>JAPYKE020000128.1:0-484920 GCA_028554795.2 Sinohyriopsis cumingii | reverse complement strand
TGAAAATTTATTTAAATCGAAGCTCTAAAGATTGTGTCTCTCCGCACCATATTACAGTCACGAGGTGACGAAGTAGTTTGATAACAAGCATCGTTACCTCTGCTTACATATGGAGAGGCTGACGTCTTTTAAGGTGCCTGAGAAGGAGTAGTGAGAAGTTTCGAGGTCTGGCACTGAGAAAACTCGTGTAGCGACATGGAGTGGAAACATTAATTTATAATCGGTCATCGATTAAAGAATCTCTTCTATTGACCAGGGGTTAAGAAACGTCATATGTGGCTTTCGTCGGAAGTTGAGGTACTAAGCTCCGCATCGTAAACAGAGAGTGCATTGAGGCCCTATGTCTATTAGACTGGTTTCAATAAATGTCCGTATACACTAATTCAACAGAATGAACGACACATTGACTTCCGGTAACTTATCGTGTATGTTTTGAAGTCTTTGTTCAATATGATCCCTTGTAACAGGCACAGGTCACTCGAAGCGGAAGTATACCCTCTTTGTAGGAAAGACATCTTCCAAGTCATAATATTGAGACGGGTTACGTAATGTTTAATCCAAGTGACTGTTCCTAGAATTAGCTATGCGAGCAGAGACATTGTTTTTCTTGTTCTCTCGCTGATCATGAAGAGATATAGAGTCGAACCCGTATGAGGCTACGCCTATATTTGTCGCCAACAAACGAGGAGTCCTGTGTTGATGACGTACGTGACGGTGCTGTATCCTATCATGCAGCTATCTGGCGTTTAGCAAATGGGGGTCCATTGATGATTTATCTCCCTTATCCGCCAAATATGTCAGCGCTAAAAACATGTCAGCATGTAGGCCTAATGTGTCTTTGTCCTTAGCCGTTAGATTCAAATGATTTGGGAATATACAATACATTGATGTGGACATAAAAATTAGCAGGACTTTTCTACAATCAAAGTACATTTTATTCAAACGGACTCCTCAGTCTTTTATATGATTTCAGAAGAGTTATTTTTATACAGTCTTAACTTGTCTTCTTCTTAAAGAATTATACATTTAGCCTGAAAGTCTTACTATTTGGAAAAGGAAACGTATTATGCAATGCCACGGTCGTTTTGCTAGACCTGTTTTATTACACCAAAAGAAGCAGTACAAGGTTGTAAAAGAAAAACAACCAGAGGTACATGCAAAATATGCTTTTCATTTTTGTGATTCACTGTCAAGACATAGTTCGGTTAGACGCCGATAGAAAGACATATGTTGGTTCGAAATGTATATATATATATATATTTCTCTTACCCGTCCTTCTTTATGTCGATTCCTACTTTAGGTGCTTGGGTCTCATTTAGTTCTTCCCTTCTGTAATATAAGAGATACGCATGGAAAGGTGAAAGTTATCGATGAATCAAAAATTCGTACCCTTTGGAACAATGAAACGTAGTTTCTACTGTCACAGTTCAAGGTAATAGATTCATTTTATCATACTAGGAGAAGCTATAAAAGGTTTCAAAAATAAACAACCTTTGATACACCCAAACTATGTTTTTATTATTTACTGAACGAACTGCAAAGTTAAATGCTTAGAGAATGACAGCATTTGAGGGATCAATGAAAATGTATGCCTTGAACAAATACTACTTAATTAACATGTATTCCTTTTACCCGTCCGTCTTCGTCTGGATTCCTACGCTTTCAGTTATTCCTGTTTTAGGAGGATGAGGCGCATTTTTGTCGTCTTCTCTGTAATATTGAAATAATTGCGCAGATGGCAAAATATAAATAGAATACTTAAGTCGATTGAAATACACTGCAAAATATGATTGACGTATTATGTGTCATGATACCAACAATATTGTTAACTTGCCTTTATATAAACATAAATATGGGTGAATGCATATGAATTATTCATTGCATTTGACATCAAAAGTAGCAGGACATTTGCACAGTCAAGGTTCATTTTATTGAAAGATGTCTCGTCATTTAAATATATTATTTACGAAGGGTGATTTTGATTTCGTTACAAATGGTCTTCTTGCTTTTTGTTTGAAATTCTTACCCTTTGGAAAAACTATATGGTGTAGTAAAATATATTTTTTTGAAAAGACTTAACCCCTCATAATACCTTATTATAACTACTGCTACCTCACAAATCCTGCCTACTCAGAGAAAACTGTTAAGGGAGCTAAAGATTTTCCGCCCACCGAGATGGCGGTTGAACATATTAATCTCCCCTTAATACTGCGATTGCGTCAAAGCCCGTGTATATCAGTTATTACTGGTGCGTAAGGCACGCTCTCTAAACGGAGTTAACTGTGGGAAGGTTGGGGTTGTGTTTCATGATCGGGTAAATATTCGTGAAGACACATAGTTTGCTAGCAACAAATTAGTTTCTTCTTTATATATGTTACCCAATAATAATACCTTCCGAGTATAAGTAAGAGGTAGAGGCAGGCACATCCCTTTACCCCAAAGAGGATATCTCTGGTCCTCTAACCTATTTGAGACAGCTTCTTGGTAACACACCTGGAGAATATTACATCTATCGTGGAGCCTCTTTGAAAAGTTACTATTTTCCCTTCCGCAAATCCAGCGAAAGTCGTGAAGCCGCGTGTTATGAAAGTGTCAAACGACCTGGAAGGATGACCTGTTGCGCCACCGCAACAGGTTATCCTTCCAGGTCGTATATCCCACTGGATCCAACTGAGCCCTTTGGGAGAGTGTGGACTTCGATCTCAATCCCATGGCATGCGTAATGTCAGTTAGAGAACAGTTCCGGTCAAAGGCTATTCTTTTCGTAACTGTTCTAACCTCATGAGACGAAATGCGTAACAAACTCATCCAAGCTAGAGTTATGTATTGATACGCAGAGCGAATAAAAAACTTAGTCCATAACGAAAGAGTGTGATTTGTTATATCGTTCTTTCGATGTTTGAAAGGAAGAATAGGCGTCATCTACTTGGACGCAACATTTCTGTCTTTTCAAGATTACGTTTTAAAGCGCATACTGGGTCCTGTAGATGACCTTGAATGGAGGTGTCAATAGAAGACAATGCTTTCAGTACAAGGGTTTGGTTACACATGGACGGCAGCTTCTTTTTGGCGATGAAAGAGGGATCCGTCATAAATGAAACTAATTGGTCTTGTCGGAACTACATATTATTCGGGTACATTGATACGGCTTGTATTTCGCTTATCCTGCCTGCCGTCAATAATGTGATGAGGAAGCATGTTTTGTATAAAATTGTGCCAGTTAGTCATTTGAAAGCGGATAAGCGGATGCTTTGTTTAACCAGGCTTGTACCCGTGATATATTCCACTCTGAGCAAAGAGGCAAAACGTTTTAGACCGTGTATAATGAAAGTTGAAGACGAGGTAGGATAAGTCTTTGTTTGACACATAACCTCTTTTTCATGACGATCAATGGTGTCTGCGATCATGTTGCTGTAAAGTTTGACTGTGTTTAATGCTGACATTTCTTCGTCGAAGAGCCAGAGGAGGTAGTTAGCTTTCTCAGGTATAGATGAATGTAGAGGTATAGTGTGTTCCTCTATACTCCAATGTGTAAATAAATTCCATTTGCCTTCCCAAGCTTTCAGAGTCCAGCGCATTCTTGCTTCAGCGATTGTCTCCACGACTGTTTATGTCTAAGGGCCTGTTTAGTATGATCCAGACGTGCAGGTTCAGTAGGTCTGTATTTGGGAGAAACAAGAACCGTTGTGTTTTTTTAAGTAGATGAGAGAAAGTCTTTAGTTTCTGGGAAATTTCCGTTGTAAGATTGATGAAGTGGTTGATATACGAAAACTCCCATCTGAGTGGTGAAATGAAGACGACGAGATACTCCGGTTCTCTTGCATTCTTGTATCACCTGCGTCTTATGATGTGTTGGACGCTAGGTTTATGCGTCCAGGCCGTTGCAACCTATGGATAGCGCGTCGAAAGCCCAGGATTTCGGAAGAGGGACTGGTGAGACATAGGTTGGGAGCTTGGTGTTCCATCATGTCGCAAAGAGGTCCACAAGTGATGGGTACTATCGTGTAAAGATCGGAGGGAAATTCGAGTGATCGAAGGGTCATTCCGTCTGTATAAGTTGGATATACCCGGATACATAATTTTCAGTACTTTATCAGTCAAGGAATATGATGAACTTAGACACGGACTTGTTGTTGAGGTCACCAGCAGAGAAAGTCGCAAAACAATTATATAAAAGTATGTGGACTTTGTTTGGCCTTTCCGTTTGAGATATGTCGCCACCGAAGAGTTGTCGGTTAGAATGAGGACTCCCTTTCCATTTAGAAATTCCGGCCACCAGTGAAAGGGTGTCTACAAGGCCTTCATCTCTAGCATAATGATAAGCATACGTCGGTGCTTGGGAGACCACATCCAACTGACTTTGCCAAAAGACGATAGAAGCTGAGCTCTCAGCCTTCTGTACTTGCATCCGTACCTATTGTAAACTTCTACGGTTGTATTTGCAGACGTATACCCGCTATGAGCCAAATTAGATTAATCTACGTCTGCTTACAAAACCTCACAGTTATACAAATGGCGAGATGTTGGGCCAGCGAGCAAATATTTGCATCCATTGCGATAAACTAAGCATTTATATAGGGCGCAAATGAAGGCTAGCTAGGGTGATGAGGTCTACTGCCGCGTTCAGCAAGCCTAGAAGCGAAAAATTGCACGTGCGGAGAGTTTTTTCCTTGAGAGTAACGAAGCCACCATTGTCCTGAATTTCAGTGTCAGTTCCTGAGGAAGACGTCCTATCTTTATATGGTGTGTTGAACTCCATACCTAGGTGAAGAAATTGCTGAAATGGTGCTCGGTCGGATTTGTCAATGTTGACGAGGAAACCCAGCTTTGTAAGCAGTGTAATAAGGGTTATAAAATCGTCCTCTAATATATAACTCACCTGATGATTTAGTCCAAGTAACATGATGTAGCTGCCTTAGAGCTGGTAAGACATGAGCCAAATTACAGTTGATATGTACAGTTAAGAACCTGGGACTGATGTTGAGTCCAAAATGGGAGTGTGCGGAATTAATATACGATGTTCTTGTAGGGTAATAACTGGAACTTCTTTACGCCTTATCATTAGGGACGTGAAAATGTGTGTCTTTAACGTCTATACTCATTGGGAAGTGTGCCTCTTTGATGGCATTCAAAATGTACCATGGGGTTTTCCTTGAGAACCAAGGAGCGTGAAGGAATTGATTGAGGGCGCTTATGTCGAGGATAGAGTGCTGTTTGCCTTTGGAACCAACAAATTGTTTCTATCGTCCTTTTTTGGAGAGGTCGTTCACTTCGTGCTGCAAGGTGATGGTTTTGTATGGGACCATTTCAATATATTTAGCTGATGGGACTCTTGTCAGAGGAGGACGTGTTTTGAAATCGATACAGAGTCAATTGGAAACCAGTTGTCGGGTCCACTGATAATCGTTCCCTACCTTCTGCCATACGAAAGCAAAGTATTTGTAGCCTCTCTTCTGTCGGGATCATTATTACTGGTGGTTTGGAGATGATGTCATGCATTAAGATATGGTGGCGATCATGTAGAAAAACGGTGGCGTAAGCGATCGATGCCTTCTAATCCTTGGTCCAACTTGGTTCGCGAGAACTCGTCCTCGACGAGAGGAACTAAGATGGGACAGCTTGTCAGAGATTTGTGTTCGAATTGTGCGACTTGGATCCTTTTGTTGATTTCCCGAAATGTTCTGTATCGGTTTTCCGGTTGTGGCGGAGGACCTTTGGTATCCTTAGTAGTTTGTTTGCGTACTTCATCAATCTGGCAGTTCAAAAGTAAATTATAATATAACGAATATTCTCGCAGTTTGCCCGGATGGTGATCCTTAATGAAAGCGGTGGTAGAGTTTAGTGTGTCTAATTCGGCCAATAGTAATTGATCAGCTACATTGACAGCATTAGCTAAGGTATGTTCGGTAGCTCTGTTCAAGATCCCGGCTATTATAGTGATCGACTCCCGTGCATCTAGTGTGGAAATCAGAGTAGAAGAAGATGAGCTCTATTCAACACGTTGGAAAATAGCTGTAGATACCAATATCAACATAAATCCCAAGGCTAATACATTGAGGACCAAGTGTTGAGTGTCTTCAAAATAATGTCAATCCCTCCGAATATAATATGGCTTTGTCAACCCTGTAGCTGCGATGTCAAAGTTAATTGCTGGGGTGTCCAAATGAAAATCTGGTGTATGACAACAGTACAACCGACGATGAAAACTTGATGGAATGCGCTTTTGTGTGAATACAATACGTTTGATGTTGAGATCTTGTAATAGATGAAGTAAACTATTCAACTATCTGTGATTCTGCTAGACCAAGGAGGCAATCTGACGTTGGATGGTTCCGTGTTCATCATAAAATCAACAGATGATGGATCTCTGGTCCAAGTGCTTGATAAGGTAGGAAGAAGAGGGCAGAGCAATATGTTAACAAGCGGAAAATTTATTTAAATCGAAGCTCTAAAGATTGTGTCTCTCCGCACCATATTACAGTCACGAGGTGACGAAGTAGTTTGATAACAAGCATCGTTACCTCTGCTTACATATGGAGAGGCTGACGTCTTTTAAGGTGCCTGAGAAGGAGTAGTGAGAAGTTTCGAGGTCTGGCACTGAGAAAACTCGTGTAGCGACATGGAGTGGAAACATTAATTTATAATCGGTCATCGATTAAAGAATCTCTTCTATTGACCAGGGGTTAAGAAACGTCATATGTGGCTTTCGTCGGAAGTTGAGGTACTAAGCTCCGCATCGTAAACAGAGAGTGCATTGAGGCCCTATGTCTATTAGACTGGTTTCAATAAATGTCCGTATACACTAATTCAACAGAATGAACGACACATTGACTTCCGGTAACTTATCGTGTATGTTTTGAAGTCTTTGTTCAATATGATCCCTTGTAACAGGCACAGGTCACTCGAAGCGGAAGTATACCCTCTTTGTAGGAAAGACGTCTTCCAAGTCATAATATTGAGACGGGTTACGTAATGTTTAATCCAAGTGACTGTTCCTAGAATTAGCTATGCGAGCAGAGACATTGTTTTTCTTGTTCTCTCGCTGATCATGAAGAGATATAGAGTCGAACCCGTATGAGGCTACGCCTATATTTGTCGCCAACAAACGAGGAGTCCTGTGTTGATGACGTACGTGACGGTGCTGTATCCTATCATGCAGCTATCTGGCGTTTAGCAAATGGGGGTCCATTGATGATTTATCTCCCTTATCCGCCAAATATGTCAGCGCTAAAAACATGTCAGCATGTAGGCCTAATGTGTCTTTGTCCTTAGCCGTTAGATTCAAATGATTTGGGAATATACAATACATTGATGTGGACATAAAAATTAGCAGGACTTTTCTACAATCAAAGTACATTTTATTCAAACGGACTCCTCAGTCTTTTATATGATTTCAGAAGAGTTATTTTTATACAGTCTTAACTTGTCTTCTTCTTAAAGAATTATACATTTAGCCTGAAAGTCTTACTATTTGGAAAAGGAAACGTATTATGCAATGCCACGGTCGTTTTGCTAGACCTGTTTTATTACACCAAAAGAAGCAGTACAAGGTTGTAAAAGAAAAACAACCAGAGGTACATGCAAAATATGCTTTTCATTTTTGTGATTCACTGTCAAGACATAGTTCGGTTAGACGCCGATAGAAAGACATATGTTGGTTCGAAATGTATATATATATATATATTTCTCTTACCCGTCCTTCTTTATGTCGATTCCTACTTTAGGTGCTTGGGTCTCATTTAGTTCTTCCCTTCTGTAATATAAGAGATACGCATGGAAAGGTGAAAGTTATCGATGAATCAAAAATTCGTACCCTTTGGAACAATGAAACGTAGTTTCTACTGTCACAGTTCAAGGTAATAGATTCATTTTATCATACTAGGAGAAGCTATAAAAGGTTTCAAAAATAAACAACCTTTGATACACCCAAACTATGTTTTTATTATTTACTGAACGAACTGCAAAGTTAGATGCTTAGAGAATGACAGCATTTGAGGGATCAATGAAAATGTATGCCTTGAACAAATACTACTTAATTAACATGTATTCCTTTTACCCGTCCGTCTTCGTCTGGATTCCTACGCTTTCAGTTATTCCTGTTTTAGGAGGATGAGGCGCATTTTTGTCGTCTTCTCTGTAATATTGAAATAATTGCGCAGATGGCAAAATATAAATAGAATACTTAAGTCGATTGAAATACACTGCAAAATATGATTGACGTATTATGTGTCATGATACCAACAATATTGTTAACTTGCCTTTATATAAACATAAATATGGGTGAATGCATATGAATTATTCATTGCATTTGACATTAAAAGTAGCAGGACATTTGCACAGTCAAGGTTCATTTTATTGAAAGATGTCTCGTCATTTAAATATATTATTTACGAAGGGTGATTTTGATTTCGTTACAAATGGTCTTCTTGCTTTTTGTTTGAAATTCTTACCCTTTGGAAAAACTATATGGTGTAGTAAAATATATTTTTTTGAAAAGACTTAACCCCTCATAATACCTTATTATAACTACTGCTACCTCACAAATCCTGCCTACTCAGAGAAAACTGTTAAGGGAGCTAAAGATTTTCCGCCCACCGAGATGGCGGTTGAACATATTAATCTCCCCTTAATACTGCGATTGCGTCAAAGCCCGTGTATATCAGTTATTACTGGTGCGTAAGGCACGCTCTCTAAACGGAGTTAACTGTGGGAAGGTTGGGGTTGTGTTTCATGATCGGGTAAATATTCGTGAAGACACATAGTTTGCTAGCAACAAATTAGTTTCTTCTTTATATATGTTACCCAATAATAATACCTTCCGAGTATAAGTAAGAGGTAGAGGCAGGCACATCCCTTTACCCCAAAGAGGATATCTCTGGTCCTCTAACCTATTTGAGACAGCTTCTTGGTAACACACCTGGAGAATATTACATCTATCGTGGAGCCTCTTTGAAAAGTTACTATTTTCCCTTCCGCAAATCCAGCGAAAGTCGTGAAGCCGCGTGTTATGAAAGTGTCAAACGACCTGGAAGGATGACCTGTTGCGCCACCGCAACAGGTTATCCTTCCAGGTCGTATATCCCACTGGATCCAACTGAGCCCTTTGGGAGAGTGTGGACTTCGATCTCAATCCCATGGCATGCGTAATGTCAGTTAGAGAACAGTTCCGGTCAAAGGCTATTCTTTTCGTAACTGTTCTAACCTCATGAGACGAAATGCGTAACAAACTCATCCAAGCTAGAGTTATGTATTGATACGCAGAGCGAATAAAAAACTTAGTCCATAACGAAAGAGTGTGATTTGTTATATCGTTCTTTCGATGTTTGAAAGGAAGAATAGGCGTCATCTACTTGGACGCAACATTTCTGTCTTTTCAAGATTACGTTTTAAAGCGCATACTGGGTCCTGTAGATGACCTTGAATGGAGGTGTCAATAGAAGACAATGCTTTCAGTACAAGGGTTTGGTTACACATGGACGGCAGCTTCTTTTTGGCGATGAAAGAGGGATCCGTCATAAATGAAACTAATTGGTCTTGTCGGAACTACATATTATTCGGGTACATTGATACGGCTTGTATTTCGCTTATCCTGCCTGCCGTCAATAATGTGATGAGGAAGCATGTTTTGTATAAAATTGTGCCAGTTAGTCATTTGAAAGCGGATAAGCGGATGCTTTGTTTAACCAGGCTTGTACCCGTGATATATTCCACTCTGAGCAAAGAGGCAAAACGTTTTAGACCGTGTATAATGAAAGTTGAAGACGAGGTAGGATAAGTCTTTGTTTGACACATAACCTCTTTTTCATGACGATCAATGGTGTCTGCGATCATGTTGCTGTAAAGTTTGACTGTGTTTAATGCTGACATTTCTTCGTCGAAGAGCCAGAGGAGGTAGTTAGCTTTCTCAGGTATAGATGAATGTAGAGGTATAGTGTGTTCCTCTATACTCCAATGTGTAAATAAATTCCATTTGCCTTCCCAAGCTTTCAGAGTCCAGCGCATTCTTGCTTCAGCGATTGTCTCCATGACTGTTTATGTCTAAGGGCCTGTTTAGTATGATCCAGACGTGCAGGTTCAGTAGGTCTGTATTTGGGAGAAACAAGAACCGTTGTGTTTTTTTAAGTAGATGAGAGAAAGTCTTTAGTTTCTGGGAAATTTCCGTTGTAAGATTGATGAAGTGGTTGATATACGAAAACTCCCATCTGAGTGGTGAAATGAAGACGACGAGATACTCCGGTTCTCTTGCATTCTTGTATCACCTGCGTCTTATGATGTGTTGGACGCTAGGTTTATGCGTCCAGGCCGTTGCAACCTATGGATAGCGCGTCGAAAGCCCAGGATTTCGGAAGAGGGACTGGTGAGACATAGGTTGGGAGCTTGGTGTTCCATCATGTCGCAAAGAGGTCCACAAGTGATGGGTACTATCGTGTAAAGATCGGAGGGAAATTCGAGTGATCGAAGGGTCATTCCGTCTGTATAAGTTGGATATACCCGGATACATAATTTTCAGTACTTTATCAGTCAAGGAATATGATGAACTTAGACACGGACTTGTTGTTGAGGTCACCAGCAGAGAAAGTCGCAAAACAATTATATAAAAGTATGTGGACTTTGTTTGGCCTTTCCGTTTGAGATATGTCGCCACCGAAGAGTTGTCGGTTAGAATGAGGACTCCCTTTCCATTTAGAAATTCCGGCCACCAGTGAAAGGGTGTCTACAAGGCCTTCATCTCTAGCATAATGATAAGCATACGTCGGTGCTTGGGAGACCACATCCAACTGACTTTGCCAAAAGACGATAGAAGCTGAGCTCTCAGCCTTCTGTACTTGCATCCGTACCTATTGTAAACTTCTACGGTTGTATTTGCAGACGTATACCCGCTATGAGCCAAATTAGATTAATCTACGTCTGCTTACAAAACCTCACAGTTATACAAATGGCGAGATGTTGGGCCAGCGAGCAAATATTTGCATCCATTGCGATAAACTAAGCATTTATATAGGGCGCAAATGAAGGCTAGCTAGGGTGATGAGGTCTACTACCGCGTTCAGCAAGCCTAGAAGCGAAAAATTGCACGTGCGGAGAGTTTTTTCCTTGAGAGTAACGAAGCCACCATTGTCCTGAATTTCAGTGTCAGTTCCTGAGGAAGACGTCCTATCTTTATATGGTGTGTTGAACTCCATACCTAGGTGAAGAAATTGCTGAAATGGTGCTCGGTCGGATTTGTCAATGTTGACGAGGAAACCCAGCTTTGTAAGCAGTGTAATAAGGGTTATAAAATCGTCCTCTAATATATAACTCACCTGATGATTTAGTCCAAGTAACATGATGTAGCTGCCTTAGAGCTGGTAAGACATGAGCCAAATTACAGTTGATATGTACAGTTAAGAACCTGGGACTGATGTTGAGTCCAAAATGGGAGTGTGCGGAATTAATATACGATGTTCTTGTAGGGTAATAACTGGAACTTCTTTACGCCTTATCATTAGGGACGTGAAAATGTGTGTCTTTAACGTCTATACTCATTGGGAAGTGTGCCTCTTTGATGGCATTCAAAATGTACCATGGGGTTTTCCTTGAGAACCAAGGAGCGTGAAGGAATTGATTGAGGGCGCTTATGTCGAGGATAGAGTGCTGTTTGCCTTTGGAACCAACAAATTGTTTCTATCGTCCTTTTTTGGAGAGGTCGTTCACTTCGTGCTGCAAGGTGATGGTTTTGTATGGGACCATTTCAATATATTTAGCTGATGGGACTCTTGTCAGAGGAGGACGTGTTTTGAAATCGATACAGAGTCAATTGGAAACCAGTTGTCGGGTCCACTGATAATCGTTCCCTACCTTCTGCCATACGAAAGCAAAGTATTTGTAGCCTCTCTTCTGTCGGGATCATTATTACTGGTGGTTTGGAGATGATGTCATGCATTAAGATATGGTGGCGATCATGTAGAAAAACGGTGGCGTAAGCGATCGATGCCTTCTAATCCTTGGTCCAACTTGGTTCGCGAGAACTCGTCCTCGACGAGAGGAACTAAGATGGGACAGCTTGTCAGAGATTTGTGTTCGAATTGTGCGACTTGGATCCTTTTGTTGATTTCCCGAAATGTTCTGTATCGGTTTTCCGGTTGTGGCGGAGGACCTTTGGTATCCTTAGTAGTTTGTTTGCGTACTTCATCAATCTGGCAGTTCAAAAGTAAATTATAATATAACGAATATTCTCGCAGTTTGCCCGGATGGTGATCCTTAATGAAAGCGGTGGTAGAGTTTAGTGTGTCTAATTCGGCCAATAGTAATTGATCAGCTACATTGACAGCATTAGCTAAGGTATGTTCGGTAGCTCTGTTCAAGATCCCGGCTATTATAGTGATCGACTCCCGTGCATCTAGTGTGGAAATCAGAGTAGAAGAAGATGAGCTCTATTCAACACGTTGGAAAATAGCTGTAGATACCAATATCAACATAAATCCCAAGGCTAATACATTGAGGACCAAGTGTTGAGTGTCTTCAAAATAATGTCAATCCCTCCGAATATAATATGGCTTTGTCAACCCTGTAGCTGCGATGTCAAAGTTAATTGCTGGGGTGTCCAAATGAAAATCTGGTGTATGACAACAGTACAACCGACGATGAAAACTTGATGGAATGCGCTTTTGTGTGAATACAATACGTTTGATGTTGAGATCTTGTAATAGATGAAGTAAACTATTCAACTATCTGTGATTCTGCTAGACCAAGGAGGCAATCTGACGTTGGATGGTTCCGTGTTCATCATAAAATCAACAGATGATGGATCTCTGGTCCAAGTGCTTGATAAGGTAGGAAGAAGAGGGCAGAGCAATATGTTAACAAGCGGAAAATTTATTTAAATCGAAGCTCTAAAGATTGTGTCTCTCCGCACCATATTACAGTCACGAGGTGACGAAGTAGTTTGATAACAAGCATCGTTACCTCTGCTTACATATGGAGAGGCTGACGTCTTTTAAGGTGCCTGAGAAGGAGTAGTGAGAAGTTTCGAGGTCTGGCACTGAGAAAACTCGTGTAGCGACATGGAGTGGAAACATTAATTTATAATCGGTCATCGATTAAAGAATCTCTTCTATTGACCAGGGGTTAAGAAACGTCATATGTGGCTTTCGTCGGAAGTTGAGGTACTAAGCTCCGCATCGTAAACAGAGAGTGCATTGAGGCCCTATGTCTATTAGACTGGTTTCAATAAATGTCCGTATACACTAATTCAACAGAATGAACGACACATTGACTTCCGGTAACTTATCGTGTATGTTTTGAAGTCTTTGTTCAGTATGATCCCTTGTAACAGGCACAGGTCACTCGAAGCGGAAGTATACCCTCTTTGTAGGAAAGACGTCTTCCAAGTCATAATATTGAGACGGGTTACGTAATGTTTAATCCAAGTGACTGTTCCTAGAATTAGCTATGCGAGCAGAGACATTGTTTTTCTTGTTCTCTCGCTGATCATGAAGAGATATAGAGTCGAACCCGTATGAGGCTACGCCTATATTTGTCGCCAACAAACGAGGAGTCCTGTGTTGATGACGTACGTGACGGTGCTGTATCCTATCATGCAGCTATCTGGCGTTTAGCAAATGGGGGTCCATTGATGATTTATCTCCCTTATCCGCCAAATATGTCAGCGCTAAAAACATGTCAGCATGTAGGCCTAATGTGTCTTTGTCCTTAGCCGTTAGATTCAAATGATTTGGGAATATACAATACATTGATGTGGACATAAAAATTAGCAGGACTTTTCTACAATCAAAGTACATTTTATTCAAACGGACTCCTCAGTCTTTTATATGATTTCAGAAGAGTTATTTTTATACAGTCTTAACTTGTCTTCTTCTTAAAGAATTATACATTTAGCCTGAAAGTCTTACTATTTGGAAAAGGAAACGTATTATGCAATGCCACGGTCGTTTTGCTAGACCTCTTTTATTACACCAAAAGAAGCAGTACAAGGTTGTAAAAGAAAAACAACCAGAGGTACATGCAAAATATGCTTTTCATTTTTGTGATTCACTGTCAAGACATAGTTCGGTTAGACGCCGATAGAAAGACATATGTTGGTTCGAAATGTATATATATATATATATTTCTCTTACCCGTCCTTCTTTATGTCGATTCCTACTTTAGGTGCTTGGGTCTCATTTAGTTCTTCCCTTCTGTAATATAAGAGATACGCATGGAAAGGTGAAAGTTATCGATGAATCAAAAATTCGTACCCTTTGGAACAATGAAACGTAGTTTCTACTGTCACAGTTCAAGGTAATAGATTCATTTTATCATACTAGGAGAAGCTATAAAAGGTTTCAAAAATAAACAACCTTTGATACACCCAAACTATGTTTTTATTATTTACTGAACGAACTGCAAAGTTAGATGCTTAGAGAATGACAGCATTTGAGGGATCAATGAAAATGTATGCCTTGAACAAATACTACTTAATTAACATGTATTCCTTTTACCCGTCCGTCTTCGTCTGGATTCCTACGCTTTCAGTTATTCCTGTTTTAGGAGGATGAGGCGCATTTTTGTCGTCTTCTCTGTAATATTGAAATAATTGCGCAGATGGCAAAATATAAATAGAATACTTAAGTCGATTGAAATACACTGCAAAATATGATTGACGTATTATGTGTCATGATACCAACAATATTGTTAACTTGCCTTTATATAAACATAAATATGGGTGAATGCATATGAATTATTCATTGCATTTGACATTAAAAGTAGCAGGACATTTGCACAGTCAAGGTTCATTTTATTGAAAGATGTCTCGTCATTTAAATATATTATTTACGAAGGGTGATTTTGATTTCGTTACAAATGGTCTCCTTGCTTTTTGTTTGAAATTCTTACCCTTTGGAAAAACTATATGGTGTAGTAAAATATATTTTTTTGAAAAGACTTAACCCCTCATAATACCTTATTATAACTACTGCTACCTCACAAATCCTGCCTACTCAGAGAAAACTGTTAAGGGAGCTAAAGATTTTCCGCCCACCGAGATGGCGGTTGAACATATTAATCTCCCCTTAATACTGCGATTGCGTCAAAGCCCGTGTATATCAGTTATTACTGGTGCGTAAGGCACGCTCTCTAAACGGAGTTAACTGTGGGAAGGTTGGGGTTGTGTTTCATGATCGGGTAAATATTCGTGAAGACACATAGTTTGCTAGCAACAAATTAGTTTCTTCTTTATATATGTTACCCAATAATAATACCTTCCGAGTATAAGTAAGAGGTAGAGGCAGGCACATCCCTTTACCCCAAAGAGGATATCTCTGGTCCTCTAACCTATTTGAGACAGCTTCTTGGTAACACACCTGGAGAATATTACATCTATCGTGGAGCCTCTTTGAAAAGTTACTATTTTCCCTTCCGCAAATCCAGCGAAAGTCGTGAAGCCGCGTGTTATGAAAGTGTCAAACGACCTGGAAGGATGACCTGTTGCGCCACCGCAACAGGTTATCCTTCCAGGTCGTATATCCCACTGGATCCAACTGAGCCCTTTGGGAGAGTGTGGACTTCGATCTCAATCCCATGGCATGCGTAATGTCAGTTAGAGAACAGTTCCGGTCAAAGGCTATTCTTTTCGTAACTGTTCTAACCTCATGAGACGAAATGCGTAACAAACTCATCCAAGCTAGAGTTATGTATTGATACGCAGAGCGAATAAAAAACTTAGTCCATAACGAAAGAGTGTGATTTGTTATATCGTTCTTTCGATGTTTGAAAGGAAGAATAGGCGTCATCTACTTGGACGCAACATTTCTGTCTTTTCAAGATTACGTTTTAAAGCGCATACTGGGTCCTGTAGATGACCTTGAATGGAGGTGTCAATAGAAGACAATGCTTTCAGTACAAGGGTTTGGTTACACATGGACGGCAGCTTCTTTTTGGCGATGAAAGAGGGATCCGTCATAAATGAAACTAATTGGTCTTGTCGGAACTACATATTATTCGGGTACATTGATACGGCTTGTATTTCGCTTATCCTGCCTGCCGTCAATAATGTGATGAGGAAGCATGTTTTGTATAAAATTGTGCCAGTTAGTCATTTGAAAGCGGATAAGCGGATGCTTTGTTTAACCAGGCTTGTACCCGTGATATATTCCACTCTGAGCAAAGAGGCAAAACGTTTTAGACCGTGTATAATGAAAGTTGAAGACGAGGTAGGATAAGTCTTTGTTTGACACATAACCTCTTTTTCATGACGATCAATGGTGTCTGCGATCATGTTGCTGTAAAGTTTGACTGTGTTTAATGCTGACATTTCTTCGTCGAAGAGCCAGAGGAGGTAGTTAGCTTTCTCAGGTATAGATGAATGTAGAGGTATAGTGTGTTCCTCTATACTCCAATGTGTAAATAAATTCCATTTGCCTTCCCAAGCTTTCAGAGTCCAGCGCATTCTTGCTTCAGCGATTGTCTCCACGACTGTTTATGTCTAAGGGCCTGTTTAGTATGATCCAGACGTGCAGGTTCAGTAGGTCTGTATTTGGGAGAAACAAGAACCGTTGTGTTTTTTTAAGTAGATGAGAGAAAGTCTTTAGTTTCTGGGAAATTTCCGTTGTAAGATTGATGAAGTGGTTGATATACGAAAACTCCCATCTGAGTGGTGAAATGAAGACGACGAGATACTCCGGTTCTCTTGCATTCTTGTATCACCTGCGTCTTATGATGTGTTGGACGCTAGGTTTATGCGTCCAGGCCGTTGCAACCTATGGATAGCGCGTCGAAAGCCCAGGATTTCGGAAGAGGGACTGGTGAGACATAGGTTGGGAGCTTGGTGTTCCATCATGTCGCAAAGAGGTCCACAAGTGATGGGTACTATCGTGTAAAGATCGGAGGGAAATTCGAGTGATCGAAGGGTCATTCCGTCTGTATAAGTTGGATATACCCGGATACATAATTTTCAGTACTTTATCAGTCAAGGAATATGATGAACTTAGACACGGACTTGTTGTTGAGGTCACCAGCAGAGAAAGTCGCAAAACAATTATATAAAAGTATGTGGACTTTGTTTGGCCTTTCCGTTTGAGATATGTCGCCACCGAAGAGTTGTCGGTTAGAATGAGGACTCCCTTTCCATTTAGAAATTCCGGCCACCAGTGAAAGGGTGTCTACAAGGCCTTCATCTCTAGCATAATGATAAGCATACGTCGGTGCTTGGGAGACCACATCCAACTGACTTTGCCAAAAGACGATAGAAGCTGAGCTCTCAGCCTTCTGTACTTGCATCCGTACCTATTGTAAACTTCTACGGTTGTATTTGCAGACGTATACCCGCTATGAGCCAAATTAGATTAATCTACGTCTGCTTACAAAACCTCACAGTTATACAAATGGCGAGATGTTGGGCCAGCGAGCAAATATTTGCATCCATTGCGATAAACTAAGCATTTATATAGGGCGCAAATGAAGGCTAGCTAGGGTGATGAGGTCTACTGCCGCGTTCAGCAAGCCTAGAAGCGAAAAATTGCACGTGCGGAGAGTTTTTTCCTTGAGAGTAACGAAGCCACCATTGTCCTGAATTTCAGTGTCAGTTCCTGAGGAAGACGTCCTATCTTTATATGGTGTGTTGAACTCCATACCTAGGTGAAGAAATTGCTGAAATGGTGCTCGGTCGGATTTGTCAATGTTGACGAGGAAACCCAGCTTTGTAAGCAGTGTAATAAGGGTTATAAAATCGTCCTCTAATATATAACTCACCTGATGATTTAGTCCAAGTAACATGATGTAGCTGCCTTAGAGCTGGTAAGACATGAGCCAAATTACAGTTGATATGTACAGTTAAGAACCTGGGACTGATGTTGAGTCCAAAATGGGAGTGTGCGGAATTAATATACGATGTTCTTGTAGGGGAATAACTGGAACTTCTTTACGCCTTATCATTAGGGACGTGAAAATGTGTGTCTTTAACGTCTATACTCATTGGGAAGTGTGCCTCTTTGATGGCATTCAAAATGTACCATGGGGTTTTCCTTGAGAACCAAGGAGCGTGAAGGAATTGATTGAGGGCGCTTATGTCGAGGATAGAGTGCTGTTTGCCTTTGGAACCAACAAATTGTTTCTATCGTCCTTTTTTGGAGAGGTCGTTCACTTCGTGCTGCAAGGTGATGGTTTTGTATGGGACCATTTCAATATATTTAGCTGATGGGACTCTTGTCAGAGGAGGACGTGTTTTGAAATCGATACAGAGTCAATTGGAAACCAGTTGTCGGGTCCACTGATAATCGTTCCCTACCTTCTGCCATACGAAAGCAAAGTATTTGTAGCCTCTCTTCTGTCGGGATCATTATTACTGGTGGTTTGGAGATGATGTCATGCATTAAGATATGGTGGCGATCATGTAGAAAAACGGTGGCGTAAGCGATCGATGCCTTCTAATCCTTGGTCCAACTTGGTTCGCGAGAACTCGTCCTCGACGAGAGGAACTAAGATGGGACAGCTTGTCAGAGATTTGTGTTCGAATTGTGCGACTTGGATCCTTTTGTTGATTTCCCGAAATGTTCTGTATCGGTTTTCCGGTTGTGGCGGAGGACCTTTGGTATCCTTAGTAGTTTGTTTGCGTACTTCATCAATCTGGCAGTTCAAAAGTAGATTATAATATAACGAATATTCTCGCAGTTTGCCCGGATGGTGATCCTTAATGAAAGCGGTGGTAGAGTTTAGTGTGTCTAATTCGGCCAATAGTAATTGATCAGCTACATTGACAGCATTAGCTAAGGTATGTTCGGTAGCTCTGTTCAAGATCCCGGCTATTATAGTGATCGACTCCCGTGCATCTAGTGTGGAAATCAGAGTAGAAGAAGATGAGCTCTATTCAACACGTTGGAAAATAGCTGTAGATACCAATATCAACATAAATCCCAAGGCTAATACATTGAGGACCAAGTGTTGAGTGTCTTCAAAATAATGTCAATCCCTCCGAATATAATATGGCTTTGTCAACCCTGTAGCTGCGATGTCAAAGTTAATTGCTGGGGTGTCCAAATGAAAATCTGGTGTATGACAACAGTACAACCGACGATGAAAACTTGATGGAATGCGCTTTTGTGTGAATACAATACGTTTGATGTTGAGATCTTGTAATAGATGAAGTAAACTATTCAACTATCTGTGATTCTGCTAGACCAAGGAGGCAATCTGACGTTGGATGGTTCCGTGTTCATCATAAAATCAACAGATGATGGATCTCTGGTCCAAGTGCTTGATAAGGTAGGAAGAAGAGGGCAGAGCAATATGTTAACAAGCGGAAAATTTATTTAAATCGAAGCTCTAAAGATTGTGTCTCTCCGCACCATATTACAGTCACGAGGTGACGAAGTAGTTTGATAACAAGCATCGTTACCTCTGCTTACATATGGAGAGGCTGACGTCTTTTAAGGTGCCTGAGAAGGAGTAGTGAGAAGTTTCGAGGTCTGGCACTGAGAAAACTCGTGTAGCGACATGGAGTGGAAACATTAATTTATAATCGGTCATCGATTAAAGAATCTCTTCTATTGACCAGGGGTTAAGAAACGTCATATGTGGCTTTCGTCGGAAGTTGAGGTACTAAGCTCCGCATCGTAAACAGAGAGTGCATTGAGGCCCTATGTCTATTAGACTGGTTTCAATAAATGTCCGTATACACTAATTCAACAGAATGAACGACACATTGACTTCCGGTAACTTATCGTGTATGTTTTGAAGTCTTTGTTCAATATGATCCCTTGTAACAGGCACAGGTCACTCGAAGCGGAAGTATACCCTCTTTGTAGGAAAGACGTCTTCCAAGTCATAATATTGAGACGGGTTACGTAATGTTTAATCCAAGTGACTGTTCCTAGAATTAGCTATGCGAGCAGAGACATTGTTTTTCTTGTTCTCTCGCTGATCATGAAGAGATATAGAGTCGAACCCGTATGAGGCTACGCCTATATTTGTCGCCAACAAACGAGGAGTCCTGTGTTGATGACGTACGTGACGGTGCTGTATCCTATCATGCAGCTATCTGGCGTTTAGCAAATGGGGGTCCATTGATGATTTATCTCCCTTATCCGCCAAATATGTCAGCGCTAAAAACATGTCAGCATGTAGGCCTAATGTGTCTTTGTCCTTAGGCGTTAGATTCAAATGATTTGGGAATATACAATACATTGATGTGGACATAAAAATTAGCAGGACTTTTCTACAATCAAAGTACATTTTATTCAAACGGACTCCTCAGTCTTTTATATGATTTCAGAAGAGTTATTTTTATACAGTCTTAACTTGTCTTCTTCTTAAAGAATTATACATTTAGCCTGAAAGTCTTACTATTTGGAAAAGGAAACGTATTATGCAATGCCACGGTCGTTTTGCTAGACCTGTTTTATTACACCAAAAGAAGCAGTACAAGGTTGTAAAAGAAAAACAACCAGAGGTACATGCAAAATATGCTTTTCATTTTTGTGATTCACTGTCAAGACATAGTTCGGTTAGACGCCGATAGAAAGACATATGTTGGTTCGAAATGTATATATATATATATATTTCTCTTACCCGTCCTTCTTTATGTCGATTCCTACTTTAGGTGCTTGGGTCTCATTTAGTTCTTCCCTTCTGTAATATAAGAGATACGCATGGAAAGGTGAAAGTTATCGATGAATCAAAAATTCGTACCCTTTGGAACAATGAAACGTAGTTTCTACTGTCACAGTTCAAGGTAATAGATTCATTTTATTATACTAGGAGAAGCTATAAAAGGTTTCAAAAATAAACAACCTTTGATACACCCAAACTATGTTTTTATTATTTACTGAACGAACTGCAAAGTTAGATGCTTAGAGAATGACAGCATTTGAGGGATCAATGAAAATGTATGCCTTGAACAAATACTACTTAATTAACATGTATTCCTTTTACCCGTCCGTCTTCGTCTGGATTCCTACGCTTTCAGTTATTCCTGTTTTAGGAGGATGAGGCGCATTTTTGTCGTCTTCTCTGTAATATTGAAATAATTGCGCAGATGGCAAAATATAAATAGAATACTTAAGTCGATTGAAATACACTGCAAAATATGATTGACGTATTATGTGTCATGATACCAACAATATTGTTAACTTGCCTTTATATAAACATAAATATGGGTGAATGCATATGAATTATTCATTGCATTTGACATTAAAAGTAGCAGGACATTTGCACAGTCAAGGTTCATTTTATTGAAAGATGTCTCGTCATTTAAATATATTATTTACGAAGGGTGATTTTGATTTCGTTACAAATGGTCTTCTTGCTTTTTGTTTGAAATTCTTACCCTTTGGAAAAACTATATGGTGTAGTAAAATATATTTTTTTGAAAAGACTTAACCCCTCATAATACCTTATTATAACTACTGCTACCTCACAAATCCTGCCTACTCAGAGAAAACTGTTAAGGGAGCTAAAGATTTTCCGCCCACCGAGATGGCGGTTGAACATATTAATCTCCCCTTAATACTGCGATTGCGTCAAAGCCCGTGTATATCAGTTATTACTGGTGCGTAAGGCACGCTCTCTAAACGGAGTTAACTGTGGGAAGGTTGGGGTTGTGTTTCATGATCGGGTAAATATTCGTGAAGACACATAGTTTGCTAGCAACAAATTAGTTTCTTCTTTATATATGTTACCCAATAATAATACCTTCCGAGTATAAGTAAGAGGTAGAGGCAGGCACATCCCTTTACCCCAAAGAGGATATCTCTGGTCCTCTAACCTATTTGAGACAGCTTCTTGGTAACACACCTGGAGAATATTACATCTATCGTGGAGCCTCTTTGAAAAGTTACTATTTTCCCTTCCGCAAATCCAGCGAAAGTCGTGAAGCCGCGTGTTATGAAAGTGTCAAACGACCTGGAAGGATGACCTGTTGCGCCACCGCTATATATCCCACTGGATCCAACTGAGCCCTTTGGGAGAGTGTGGACTTCGATCTCAATCCCATGGCATGCATAATGTCAGTTAGAGAACAGTTCCGGTCAAAGGCTATTCTTTTCGTAACTGTTCTAACCTCATGAGACGAAATGCGTAACAAACTCATCCAAGCTAGAGTTATGTATTGATACGCAGAGCGAATAAAAAACTTAATCCATAACGAAAGAGTGTGATTTGTTATATCGTTCTTTCGATGTTTGAAAGGAAGAATAGGCGTCATCTACTTGGACGCAACATTTCTGTCTTTTCAAGATTACATTTTAAAGCGCATACTGGGTCCTGTAGATGGCCTTGAATGGAGGTGTCAATAGAAGACAATGCTTTCAGTACAAGGGTTTGGTTACACATGGACGGCAGCTTCTTTTTGGCGATGAAAGAGGGATCCGTCATAAATGAAACTAATTGGTCTTGTCGGAACTACATATTATTCGGGTACATTGATACGGCTTGTATTTCGCTTATCCTGCCTGCCGTCAATAATGTGATGAGGAAGCATGTTTTGTATAAAATTGTGCCAGTTAGTCATTTGAAAGCGGATAAGCGGATGCTTTGTTTAACCAGGCTTGTACCCGTGATATATTCCACTCTGAGCAAAGAGGCAAAACGTTTTAGACCGTGTATAATGAAAGTTGAAGACGAGGTAGGATAAGTCTTTGTTTGACACATAACCTCTTTTTCATGACGATCAATGGTGTCTGCGATCATGTTGCTGTAAAGTTTGACTGTGTTTAATGCTGACATTTCTTCGTCGAAGAGCCAGAGGAGGTAGTTAGCTTTCTCAGGTATAGATGAATGTAGAGGTATAGTGTGTTCCTCTATACTCCAATGTGTAAATAAATTCCATTTGCCTTCCCAAGCTTTCAGAGTCCAGCGCATTCTTGCTTCAGCGATTGTCTCCACGACTGTTTATGTCTAAGGGCCTGTTTAGTATGATCCAGACGTGCAGGTTCAGTAGGTCTGTATTTGGGAGAAACAAGAACCGTTGTGTTTTTTTAAGTAGATGAGAGAAAGTCTTTTGTTTCTGGGAAATTTCCGTTGTAAGATTGATGAAGTGGTTGATATACGAAAACTCCCATCTGAGTGGTGAAATGAAGACGACGAGATACTCCGGTTCTCTTGCATTCTTGTATCACCTGCGTCTTATGATGTGTTGGACGCTAGGTTTATGCGTCCAGGCCGTTGCAACCTATGGATAGCGCGTCGAAAGCCCAGGATTTCGGAAGAGGGACTGGTGAGACATAGGTTGGGAGCTTGGTGTTCCATCATGTCGCAAAGAGGTCCACAAGTGATGGGTACTATCGTGTAAAGATCGAAGGGAAATTCGAGTGATCGAAGGGTCATTCCGTCTGTATAAGTTGGATATACCCGGATACATAATTTTCAGTACTTTATCAGTCAAGGAATATGATGAACTTAGACACGGACTTGTTGTTGAGGTCACCAGCAGAGAAAGTCGCAAAACAATTATATAAAAGTATGTGGACTTTGTTTGGCCTTTCCGTTTGAGATATGTCGCCACCGAAGAGTTGTCGGTTAGAATGAGGACTCCCTTTCCATTTAGAAATTCCGGCCACCAGTGAAAGGGTGTCTACAAGGCCTTCATCTCTAGCATAATGATAAGCATACGTCGGTGCTTGGGAGACCACATCCAACTGACTTTGCCAAAAGACGATAGAAGCTGAGCTCTCAGCCTTCTGTACTTGCATCCGTACCTATTGTAAACTTCTACGGTTGTATTTGCAGACGTATACCCGCTATGAGCCAAATTAGATTAATCTACGTCTGCTTACAAAACCTCACAGTTATACAAATGGCGAGATGTTGGGCCAGCGAGCAAATATTTGCATCCATTGCGATAAACTAAGCATTTATATAGGGCGCAAATGAAGGCTAGCTAGGGTGATGAGGTCTACTGCCGCGTTCAGCAAGCCTAGAAGCGAAAAATTGCACGTGCGGAGAGTTTTTTCCTTGAGAGTAACGAAGCCACCATTGTCCTGAATTTCAGTGTCAGTTCCTGAGGAAGACGTCCTATCTTTATATGGTGTGTTGAACTCCATACCTAGGTGAAGAAATTGCTGAAATGGTGCTCGGTCGGATTTGTCAATGTTGACGAGGAAACCCAGCTTTGTAAGCAGTGTAATAAGGGTTATAAAATCGTCCTCTAATATATAACTCACCTGATGATTTAGTCCAAGTAACATGATGTAGCTGCCTTAGAGCTGGTAAGACATGAGCCAAATTACAGTTGATATGTACAGTTAAGAACCTGGGACTGATGTTGAGTCCAAAATGGGAGTGTGCGGAATTAATATACGATGTTCTTGTAGGGTAATAACTGGAACTTCTTTACGCCTTATCATTAGGGACGTGAAAATGTGTGTCTTTAACGTCTATACTCATTGGGAAGTGTGCCTCTTTGATGGCATTCAAAATGTACCATGGGGTTTTCCTTGAGAACCAAGGAGCGTGAAGGAATTGATTGAGGGCGCTTATGTCGAGGATAGAGTGCTGTTTGCCTTTGGAACCAACAAATTGTTTCTATCGTCCTTTTTTGGAGAGGTCGTTCACTTCGTGCTGCAAGGTGATGGTTTTGTATGGGACCATTTCAATATATTTAGCTGATGGGACTCTTGTCAGAGGAGGACGTGTTTTGAAATCGATACAGAGTCAATTGGAAACCAGTTGTCGGGTCCACTGATAATCGTTCCCTACCTTCTGCCATACGAAAGCAAAGTATTTGTAGCCTCTCTTCTGTCGGGATCATTATTACTGGTGGTTTGGAGATGATGTCATGCATTAAGATATGGTGGCGATCATGTAGAAAAACGGTGGCGTAAGCGATCGATGCCTTCTAATCCTTGGTCCAACTTGGTTCGCGAGAACTCGTCCTCGACGAGAGGAACTAAGATGGGACAGCTTGTCAGAGATTTGTGTTCGAATTGTGCGACTTGGATCCTTTTGTTGATTTCCCGAAATGTTCTGTATCGGTTTTCCGGTTGTGGCGGAGGACCTTTGGTATCCTTAGTAGTTTGTTTGCGTACTTCATCAATCTGGCAGTTCAAAAGTAAATTATAATATAACGAATATTCTCGCAGTTTGCCCGGATGGTGATCCTTAATGAAAGCGGTGGTAGAGTTTAGTGTGTCTAATTCGGCCAATAGTAATTGATCAGCTACATTGACAGCATTAGCTAAGGTATGTTCGGTAGCTCTGTTCAAGATCCCGGCTATTATAGTGATCGACTCCCGTGCATCTAGTGTGGAAATCAGAGTAGAAGAAGATGAGCTCTATTCAACACGTTGGAAAATAGCTGTAGATACCAATATCAACATAAATCCCAAGGCTAATACATTGAGGACCAAGTGTTGAGTGTCTTCAAAATAATGTCAATCCCTCCGAATATAATATGGCTTTGTCAACCCTGTAGCTGCGATGTCAAAGTTAATTGCTGGGGTGTCCAAATGAAAATCTGGTGTATGACAACAGTACAACCGACGATGAAAACTTGATGGAATGCGCTTTTGTGTGAATACAATACGTTTGATGTTGAGATCTTGTAATAGATGAAGTAAACTATTCAACTATCTGTGACTCTGCTAGACCAAGGAGGCAATCTGACGTTGGATGGTTCCGTGTTCATCATAAAATCAACAGATGATGGATCTCTGGTCCAAGTGCTTGATAAGGTAGGAAGAAGAGGGCAGAGCAATATGTTAACAAGCGGAAAATTTATTTAAATCGAAGCTCTAAAGATTGTGTCTCTCCGCACCATATTACAGTCACGAGGTGACGAAGTAGTTTGATAACAAGCATCGTTACCTCTGCTTACATATGGAGAGGCTGACGTCTTTTAAGGTGCCTGAGAAGGAGTAGTGAGAAGTTTCGAGGTCTGGCACTGAGAAAACTCGTGTAGCGACATGGAGTGGAAACATTAATATATAATCGGTCATCGATTAAAGAATCTCTTCTATTGACCAGGGGTTAAGAAACGTCATATGTGGCTTTCGTCGGAAGTTGAGGTACTAAGCTCCGCATCGTAAACAGAGAGTGCATTGAGGCCCTATGTCTATTAGACTGGTTTCAATAAATGTCCGTATACACTAATTCAACAGAATGAACGACACATTGACTTCCGGTAACTTATCGTGTATGTTTTGAAGTCTTTGTTCAATATGATCCCTTGTAACAGGCACAGGTCACTCGAAGCGGAAGTATACCCTCTTTGTAGGAAAGACGTCTTCCAAGTCATAATATTGAGACGGGTTACGTAATGTTTAATCCAAGTGACTGTTCCTAGAATTAGCTATGCGAGCAGAGACATTGTTTTTCTTGTTCTCTCGCTGATCATGAAGAGATATAGAGTCGAACCCGTATGAGGCTACGCCTATATTTGTCGCCAACAAACGAGGAGTCCTGTGTTGATGACGTACGTGACGGTGCTGTATCCTATCATGCAGCTATCTGGCGTTTAGCAAATGGGGGTCCATTGATGATTTATCTCCCTTATCCGCCAAATATGTCAGCGCTAAAAACATGTCAGCATGTAGGCCTAATGTGTCTTTGTCCTTAGGCGTTAGATTCAAATGATTTGGGAATATACAATACATTGATGTGGACATAAAAATTAGCAGGACTTTTCTACAATCAAAGTACATTTTATTCAAACGGACTCCTCAGTCTTTTATATGATTTCAGAAGAGTTATTTTTATACAGTCTTAACTTGTCTTCTTCTTAAAGAATTATACATTTAGCCTGAAAGTCTTACTATTTGGAAAAGGAAACGTATTATGCAATGCCACGGTCGTTTTGCTAGACCTGTTTTATTACACCAAAAGAAGCAGTACAAGGTTGTAAAAGAAAAACAACCAGAGGTACATGCAAAATATGCTTTTCATTTTTGTGATTCACTGTCAAGACATAGTTCGGTTAGACGCCGATAGAAAGACATATGTTGGTTCGAAATGTATATATATATATATATTTCTCTTACCCGTCCTTCTTTATGTCGATTCCTACTTTAGGTGCTTGGGTCTCATTTAGTTCTTCCCTTCTGTAATATAAGAGATACGCATGGAAAGGTGAAAGTTATCGATGAATCAAAAATTCGTACCCTTTGGAACAATGAAACGTAGTTTCTACTGTCACAGTTCAAGGTAATAGATTCATTTTATCATACTAGGAGAAGCTATAAAAGGTTTCAAAAATAAACAACCTTTGATACACCCAAACTATGTTTTTATTATTTACTGAACGAACTGCAAAGTTAAATGCTTAGAGAATGACAGCATTTGAGGGATCAATGAAAATGTATGCCTTGAACAAATACTACTTAATTAACATGTATTCCTTTTACCCGTCCGTCTTCGTCTGGATTCCTACGCTTTCAGTTATTCCTGTTTTAGGAGGATGAGGCGCATTTTTGTCGTCTTCTCTGTAATATTGAAATAATTGCGCAGATGGCAAAATATAAATAGAATACTTAAGTCGATTGAAATACACTGCAAAATATGATTGACGTATTATGTGTCATGATACCAACAATATTGTTAACTTGCCTTTATATAAACATAAATATGGGTGAATGCATATGAATTATTCATTGCATTTGACATCAAAAGTAGCAGGACATTTGCACAGTCAAGGTTCATTTTATTGAAAGATGTCTCGTCATTTAAATATATTATTTACGAAGGGTGATTTTGATTTCGTTACAAATGGTCTTCTTGCTTTTTGTTTGAAATTCTTACCCTTTGGAAAAACTATATGGTGTAGTAAAATATATTTTTTTGAAAAGACTTAACCCCTCATAATACCTTATTATAACTACTGCTACCTCACAAATCCTGCCTACTCAGAGAAAACTGTTAAGGGAGCTAAAGATTTTCCGCCCACCGAGATGGCGGTTGAACATATTAATCTCCCCTTAATACTGCGATTGCGTCAAAGCCCGTGTATATCAGTTATTACTGGTGCGTAAGGCACGCTCTCTAAACGGAGTTAACTGTGGGAAGGTTGGGGTTGTGTTTCATGATCGGGTAAATATTCGTGAAGACACATAGTTTGCTAGCAACAAATTAGTTTCTTCTTTATATATGTTACCCAATAATAATACCTTCCGAGTATAAGTAAGAGGTAGAGGCAGGCACATCCCTTTACCCCAAAGAGGATATCTCTGGTCCTCTAACCTATTTGAGACAGCTTCTTGGTAACACACCTGGAGAATATTACATCTATCGTGGAGCCTCTTTGAAAAGTTACTATTTTCCCTTCCGCAAATCCAGCGAAAGTCGTGAAGCCGCGTGTTATGAAAGTGTCAAACGACCTGGAAGGATGACCTGTTGCGCCACCGCAACAGGTTATCCTTCCAGGTCGTATATCCCACTGGATCCAACTGAGCCCTTTGGGAGAGTGTGGACTTCGATCTCAATCCCATGGCATGCGTAATGTCAGTTAGAGAACAGTTCCGGTCAAAGGCTATTCTTTTCGTAACTGTTCTAACCTCATGAGACGAAATGCGTAACAAACTCATCCAAGCTAGAGTTATGTATTGATACGCAGAGCGAATAAAAAACTTAGTCCATAACGAAAGAGTGTGATTTGTTATATCGTTCTTTCGATGTTTGAAAGGAAGAATAGGCGTCATCTACTTGGACGCAACATTTCTGTCTTTTCAAGATTACGTTTTAAAGCGCATACTGGGTCCTGTAGATGACCTTGAATGGAGGTGTCAATAGAAGACAATGCTTTCAGTACAAGGGTTTGGTTACACATGGACGGCAGCTTCTTTTTGGCGATGAAAGAGGGATCCGTCATAAATGAAACTAATTGGTCTTGTCGGAACTACATATTATTCGGGTACATTGATACGGCTTGTATTTCGCTTATCCTGCCTGCCGTCAATAATGTGATGAGGAAGCATGTTTTGTATAAAATTGTGCCAGTTAGTCATTTGAAAGCGGATAAGCGGATGCTTTGTTTAACCAGGCTTGTACCCGTGATATATTCCACTCTGAGCAAAGAGGCAAAACGTTTTAGACCGTGTATAATGAAAGTTGAAGACGAGGTAGGATAAGTCTTTGTTTGACACATAACCTCTTTTTCATGACGATCAATGGTGTCTGCGATCATGTTGCTGTAAAGTTTGACTGTGTTTAATGCTGACATTTCTTCGTCGAAGAGCCAGAGGAGGTAGTTAGCTTTCTCAGGTATAGATGAATGTAGAGGTATAGTGTGTTCCTCTATACTCCAATGTGTAAATAAATTCCATTTGCCTTCCCAAGCTTTCAGAGTCCAGCGCATTCTTGCTTCAGCGATTGTCTCCACGACTGTTTATGTCTAAGGGCCTGTTTAGTATGATCCAGACGTGCAGGTTCAGTAGGTCTGTATTTGGGAGAAACAAGAACCGTTGTGTTTTTTTAAGTAGATGAGAGAAAGTCTTTAGTTTCTGGGAAATTTCCGTTGTAAGATTGATGAAGTGGTTGATATACGAAAACTCCCATCTGAGTGGTGAAATGAAGACGACGAGATACTCCGGTTCTCTTGCATTCTTGTATCACCTGCGTCTTATGATGTGTTGGACGCTAGGTTTATGCGTCCAGGCCGTTGCAACCTATGGATAGCGCGTCGAAAGCCCAGGATTTCGGAAGAGGGACTGGTGAGACATAGGTTGGGAGCTTGGTGTTCCATCATGTCGCAAAGAGGTCCACAAGTGATGGGTACTATCGTGTAAAGATCGGAGGGAAATTCGAGTGATCGAAGGGTCATTCCGTCTGTATAAGTTGGATATACCCGGATACATAATTTTCAGTACTTTATCAGTCAAGGAATATGATGAACTTAGACACGGACTTGTTGTTGAGGTCACCAGCAGAGAAAGTCGCAAAACAATTATATAAAAGTATGTGGACTTTGTTTGGCCTTTCCGTTTGAGATATGTCGCCACCGAAGAGTTGTCGGTTAGAATGAGGACTCCCTTTCCATTTAGAAATTCCGGCCACCAGTGAAAGGGTGTCTACAAGGCCTTCATCTCTAGCATAATGATAAGCATACGTCGGTGCTTGGGAGACCACATCCAACTGACTTTGCCAAAAGACGATAGAAGCTGAGCTCTCAGCCTTCTGTACTTGCATCCGTACCTATTGTAAACTTCTACGGTTGTATTTGCAGACGTATACCCGCTATGAGCCAAATTAGATTAATCTACGTCTGCTTACAAAACCTCACAGTTATACAAATGGCGAGATGTTGGGCCAGCGAGCAAATATTTGCATCCATTGCGATAAACTAAGCATTTATATAGGGCGCAAATGAAGGCTAGCTAGGGTGATGAGGTCTACTGCCGCGTTCAGCAAGCCTAGAAGCGAAAAATTGCACGTGCGGAGAGTTTTTTCCTTGAGAGTAACGAAGCCACCATTGTCCTGAATTTCAGTGTCAGTTCCTGAGGAAGACGTCCTATCTTTATATGGTGTGTTGAACTCCATACCTAGGTGAAGAAATTGCTGAAATGGTGCTCGGTCGGATTTGTCAATGTTGACGAGGAAACCCAGCTTTGTAAGCAGTGTAATAAGGGTTATAAAATCGTCCTCTAATATATAACTCACCTGATGATTTAGTCCAAGTAACATGATGTAGCTGCCTTAGAGCTGGTAAGACATGAGCCAAATTACAGTTGATATGTACAGTTAAGAACCTGGGACTGATGTTGAGTCCAAAATGGGAGTGTGCGGAATTAATATACGATGTTCTTGTAGGGGAATAACTGGAACTTCTTTACGCCTTATCATTAGGGACGTGAAAATGTGTGTCTTTAACGTCTATACTCATTGGGAAGTGTGCCTCTTTGATGGCATTCAAAATGTACCATGGGGTTTTCCTTGAGAACCAAGGAGCGTGAAGGAATTGATTGAGGGCGCTTATGTCGAGGATAGAGTGCTGTTTGCCTTTGGAACCAACAAATTGTTTCTATCGTCCTTTTTTGGAGAGGTCGTTCACTTCGTGCTGCAAGGTGATGGTTTTGTATGGGACCATTTCAATATATTTAGCTGATGGGACTCTTGTCAGAGGAGGACGTGTTTTGAAATCGATACAGAGTCAATTGGAAACCAGTTGTCGGGTCCACTGATAATCGTTCCCTACCTTCTGCCATACGAAAGCAAAGTATTTGTAGCCTCTCTTCTGTCGGGATCATTATTACTGGTGGTTTGGAGATGATGTCATGCATTAAGATATGGTGGCGATCATGTAGAAAAACGGTGGCGTAAGCGATCGATGCCTTCTAATCCTTGGTCCAACTTGGTTCGCGAGAACTCGTCCTCGACGAGAGGAACTAAGATGGGACAGCTTGTCAGAGATTTGTGTTCGAATTGTGCGACTTGGATCCTTTTGTTGATTTCCCGAAATGTTCTGTATCGGTTTTCCGGTTGTGGCGGAGGACCTTTGGTATCCTTAGTAGTTTGTTTGCGTACTTCATCAATCTGGCAGTTCAAAAGTAGATTATAATATAACGAATATTCTCGCAGTTTGCCCGGATGGTGATCCTTAATGAAAGCGGTGGTAGAGTTTAGTGTGTCTAATTCGGCCAATAGTAATTGATCAGCTACATTGACAGCATTAGCTAAGGTATGTTCGGTAGCTCTGTTCAAGATCCCGGCTATTATAGTGATCGACTCCCGTGCATCTAGTGTGGAAATCAGAGTAGAAGAAGATGAGCTCTATTCAACACGTTGGAAAATAGCTGTAGATACCAATATCAACATAAATCCCAAGGCTAATACATTGAGGACCAAGTGTTGAGTGTCTTCAAAATAATGTCAATCCCTCCGAATATAATATGGCTTTGTCAACCCTGTAGCTGCGATGTCAAAGTTAATTGCTGGGGTGTCCAAATGAAAATCTGGTGTATGACAACAGTACAACCGACGATGAAAACTTGATGGAATGCGCTTTTGTGTGAATACAATACGTTTGATGTTGAGATCTTGTAATAGATGAAGTAAACTATTCAACTATCTGTGATTCTGCTAGACCAAGGAGGCAATCTGACGTTGGATGGTTCCGTGTTCATCATAAAATCAACAGATGATGGATCTCTGGTCCAAGTGCTTGATAAGGTAGGAAGAAGAGGGCAGAGCAATATGTTAACAAGCGGAAAATTTATTTAAATCGAAGCTCTAAAGATTGTGTCTCTCCGCACCATATTACAGTCACGAGGTGACGAAGTAGTTTGATAACAAGCATCGTTACCTCTGCTTACATATGGAGAGGCTGACGTCTTTTAAGGTGCCTGAGAAGGAGTAGTGAGAAGTTTCGAGGTCTGGCACTGAGAAAACTCGTGTAGCGACATGGAGTGGAAACATTAATTTATAATCGGTCATCGATTAAAGAATCTCTTCTATTGACCAGGGGTTAAGAAACGTCATATGTGGCTTTCGTCGGAAGTTGAGGTACTAAGCTCCGCATCGTAAACAGAGAGTGCATTGAGGCCCTATGTCTATTAGACTGGTTTCAATAAATGTCCGTATACACTAATTCAACAGAATGAACGACACATTGACTTCCGGTAACTTATCGTGTATGTTTTGAAGTCTTTGTTCAATATGATCCCTTGTAACAGGCACAGGTCACTCGAAGCGGAAGTATACCCTCTTTGTAGGAAAGACGTCTTCCAAGTCATAATATTGAGACGGGTTACGTAATGTTTAATCCAAGTGACTGTTCCTAGAATTAGCTATGCGAGCAGAGACATTGTTTTTCTTGTTCTCTCGCTGATCATGAAGAGATATAGAGTCGAACCCGTATGAGGCTACGCCTATATTTGTCGCCAACAAACGAGGAGTCCTGTGTTGATGACGTACGTGACGGTGCTGTATCCTATCATGCAGCTATCTGGCGTTTAGCAAATGGGGGTCCATTGATGATTTATCTCCCTTATCCGCCAAATATGTCAGCGCTAAAAACATGTCAGCATGTAGGCCTAATGTGTCTTTGTCCTTAGGCGTTAGATTCAAATGATTTGGGAATATACAATACATTGATGTGGACATAAAAATTAGCAGGACTTTTCTACAATCAAAGTACATTTTATTCAAACGGACTCCTCAGTCTTTTATATGATTTCAGAAGAGTTATTTTTATACAGTCTTAACTTGTCTTCTTCTTAAAGAATTATACATTTAGCCTGAAAGTCTTACTATTTGGAAAAGGAAACGTATTATGCAATGCCACGGTCGTTTTGCTAGACCTGTTTTATTACACCAAAAGAAGCAGTACAAGGTTGTAAAAGAAAAACAACCAGAGGTACATGCAAAATATGCTTTTCATTTTTGTGATTCACTGTCAAGACATAGTTCGGTTAGACGCCGATAGAAAGACATATGTTGGTTCGAAATGTATATATATATATATATTTCTCTTACCCGTCCTTCTTTATGTCGATTCCTACTTTAGGTGCTTGGGTCTCATTTAGTTCTTCCCTTCTGTAATATAAGAGATACGCATGGAAAGGTGAAAGTTATCGATGAATCAAAAATTCGTACCCTTTGGAACAATGAAACGTAGTTTCTACTGTCACAGTTCAAGGTAATAGATTCATTTTATTATACTAGGAGAAGCTATAAAAGGTTTCAAAAATAAACAACCTTTGATACACCCAAACTATGTTTTTATTATTTACTGAACGAACTGCAAAGTTAGATGCTTAGAGAATGACAGCATTTGAGGGATCAATGAAAATGTATGCCTTGAACAAATACTACTTAATTAACATGTATTCCTTTTACCCGTCCGTCTTCGTCTGGATTCCTACGCTTTCAGTTATTCCTGTTTTAGGAGGATGAGGCGCATTTTTGTCGTCTTCTCTGTAATATTGAAATAATTGCGCAGATGGCAAAATATAAATAGAATACTTAAGTCGATTGAAATACACTGCAAAATATGATTGACGTATTATGTGTCATGATACCAACAATATTGTTAACTTGCCTTTATATAAACATAAATATGGGTGAATGCATATGAATTATTCATTGCATTTGACATTAAAAGTAGCAGGACATTTGCACAGTCAAGGTTCATTTTATTGAAAGATGTCTCGTCATTTAAATATATTATTTACGAAGGGTGATTTTGATTTCGTTACAAATGGTCTTCTTGCTTTTTGTTTGAAATTCTTACCCTTTGGAAAAACTATATGGTGTAGTAAAATATATTTTTTTGAAAAGACTTAACCCCTCATAATACCTTATTATAACTACTGCTACCTCACAAATCCTGCCTACTCAGAGAAAACTGTTAAGGGAGCTAAAGATTTTCCGCCCACCGAGATGGCGGTTGAACATATTAATCTCCCCTTAATACTGCGATTGCGTCAAAGCCCGTGTATATCAGTTATTACTGGTGCGTAAGGCACGCTCTCTAAACGGAGTTAACTGTGGGAAGGTTGGGGTTGTGTTTCATGATCGGGTAAATATTCGTGAAGACACATAGTTTGCTAGCAACAAATTAGTTTCTTCTTTATATATGTTACCCAATAATAATACCTTCCGAGTATAAGTAAGAGGTAGAGGCAGGCACATCCCTTTACCCCAAAGAGGATATCTCTGGTCCTCTAACCTATTTGAGACAGCTTCTTGGTAACACACCTGGAGAATATTACATCTATCGTGGAGCCTCTTTGAAAAGTTACTATTTTCCCTTCCGCAAATCCAGCGAAAGTCGTGAAGCCGCGTGTTATGAAAGTGTCAAACGACCTGGAAGGATGACCTGTTGCGCCACCGCTATATATCCCACTGGATCCAACTGAGCCCTTTGGGAGAGTGTGGACTTCGATCTCAATCCCATGGCATGCATAATGTCAGTTAGAGAACAGTTCCGGTCAAAGGCTATTCTTTTCGTAACTGTTCTAACCTCATGAGACGAAATGCGTAACAAACTCATCCAAGCTAGAGTTATGTATTGATACGCAGAGCGAATAAAAAACTTAATCCATAACGAAAGAGTGTGATTTGTTATATCGTTCTTTCGATGTTTGAAAGGAAGAATAGGCGTCATCTACTTGGACGCAACATTTCTGTCTTTTCAAGATTACATTTTAAAGCGCATACTGGGTCCTGTAGATGGCCTTGAATGGAGGTGTCAATAGAAGACAATGCTTTCAGTACAAGGGTTTGGTTACACATGGACGGCAGCTTCTTTTTGGCGATGAAAGAGGGATCCGTCATAAATGAAACTAATTGGTCTTGTCGGAACTACATATTATTCGGGTACATTGATACGGCTTGTATTTCGCTTATCCTGCCTGCCGTCAATAATGTGATGAGGAAGCATGTTTTGTATAAAATTGTGCCAGTTAGTCATTTGAAAGCGGATAAGCGGATGCTTTGTTTAACCAGGCTTGTACCCGTGATATATTCCACTCTGAGCAAAGAGGCAAAACGTTTTAGACCGTGTATAATGAAAGTTGAAGACGAGGTAGGATAAGTCTTTGTTTGACACATAACCTCTTTTTCATGACGATCAATGGTGTCTGCGATCATGTTGCTGTAAAGTTTGACTGTGTTTAATGCTGACATTTCTTCGTCGAAGAGCCAGAGGAGGTAGTTAGCTTTCTCAGGTATAGATGAATGTAGAGGTATAGTGTGTTCCTCTATACTCCAATGTGTAAATAAATTCCATTTGCCTTCCCAAGCTTTCAGAGTCCAGCGCATTCTTGCTTCAGCGATTGTCTCCACGACTGTTTATGTCTAAGGGCCTGTTTAGTATGATCCAGACGTGCAGGTTCAGTAGGTCTGTATTTGGGAGAAACAAGAACCGTTGTGTTTTTTTAAGTAGATGAGAGAAAGTCTTTTGTTTCTGGGAAATTTCCGTTGTAAGATTGATGAAGTGGTTGATATACGAAAACTCCCATCTGAGTGGTGAAATGAAGACGACGAGATACTCCGGTTCTCTTGCATTCTTGTATCACCTGCGTCTTATGATGTGTTGGACGCTAGGTTTATGCGTCCAGGCCGTTGCAACCTATGGATAGCGCGTCGAAAGCCCAGGATTTCGGAAGAGGGACTGGTGAGACATAGGTTGGGAGCTTGGTGTTCCATCATGTCGCAAAGAGGTCCACAAGTGATGGGTACTATCGTGTAAAGATCGGAGGGAAATTCGAGTGATCGAAGGGTCATTCCGTCTGTATAAGTTGGATATACCCGGATACATAATTTTCAGTACTTTATCAGTCAAGGAATATGATGAACTTAGACACGGACTTGTTGTTGAGGTCACCAGCAGAGAAAGTCGCAAAACAATTATATAAAAGTATGTGGACTTTGTTTGGCCTTTCCGTTTGAGATATGTCGCCACCGAAGAGTTGTCGGTTAGAATGAGGACTCCCTTTCCATTTAGAAATTCCGGCCACCAGTGAAAGGGTGTCTACAAGGCCTTCATCTCTAGCATAATGATAAGCATACGTCGGTGCTTGGGAGACCACATCCAACTGACTTTGCCAAAAGACGATAGAAGCTGAGCTCTCAGCCTTCTGTACTTGCATCCGTACCTATTGTAAACTTCTACGGTTGTATTTGCAGACGTATACCCGCTATGAGCCAAATTAGATTAATCTACGTCTGCTTACAAAACCTCACAGTTATACAAATGGCGAGATGTTGGGCCAGCGAGCAAATATTTGCATCCATTGCGATAAACTAAGCATTTATATAGGGCGCAAATGAAGGCTAGCTAGGGTGATGAGGTCTACTGCCGCGTTCAGCAAGCCTAGAAGCGAAAAATTGCACGTGCGGAGAGTTTTTTCCTTGAGAGTAACGAAGCCACCATTGTCCTGAATTTCAGTGTCAGTTCCTGAGGAAGACGTCCTATCTTTATATGGTGTGTTGAACTCCATACCTAGGTGAAGAAATTGCTGAAATGGTGCTCGGTCGGATTTGTCAATGTTGACGAGGAAACCCAGCTTTGTAAGCAGTGTAATAAGGGTTATAAAATCGTCCTCTAATATATAACTCACCTGATGATTTAGTCCAAGTAACATGATGTAGCTGCCTTAGAGCTGGTAAGACATGAGCCAAATTACAGTTGATATGTACAGTTAAGAACCTGGGACTGATGTTGAGTCCAAAATGGGAGTGTGCGGAATTAATATACGATGTTCTTGTAGGGTAATAACTGGAACTTCTTTACGCCTTATCATTAGGGACGTGAAAATGTGTGTCTTTAACGTCTATACTCATTGGGAAGTGTGCCTCTTTGATGGCATTCAAAATGTACCATGGGGTTTTCCTTGAGAACCAAGGAGCGTGAAGGAATTGATTGAGGGCGCTTATGTCGAGGATAGAGTGCTGTTTGCCTTTGGAACCAACAAATTGTTTCTATCGTCCTTTTTTGGAGAGGTCGTTCACTTCGTGCTGCAAGGTGATGGTTTTGTATGGGACCATTTCAATATATTTAGCTGATGGGACTCTTGTCAGAGGAGGACGTGTTTTGAAATCGATACAGAGTCAATTGGAAACCAGTTGTCGGGTCCACTGATAATCGTTCCCTACCTTCTGCCATACGAAAGCAAAGTATTTGTAGCCTCTCTTCTGTCGGGATCATTATTACTGGTGGTTTGGAGATGATGTCATGCATTAAGATATGGTGGCGATCATGTAGAAAAACGGTGGCGTAAGCGATCGATGCCTTCTAATCCTTGGTCCAACTTGGTTCGCGAGAACTCGTCCTCGACGAGAGGAACTAAGATGGGACAGCTTGTCAGAGATTTGTGTTCGAATTGTGCGACTTGGATCCTTTTGTTGATTTCCCGAAATGTTCTGTATCGGTTTTCCGGTTGTGGCGGAGGACCTTTGGTATCCTTAGTAGTTTGTTTGCGTACTTCATCAATCTGGCAGTTCAAAAGTAAATTATAATATAACGAATATTCTCGCAGTTTGCCCGGATGGTGATCCTTAATGAAAGCGGTGGTAGAGTTTAGTGTGTCTAATTCGGCCAATAGTAATTGATCAGCTACATTGACAGCATTAGCTAAGGTATGTTCGGTAGCTCTGTTCAAGATCCCGGCTATTATAGTGATCGACTCCCGTGCATCTAGTGTGGAAATCAGAGTAGAAGAAGATGAGCTCTATTCAACACGTTGGAAAATAGCTGTAGATACCAATATCAACATAAATCCCAAGGCTAATACATTGAGGACCAAGTGTTGAGTGTCTTCAAAATAATGTCAATCCCTCCGAATATAATATGGCTTTGTCAACCCTGTAGCTGCGATGTCAAAGTTAATTGCTGGGGTGTCCAAATGAAAATCTGGTGTATGACAACAGTACAACCGACGATGAAAACTTGATGGAATGCGCTTTTGTGTGAATACAATACGTTTGATGTTGAGATCTTGTAATAGATGAAGTAAACTATTCAACTATCTGTGACTCTGCTAGACCAAGGAGGCAATCTGACGTTGGATGGTTCCGTGTTCATCATAAAATCAACAGATGATGGATCTCTGGTCCAAGTGCTTGATAAGGTAGGAAGAAGAGGGCAGAGCAATATGTTAACAAGCGGAAAATTTATTTAAATCGAAGCTCTAAAGATTGTGTCTCTCCGCACCATATTACAGTCACGAGGTGACGAAGTAGTTTGATAACAAGCATCGTTACCTCTGCTTACATATGGAGAGGCTGACGTCTTTTAAGGTGCCTGAGAAGGAGTAGTGAGAAGTTTCGAGGTCTGGCACTGAGAAAACTCGTGTAGCGACATGGAGTGGAAACATTAATATATAATCGGTCATCGATTAAAGAATCTCTTCTATTGACCAGGGGTTAAGAAACGTCATATGTGGCTTTCGTCGGAAGTTGAGGTACTAAGCTCCGCATCGTAAACAGAGAGTGCATTGAGGCCCTATGTCTATTAGACTGGTTTCAATAAATGTCCGTATACACTAATTCAACAGAATGAACGACACATTGACTTCCGGTAACTTATCGTGTATGTTTTGAAGTCTTTGTTCAATATGATCCCTTGTAACAGGCACAGGTCACTCGAAGCGGAAGTATACCCTCTTTGTAGGAAAGACGTCTTCCAAGTCATAATATTGAGACGGGTTACGTAATGTTTAATCCAAGTGACTGTTCCTAGAATTAGCTATGCGAGCAGAGACATTGTTTTTCTTGTTCTCTCGCTGATCATGAAGAGATATAGAGTCGAACCCGTATGAGGCTACGCCTATATTTGTCGCCAACAAACGAGGAGTCCTGTGTTGATGACGTACGTGACGGTGCTGTATCCTATCATGCAGCTATCTGGCGTTTAGCAAATGGGGGTCCATTGATGATTTATCTCCCTTATCCGCCAAATATGTCAGCGCTAAAAACATGTCAGCATGTAGGCCTAATGTGTCTTTGTCCTTAGGCGTTAGATTCAAATGATTTGGGAATATACAATACATTGATGTGGACATAAAAATTAGCAGGACTTTTCTACAATCAAAGTACATTTTATTCAAACGGACTCCTCAGTCTTTTATATGATTTCAGAAGAGTTATTTTTATACAGTCTTAACTTGTCTTCTTCTTAAAGAATTATACATTTAGCCTGAAAGTCTTACTATTTGGAAAAGGAAACGTATTATGCAATGCCACGGTCGTTTTGCTAGACCTGTTTTATTACACCAAAAGAAGCAGTACAAGGTTGTAAAAGAAAAACAACCAGAGGTACATGCAAAATATGCTTTTCATTTTTGTGATTCACTGTCAAGACATAGTTCGGTTAGACGCCGATAGAAAGACATATGTTGGTTCGAAATGTATATATATATATATATTTCTCTTACCCGTCCTTCTTTATGTCGATTCCTACTTTAGGTGCTTGGGTCTCATTTAGTTCTTCCCTTCTGTAATATAAGAGATACGCATGGAAAGGTGAAAGTTATCGATGAATCAAAAATTCGTACCCTTTGGAACAATGAAACGTAGTTTCTACTGTCACAGTTCAAGGTAATAGATTCATTTTATCATACTAGGAGAAGCTATAAAAGGTTTCAAAAATAAACAACCTTTGATACACCCAAACTATGTTTTTATTATTTACTGAACGAACTGCAAAGTTAAATGCTTAGAGAATGACAGCATTTGAGGGATCAATGAAAATGTATGCCTTGAACAAATACTACTTAATTAACATGTATTCCTTTTACCCGTCCGTCTTCGTCTGGATTCCTACGCTTTCAGTTATTCCTGTTTTAGGAGGATGAGGCGCATTTTTGTCGTCTTCTCTGTAATATTGAAATAATTGCGCAGATGGCAAAATATAAATAGAATACTTAAGTCGATTGAAATACACTGCAAAATATGATTGACGTATTATGTGTCATGATACCAACAATATTGTTAACTTGCCTTTATATAAACATAAATATGGGTGAATGCATATGAATTATTCATTGCATTTGACATCAAAAGTAGCAGGACATTTGCACAGTCAAGGTTCATTTTATTGAAAGATGTCTCGTCATTTAAATATATTATTTACGAAGGGTGATTTTGATTTCGTTACAAATGGTCTTCTTGCTTTTTGTTTGAAATTCTTACCCTTTGGAAAAACTATATGGTGTAGTAAAATATATTTTTTTGAAAAGACTTAACCCCTCATAATACCTTATTATAACTACTGCTACCTCACAAATCCTGCCTACTCAGAGAAAACTGTTAAGGGAGCTAAAGATTTTCCGCCCACCGAGATGGCGGTTGAACATATTAATCTCCCCTTAATACTGCGATTGCGTCAAAGCCCGTGTATATCAGTTATTACTGGTGCGTAAGGCACGCTCTCTAAACGGAGTTAACTGTGGGAAGGTTGGGGTTGTGTTTCATGATCGGGTAAATATTCGTGAAGACACATAGTTTGCTAGCAACAAATTAGTTTCTTCTTTATATATGTTACCCAATAATAATACCTTCCGAGTATAAGTAAGAGGTAGAGGCAGGCACATCCCTTTACCCCAAAGAGGATATCTCTGGTCCTCTAACCTATTTGAGACAGCTTCTTGGTAACACACCTGGAGAATATTACATCTATCGTGGAGCCTCTTTGAAAAGTTACTATTTTCCCTTCCGCAAATCCAGCGAAAGTCGTGAAGCCGCGTGTTATGAAAGTGTCAAACGACCTGGAAGGATGACCTGTTGCGCCACCGCAACAGGTTATCCTTCCAGGTCGTATATCCCACTGGATCCAACTGAGCCCTTTGGGAGAGTGTGGACTTCGATCTCAATCCCATGGCATGCGTAATGTCAGTTAGAGAACAGTTCCGGTCAAAGGCTATTCTTTTCGTAACTGTTCTAACCTCATGAGACGAAATGCGTAACAAACTCATCCAAGCTAGAGTTATGTATTGATACGCAGAGCGAATAAAAAACTTAGTCCATAACGAAAGAGTGTGATTTGTTATATCGTTCTTTCGATGTTTGAAAGGAAGAATAGGCGTCATCTACTTGGACGCAACATTTCTGTCTTTTCAAGATTACGTTTTAAAGCGCATACTGGGTCCTGTAGATGACCTTGAATGGAGGTGTCAATAGAAGACAATGCTTTCAGTACAAGGGTTTGGTTACACATGGACGGCAGCTTCTTTTTGGCGATGAAAGAGGGATCCGTCATAAATGAAACTAATTGGTCTTGTCGGAACTACATATTATTCGGGTACATTGATACGGCTTGTATTTCGCTTATCCTGCCTGCCGTCAATAATGTGATGAGGAAGCATGTTTTGTATAAAATTGTGCCAGTTAGTCATTTGAAAGCGGATAAGCGGATGCTTTGTTTAACCAGGCTTGTACCCGTGATATATTCCACTCTGAGCAAAGAGGCAAAACGTTTTAGACCGTGTATAATGAAAGTTGAAGACGAGGTAGGATAAGTCTTTGTTTGACACATAACCTCTTTTTCATGACGATCAATGGTGTCTGCGATCATGTTGCTGTAAAGTTTGACTGTGTTTAATGCTGACATTTCTTCGTCGAAGAGCCAGAGGAGGTAGTTAGCTTTCTCAGGTATAGATGAATGTAGAGGTATAGTGTGTTCCTCTATACTCCAATGTGTAAATAAATTCCATTTGCCTTCCCAAGCTTTCAGAGTCCAGCGCATTCTTGCTTCAGCGATTGTCTCCACGACTGTTTATGTCTAAGGGCCTGTTTAGTATGATCCAGACGTGCAGGTTCAGTAGGTCTGTATTTGGGAGAAACAAGAACCGTTGTGTTTTTTTAAGTAGATGAGAGAAAGTCTTTAGTTTCTGGGAAATTTCCGTTGTAAGATTGATGAAGTGGTTGATATACGAAAACTCCCATCTGAGTGGTGAAATGAAGACGACGAGATACTCCGGTTCTCTTGCATTCTTGTATCACCTGCGTCTTATGATGTGTTGGACGCTAGGTTTATGCGTCCAGGCCGTTGCAACCTATGGATAGCGCGTCGAAAGCCCAGGATTTCGGAAGAGGGACTGGTGAGACATAGGTTGGGAGCTTGGTGTTCCATCATGTCGCAAAGAGGTCCACAAGTGATGGGTACTATCGTGTAAAGATCGGAGGGAAATTCGAGTGATCGAAGGGTCATTCCGTCTGTATAAGTTGGATATACCCGGATACATAATTTTCAGTACTTTATCAGTCAAGGAATATGATGAACTTAGACACGGACTTGTTGTTGAGGTCACCAGCAGAGAAAGTCGCAAAACAATTATATAAAAGTATGTGGACTTTGTTTGGCCTTTCCGTTTGAGATATGTCGCCACCGAAGAGTTGTCGGTTAGAATGAGGACTCCCTTTCCATTTAGAAATTCCGGCCACCAGTGAAAGGGTGTCTACAAGGCCTTCATCTCTAGCATAATGATAAGCATACGTCGGTGCTTGGGAGACCACATCCAACTGACTTTGCCAAAAGACGATAGAAGCTGAGCTCTCAGCCTTCTGTACTTGCATCCGTACCTATTGTAAACTTCTACGGTTGTATTTGCAGACGTATACCCGCTATGAGCCAAATTAGATTAATCTACGTCTGCTTACAAAACCTCACAGTTATACAAATGGCGAGATGTTGGGCCAGCGAGCAAATATTTGCATCCATTGCGATAAACTAAGCATTTATATAGGGCGCAAATGAAGGCTAGCTAGGGTGATGAGGTCTACTGCCGCGTTCAGCAAGCCTAGAAGCGAAAAATTGCACGTGCGGAGAGTTTTTTCCTTGAGAGTAACGAAGCCACCATTGTCCTGAATTTCAGTGTCAGTTCCTGAGGAAGACGTCCTATCTTTATATGGTGTGTTGAACTCCATACCTAGGTGAAGAAATTGCTGAAATGGTGCTCGGTCGGATTTGTCAATGTTGACGAGGAAACCCAGCTTTGTAAGCAGTGTAATAAGGGTTATAAAATCGTCCTCTAATATATAACTCACCTGATGATTTAGTCCAAGTAACATGATGTAGCTGCCTTAGAGCTGGTAAGACATGAGCCAAATTACAGTTGATATGTACAGTTAAGAACCTGGGACTGATGTTGAGTCCAAAATGGGAGTGTGCGGAATTAATATACGATGTTCTTGTAGGGGAATAACTGGAACTTCTTTACGCCTTATCATTAGGGACGTGAAAATGTGTGTCTTTAACGTCTATACTCATTGGGAAGTGTGCCTCTTTGATGGCATTCAAAATGTACCATGGGGTTTTCCTTGAGAACCAAGGAGCGTGAAGGAATTGATTGAGGGCGCTTATGTCGAGGATAGAGTGCTGTTTGCCTTTGGAACCAACAAATTGTTTCTATCGTCCTTTTTTGGAGAGGTCGTTCACTTCGTGCTGCAAGGTGATGGTTTTGTATGGGACCATTTCAATATATTTAGCTGATGGGACTCTTGTCAGAGGAGGACGTGTTTTGAAATCGATACAGAGTCAATTGGAAACCAGTTGTCGGGTCCACTGATAATCGTTCCCTACCTTCTGCCATACGAAAGCAAAGTATTTGTAGCCTCTCTTCTGTCGGGATCATTATTACTGGTGGTTTGGAGATGATGTCATGCATTAAGATATGGTGGCGATCATGTAGAAAAACGGTGGCGTAAGCGATCGATGCCTTCTAATCCTTGGTCCAACTTGGTTCGCGAGAACTCGTCCTCGACGAGAGGAACTAAGATGGGACAGCTTGTCAGAGATTTGTGTTCGAATTGTGCGACTTGGATCCTTTTGTTGATTTCCCGAAATGTTCTGTATCGGTTTTCCGGTTGTGGCGGAGGACCTTTGGTATCCTTAGTAGTTTGTTTGCGTACTTCATCAATCTGGCAGTTCAAAAGTAAATTATAATATAACGAATATTCTCGCAGTTTGCCCGGATGGTGATCCTTAATGAAAGCGGTGGTAGAGTTTAGTGTGTCTAATTCGGCCAATAGTAATTGATCAGCTACATTGACAGCATTAGCTAAGGTATGTTCGGTAGCTCTGTTCAAGATCCCGGCTATTATAGTGATCGACTCCCGTGCATCTAGTGTGGAAATCAGAGTAGAAGAAGATGAGCTCTATTCAACACGTTGGAAAATAGCTGTAGATACCAATATCAACATAAATCCCAAGGCTAATACATTGAGGACCAAGTGTTGAGTGTCTTCAAAATAATGTCAATCCCTCCGAATATAATATGGCTTTGTCAACCCTGTAGCTGCGATGTCAAAGTTAATTGCTGGGGTGTCCAAATGAAAATCTGGTGTATGACAACAGTACAACCGACGATGAAAACTTGATGGAATGCGCTTTTGTGTGAATACAATACGTTTGATGTTGAGATCTTGTAATAGATGAAGTAAACTATTCAACTATCTGTGATTCTGCTAGACCAAGGAGGCAATCTGACGTTGGATGGTTCCGTGTTCATCATAAAATCAACAGATGATGGATCTCTGGTCCAAGTGCTTGATAAGGTAGGAAGAAGAGGGCAGAGCAATATGTTAACAAGCGGAAAATTTATTTAAATCGAAGCTCTAAAGATTGTGTCTCTCCGCACCATATTACAGTCACGAGGTGACGAAGTAGTTTGATAACAAGCATCGTTACCTCTGCTTACATATGGAGAGGCTGACGTCTTTTAAGGTGCCTGAGAAGGAGTAGTGAGAAGTTTCGAGGTCTGGCACTGAGAAAACTCGTGTAGCGACATGGAGTGGAAACATTAATCTATAATCGGTCATCGATTAAAGAATCTCTTCTATTGACCAGGGGTTAAGAAACGTCATATGTGGCTTTCGTCGGAAGTTGAGGTACTAAGCTCCGCATCGTAAACAGAGAGTGCATTGAGGCCCTATGTCTATTAGACTGGTTTCAATAAATGTCCGTATACACTAATTCAACAGAATGAACGACACATTGACTTCCGGTAACTTATCGTGTATGTTTTGAAGTCTTTGTTCAATATGATCCCTTGTAACAGGCACAGGTCACTCGAAGCGGAAGTATACCCTCTTTGTAGGAAAGACGTCTTCCAAGTCATAATATTGAGACGGGTTACGTAATGTTTAATCCAAGTGACTGTTCCTAGAATTAGCTATGCGAGCAGAGACATTGTTTTTCTTGTTCTCTCGCTGATCATGAAGAGATATAGAGTCGAACCCGTATGAGGCTACGCCTATATTTGTCGCCAACAAACGAGGAGTCCTGTGTTGATGACGTACGTGACGGTGCTGTATCCTATCATGCAGCTATCTGGCGTTTAGCAAATGGGGGTCCATTGATGATTTATCTCCCTTATCCGCCAAATATGTCAGCGCTAAAAACATGTCAGCATGTAGGCCTAATGTGTCTTTGTCCTTAGGCGTTAGATTCAAATGATTTGGGAATATACAATACATTGATGTGGACATAAAAATTAGCAGGACTTTTCTACAATCAAAGTACATTTTATTCAAACGGACTCCTCAGTCTTTTATATGATTTCAGAAGAGTTATTTTTATACAGTCTTAACTTGTCTTCTTCTTAAAGAATTATACATTTAGCCTGAAAGTCTTACTATTTGGAAAAGGAAACGTATTATGCAATGCCACGGTCGTTTTGCTAGACCTCTTTTATTACACCAAAAGAAGCAGTACAAGGTTGTAAAAGAAAAACAACCAGAGGTACATGCAAAATATGCTTTTCATTTTTGTGATTCACTGTCAAGACATAGTTCGGTTAGACGCCGATAGAAAGACATATGTTGGTTCGAAATGTATATATATATATATATTTCTCTTACCCGTCCTTCTTTATGTCGATTCCTACTTTAGGTGCTTGGGTCTCATTTAGTTCTTCCCTTCTGTAATATAAGAGATACGCATGGAAAGGTGAAAGTTATCGATGAATCAAAAATTCGTACCCTTTGGAACAATGAAACGTAGTTTCTACTGTCACAGTTCAAGGTAATAGATTCATTTTATCATACTAGGAGAAGCTATAAAAGGTTTCAAAAATAAACAACCTTTGATACACCCAAACTATGTTTTTATTATTTACTGAACGAACTGCAAAGTTAGATGCTTAGAGAATGACAGCATTTGAGGGATCAATGAAAATGTATGCCTTGAACAAATACTACTTAATTAACATGTATTCCTTTTACCCGTCCGTCTTCGTCTGGATTCCTACGCTTTCAGTTATTCCTGTTTTAGGAGGATGAGGCGCATTTTTGTCGTCTTCTCTGTAATATTGAAATAATTGCGCAGATGGCAAAATATAAATAGAATACTTAAGTCGATTGAAATACACTGCAAAATATGATTGACGTATTATGTGTCATGATACCAACAATATTGTTAACTTGCCTTTATATAAACATAAATATGGGTGAATGCATATGAATTATTCATTGCATTTGACATTAAAAGTAGCAGGACATTTGCACAGTCAAGGTTCATTTTATTGAAAGATGTCTCGTCATTTAAATATATTATTTACGAAGGGTGATTTTGATTTCGTTACAAATGGTCTTCTTGCTTTTTGTTTGAAATTCTTACCCTTTGGAAAAACTATATGGTGTAGTAAAATATATTTTTTTGAAAAGACTTAACCCCTCATAATACCTTATTATAACTACTGCTACCTCACAAATCCTGCCTACTCAGAGAAAACTGTTAAGGGAGCTAAAGATTTTCCGCCCACCGAGATGGCGGTTGAACATATTAATCTCCCCTTAATACTGCGATTGCGTCAAAGCCCGTGTATATCAGTTATTACTGGTGCGTAAGGCACGCTCTCTAAACGGAGTTAACTGTGGGAAGGTTGGGGTTGTGTTTCATGATCGGGTAAATATTCGTGAAGACACATAGTTTGCTAGCAACAAATTAGTTTCTTCTTTATATATGTTACCCAATAATAATACCTTCCGAGTATAAGTAAGAGGTAGAGGCAGGCACATCCCTTTACCCCAAAGAGGATATCTCTGGTCCTCTAACCTATTTGAGACAGCTTCTTGGTAACACACCTGGAGAATATTACATCTATCGTGGAGCCTCTTTGAAAAGTTACTATTTTCCCTTCCGCAAATCCAGCGAAAGTCGTGAAGCCGCGTGTTATGAAAGTGTCAAACGACCTGGAAGGATGACCTGTTGCGCCACCGCAACAGGTTATCCTTCCAGGTCGTATATCCCACTGGATCCAACTGAGCCCTTTGGGAGAGTGTGGACTTCGATCTCAATCCCATGGCATGCGTAATGTCAGTTAGAGAACAGTTCCGGTCAAAGGCTATTCTTTTCGTAACTGTTCTAACCTCATGAGACGAAATGCGTAACAAACTCATCCAAGCTAGAGTTATGTATTGATACGCAGAGCGAATAAAAAACTTAGTCCATAACGAAAGAGTGTGATTTGTTATATCGTTCTTTCGATGTTTGAAAGGAAGAATAGGCGTCATCTACTTGGACGCAACATTTCTGTCTTTTCAAGATTACGTTTTAAAGCGCATACTGGGTCCTGTAGATGACCTTGAATGGAGGTGTCAATAGAAGACAATGCTTTCAGTACAAGGGTTTGGTTACACATGGACGGCAGCTTCTTTTTGGCGATGAAAGAGGGATCCGTCATAAATGAAACTAATTGGTCTTGTCGGAACTACATATTATTCGGGTACATTGATACGGCTTGTATTTCGCTTATCCTGCCTGCCGTCAATAATGTGATGAGGAAGCATGTTTTGTATAAAATTGTGCCAGTTAGTCATTTGAAAGCGGATAAGCGGATGCTTTGTTTAACCAGGCTTGTACCCGTGATATATTCCACTCTGAGCAAAGAGGCAAAACGTTTTAGACCGTGTATAATGAAAGTTGAAGACGAGGTAGGATAAGTCTTTGTTTGACACATAACCTCTTTTTCATGACGATCAATGGTGTCTGCGATCATGTTGCTGTAAAGTTTGACTGTGTTTAATGCTGACATTTCTTCGTCGAAGAGCCAGAGGAGGTAGTTAGCTTTCTCAGGTATAGATGAATGTAGAGGTATAGTGTGTTCCTCTATACTCCAATGTGTAAATAAATTCCATTTGCCTTCCCAAGCTTTCAGAGTCCAGCGCATTCTTGCTTCAGCGATTGTCTCCACGACTGTTTATGTCTAAGGGCCTGTTTAGTATGATCCAGACGTGCAGGTTCAGTAGGTCTGTATTTGGGAGAAACAAGAACCGTTGTGTTTTTTTAAGTAGATGAGAGAAAGTCTTTAGTTTCTGGGAAATTTCCGTTGTAAGATTGATGAAGTGGTTGATATACGAAAACTCCCATCTGAGTGGTGAAATGAAGACGACGAGATACTCCGGTTCTCTTGCATTCTTGTATCACCTGCGTCTTATGATGTGTTGGACGCTAGGTTTATGCGTCCAGGCCGTTGCAACCTATGGATAGCGCGTCGAAAGCCCAGGATTTCGGAAGAGGGACTGGTGAGACATAGGTTGGGAGCTTGGTGTTCCATCATGTCGCAAAGAGGTCCACAAGTGATGGGTACTATCGTGTAAAGATCGGAGGGAAATTCGAGTGATCGAAGGGTCATTCCGTCTGTATAAGTTGGATATACCCGGATACATAATTTTCAGTACTTTATCAGTCAAGGAATATGATGAACTTAGACACGGACTTGTTGTTGAGGTCACCAGCAGAGAAAGTCGCAAAACAATTATATAAAAGTATGTGGACTTTGTTTGGCCTTTCCGTTTGAGATATGTCGCCACCGAAGAGTTGTCGGTTAGAATGAGGACTCCCTTTCCATTTAGAAATTCCGGCCACCAGTGAAAGGGTGTCTACAAGGCCTTCATCTCTAGCATAATGATAAGCATACGTCGGTGCTTGGGAGACCACATCCAACTGACTTTGCCAAAAGACGATAGAAGCTGAGCTCTCAGCCTTCTGTACTTGCATCCGTACCTATTGTAAACTTCTACGGTTGTATTTGCAGACGTATACCCGCTATGAGCCAAATTAGATTAATCTACGTCTGCTTACAAAACCTCACAGTTATACAAATGGCGAGATGTTGGGCCAGCGAGCAAATATTTGCATCCATTGCGATAAACTAAGCATTTATATAGGGCGCAAATGAAGGCTAGCTAGGGTGATGAGGTCTACTGCCGCGTTCAGCAAGCCTAGAAGCGAAAAATTGCACGTGCGGAGAGTTTTTTCCTTGAGAGTAACGAAGCCACCATTGTCCTGAATTTCAGTGTCAGTTCCTGAGGAAGACGTCCTATCTTTATATGGTGTGTTGAACTCCATACCTAGGTGAAGAAATTGCTGAAATGGTGCTCGGTCGGATTTGTCAATGTTGACGAGGAAACCCAGCTTTGTAAGCAGTGTAATAAGGGTTATAAAATCGTCCTCTAATATATAACTCACCTGATGATTTAGTCCAAGTAACATGATGTAGCTGCCTTAGAGCTGGTAAGACATGAGCCAAATTACAGTTGATATGTACAGTTAAGAACCTGGGACTGATGTTGAGTCCAAAATGGGAGTGTGCGGAATTAATATACGATGTTCTTGTAGGGTAATAACTGGAACTTCTTTACGCCTTATCATTAGGGACGTGAAAATGTGTGTCTTTAACGTCTATACTCATTGGGAAGTGTGCCTCTTTGATGGCATTCAAAATGTACCATGGGGTTTTCCTTGAGAACCAAGGAGCGTGAAGGAATTGATTGAGGGCGCTTATGTCGAGGATAGAGTGCTGTTTGCCTTTGGAACCAACAAATTGTTTCTATCGTCCTTTTTTGGAGAGGTCGTTCACTTCGTGCTGCAAGGTGATGGTTTTGTATGGGACCATTTCAATATATTTAGCTGATGGGACTCTTGTCAGAGGAGGACGTGTTTTGAAATCGATACAGAGTCAATTGGAAACCAGTTGTCGGGTCCACTGATAATCGTTCCCTACCTTCTGCCATACGAAAGCAAAGTATTTGTAGCCTCTCTTCTGTCGGGATCATTATTACTGGTGGTTTGGAGATGATGTCATGCATTAAGATATGGTGGCGATCATGTAGAAAAACGGTGGCGTAAGCGATCGATGCCTTCTAATCCTTGGTCCAACTTGGTTCGCGAGAACTCGTCCTCGACGAGAGGAACTAAGATGGGACAGCTTGTCAGAGATTTGTGTTCGAATTGTGCGACTTGGATCCTTTTGTTGATTTCCCGAAATGTTCTGTATCGGTTTTCCGGTTGTGGCGGAGGACCTTTGGTATCCTTAGTAGTTTGTTTGCGTACTTCATCAATCTGGCAGTTCAAAAGTAAATTATAATATAACGAATATTCTCGCAGTTTGCCCGGATGGTGATCCTTAATGAAAGCGGTGGTAGAGTTTAGTGTGTCTAATTCGGCCAATAGTAATTGATCAGCTACATTGACAGCATTAGCTAAGGTATGTTCGGTAGCTCTGTTCAAGATCCCGGCTATTATAGTGATCGACTCCCGTGCATCTAGTGTGGAAATCAGAGTAGAAGAAGATGAGCTCTATTCAATACGTTGGAAAATAGCTGTAGATACCAATATCAACATAAATCCCAAGGCTAATACATTGAGGACCAAGTGTTGAGTGTCTTCAAAATAATGTCAATCCCTCCGAATATAATATGGCTTTGTCAACCCTGTAGCTGCGATGTCAAAGTTAATTGCTGGGGTGTCCAAATGAAAATCTGGTGTATGACAACAGTACAACCGACGATGAAAACTTGATGGAATGCGCTTTTGTGTGAATACAATACGTTTGATGTTGAGATCTTGTAATAGATGAAGTAAACTATTCAACTATCTGTGATTCTGCTAGACCAAGGAGGCAATCTGACGTTGGATGGTTCCGTGTTCATCATAAAATCAACAGATGATGGATCTCTGGTCCAAGTGCTTGATAAGGTAGGAAGAAGAGGGCAGAGCAATATGTTAACAAGCGGAAAATTTATTTAAATCGAAGCTCTAAAGATTGTGTCTCTCCGCACCATATTACAGTCACGAGGTGACGAAGTAGTTTGATAACAAGCATCGTTACCTCTGCTTACATATGGAGAGGCTGACGTCTTTTAAGGTGCCTGAGAAGGAGTAGTGAGAAGTTTCGAGGTCTGGCACTGAGAAAACTCGTGTAGCGACATGGAGTGGAAACATTAATTTATAATCGGTCATCGATTAAAGAATCTCTTCTATTGACCAGGGGTTAAGAAACGTCATATGTGGCTTTCGTCGGAAGTTGAGGTACTAAGCTCCGCATCGTAAACAGAGAGTGCATTGAGGCCCTATGTCTATTAGACTGGTTTCAATAAATGTCCGTATACACTAATTCAACAGAATGAACGACACATTGACTTCCGGTAACTTATCGTGTATGTTTTGAAGTCTTTGTTCAATATGATCCCTTGTAACAGGCACAGGTCACTCGAAGCGGAAGTATACCCTCTTTGTAGGAAAGACGTCTTCCAAGTCATAATATTGAGACGGGTTACGTAATGTTTAATCCAAGTGACTGTTCCTAGAATTAGCTATGCGAGCAGAGACATTGTTTTTCTTGTTCTCTCGCTGATCATGAAGAGATATAGAGTCGAACCCGTATGAGGCTACGCCTATATTTGTCGCCAACAAACGAGGAGTCCTGTGTTGATGACGTACGTGACGGTGCTGTATCCTATCATGCAGCTATCTGGCGTTTAGCAAATGGGGGTCCATTGATGATTTATCTCCCTTATCCGCCAAATATGTCAGCGCTAAAAACATGTCAGCATGTAGGCCTAATGTGTCTTTGTCCTTAGCCGTTAGATTCAAATGATTTGGGAATATACAATACATTGATGTGGACATAAAAATTAGCAGGACTTTTCTACAATCAAAGTACATTTTATTCAAACGGACTCCTCAGTCTTTTATATGATTTCAGAAGAGTTATTTTTATACAGTCTTAACTTGTCTTCTTCTTAAAGAATTATACATTTAGCCTGAAAGTCTTACTATTTGGAAAAGGAAACGTATTATGCAATGCCACGGTCGTTTTGCTAGACCTCTTTTATTACACCAAAAGAAGCAGTACAAGGTTGTAAAAGAAAAACAACCAGAGGTACATGCAAAATATGCTTTTCATTTTTGTGATTCACTGTCAAGACATAGTTCGGTTAGACGCCGATAGAAAGACATATGTTGGTTCGAAATGTATATATATATATATATATATTTCTCTTACCCGTCCTTCTTTATGTCGATTCCTACTTTAGGTGCTTGGGTCTCATTTAGTTCTTCCCTTCTGTAATATAAGAGATACGCATGGAAAGGTGAAAGTTATCGATGAATCAAAAATTCGTACCCTTTGGAACAATGAAACGTAGTTTCTACTGTCACAGTTCAAGGTAATAGATTCATTTTATTATACTAGGAGAAGCTATAAAAGGTTTCAAAAATAAACAACCTTTGATACACTCAAACTATGTTTTTATTATTTACTGAACGAACTGCAAAGTTAGATGCTTAGAGAATGACAGCATTTGAGGGATCAATGAAAATGTATGCCTTGAACAAATACTACTTAATTGACATATATTCCTTTTACCCGTCCGTCTTCGTCTGGATTCCTACGCTTTCAGTTATTCCTGTTTTAGGAGGATGAGGCGCATTTTTGTCGTCTTCTCTGTAATATTGAAATAATTGCGCAGATGGCAAAATATAAATAGAATACTTAAGTCGATTGAAATACACTGCAAAATATGATTGACGTATTATGTGTCATGATACCAACAATATTGTTAACTTGCCTTTATATAAACATAAATATGGGTGAATGCATATGAATTATTCATTGCATTTGACATTAAAAGTAGCAGGACATTTGTACAGTCAAGGTTCATTTTATTGAAAGATGTCTCGTCATTTAAATATATTATTTACGAAGGGTGATTTTGATTTCGTTACAAATGGTCTTCTTGCTTTTTGTTTGAAATTCTTACCCTTTGGAAAAACTATATGGTGTAGTAAAATATATTTTTTTGAAAAGACTTAACCCCTCATAATACCTTATTATAACTACTGCTACCTCACAAATCCTGCCTACTCAGAGAGAACTGTTAAGGGAGCTAAAGATTTTCCGCCCACCGAAATGGCGGTTGAACATATTAATCTCCCCTTAATACTGCGATTGCGTCAAAGCCCGTGTATATCAGTTATTACTGGTGCGTAAGGCACGCTCTCTAAACGGAGTTAACTGTGGAAAGGTTGGGGTTGTTTTTCATGATCGGGTAATGCTTTTCATTTTTGTGATTCACTTTCAAGACATAGTTCGGTTAGACACCGATAGAAAGACATATGTTGGTTCAATATATATATATATATATATATATATATATATATATATATATATATATATATATATATATATATATATATATATATACATACATATATATATATATATATACATATATATATATATATATATATATATATATATATATATATATATATATATATATATATATATATATATATATATATATATATATATATATATATATATATATATATATATATATATATATATATATATATATATATATATATATATATATATATATATATCTTACCCGTCCTTCTTTATTTCGATTCCTACTTTAGGTGCTTGGGTCTCATTTCGCTCTTCCCTTCTGTAATATGAGAGATGCGCATGGAAAGATTAAAGTTATAGATGAATCTAAAATTCCTACCCGTTGGAACAATGAGACGTAGTTTCTACTGACACAGTTCAAGGTAAAAGATCAATTTTATTATACTAGGAGAAGCTATAAAATGTTTCATAAAGAAATAACCTTAGACATACCCAAACTATGTTTTTTTATTTAATGAACGCTCTGCAAAGTTACATGTTTAGGAAATGACAGCATTTGAGGGATCAGAAATGTATGCCTTGAACAAATTCGACTTAATCAACATGTATTTCTCTTACCTGTCCGTTTTCGTCTGGATTCTTACGGTTTCGGTTATTACTGATTTAGGAGGATGAGGCGCATTTTTTTCGTCTTCTCTGTAATATTGAACAAGTTGTACAGATTGCAAAATATAATTGGAATACTTAAATCAATTGTAATACTCTGTAAAATATGATTGACGTATTATGTGTAATGATACCAACATTCGTGGTCAACTTACCTTTGTATAAACATACATATTGGTGAATGGAAATGAAATGTTCATTGCATTTGACATGAAAAGTAGCATGACATTTGTACAGTCAACTTTCATTGTATTGAAACATGTCTCGTCATTTAAATGTATTATTTCATAAGGGTGATTTTGATTTCGTTAGAAATGGTCTTCTTGCTTTCTGTTTGAAATTCTTACCCTTTGGAAAAACTATATGGTGTAGTAAAATATATTTCGTTGAAAATACATACCCCCTCATAATATCTTATAACTACTGCTACCTCACAAATCCTGCCTACTCAGAGAAAACTGTTAAGTAAAGGAAGCTAAAGGGTTTCCTCCAACCAAAATGGCAGTTGGACATATTACTCTCCCCTTAATATTGCGATTGCGTCAAAGCCCGTGCATATCACAGTTATTACTGGTGCGTAAGGCACCCTCTCAAAACGGAGTTAACTGAGGGGAAGTTGGGTATGTGTTTCATGATCGGGTAAATATTCGCGAAGACACATAGTTTACTAGCCAAAAATTAGTTTGTTCTTTATATAAGTTACCCAATAATAATACCTTCCGAACATAGGTAAAAGGTAGAGGCAGGTACATCCCTTTACCCGAAAGAGGATATCTCTGGTCCTCTAACTTATTTGAGACATCGTCTTGGCAACACGATTGGAGATTATTACATATATCGTGGGGTCTCTTTGAAAAGTTACTATTTTCCCTTTCGCAAATTCAGCGAAAGTCGTGAAGCCCGGTGTTATGAAGGTGTTAAACGACCTGGAAAGATGACCCGTTGCGCCACCTCTATAGATCCCACTGGATCCAACTGAGCCCTTTGGGAGAGTGTGGACTTCGATCTCAATCCCATGGCATGCACAATGTCGGTTAGAGAAATGTCCCGGTCAAAGGCTAATCTTTCCGTAACTGCTCTAACCTCATGAGACGATATGCGTAACAAACTCATCTGAGCTAGAGTTATGTATTGATACGCTGAGCGAATAACCATCTTAATCCATAACGAAAGAGTGTGATTTGTTATATCGTTCTTTCCATGCTTGAAAAGGAAGAATAGGCGTCATCATCTTGGACGCAACATTTCTGTCTTTTTAAGATTACATTTTAAAGCGCACATTGGGTCCTGTAGATGGACTTGAATGGAGGCTTCAAAAGAAGACAATGCTTTCAGTACAAAGGTGTAGTTACACATGGACTGGAGCCTCTTTTTGGCAATGAAAGAGTGGAGCCGTCATAAATGAACCTAATCGGTCTTGTCGGAACTACATATTATTCGGGTCCCTTGATATGGCTTGTATTTCGCGTATCCTGCCTGCCGTCAATAATGTGATGAGGACGCATGTTTTGTATAAAATTGTGTCAATCAGTCACTTGAAAGTGGATAAACGGATGCTTTGTTCAACCAAGCATGTAGCTGTGATATATTCCCCTCTGAGCAAAGAGGCAAAACGTTTTAGACCGTGTATAATGAAAGTTGAAGACGAGGTAAGATAAGTCTTTGTTTGACATATAACCTCTTTTTCGTGACGATGAATCGTGTCTATGATCATGTTGCTGTACATTTTGATTGTGTTTAATGCTAACATTTTCTCGTCGAAGACTCAGATGAGGAAGTTAGCTTTCTCAGGTATAGATGCATGTAGAGGTATAGTGTGTTCCTGTATACTCCAATGTGTAAATAAATTCCACTTGACTTCCTAAGGTTTCAGAGTCCAGCGCATTCTTGCTTCAGTGATTGTCTCCACGACTGTATATGTCTAAGGGCCTGTTTAGTATGATCCAGACGTGCAGGTTCAGTAGGTCTGTATTTGGGAGAAACAACAGCCGTCGTGATTGTTTAAGTAGATGAGAGAAAGTCTTTAGTTTCTGGGAAATTTCCGTTGTAAGATTGATGAAGTGGCTGATATACGACAACTCCCATCTGAGTGGAGAAATGAAGGTGACGAGATACTCTGGTTCTCTTGCTTTCTTGTATCACCTGCGGAATATAATGTGTTGGACGGTAGGTCTATGCATCTAGGCCGTTGCAACCTATGGATAGCGCGTCGAAAGCCCAGAATTTCGGAAGAGGGTCTGGTGAGACTGATAAAAAAGATTTATTGCGTATCACCAAGTTGAGTTGGACGCTAGATTATTTTGCGGAGTGTCAAGAAAAAGTTTGAAATTTTGACTAACACATCGACCAAAATCTTCAAAACTGGTAACTACAAAATGCAGACAGCCAAACCAAAATGATATATTGTTTGGAATTCGAATAATACAATTAATGTAGCAATTGAATAACCCCAAATGCTTTTTGATCTTATGCGAGTTGTAGTCGTACAAATTATGCATTATCACCGGAATAAAATTGAGCATCTTCAAATGAAGTTTGTACCGTTTAGGTTCCTCACATCAATATTTGCCCGTAAAATATCAATGATCTCCAGTTTATTCATGACTATGTTTCTCCTCACAGATCCAATGCTACTCTGATTTCATAACACTGTCTCTGTCCTCTGCTGTATAAATGATGTTTGACACAGGAACAGCTCTCACATGTTTAACTTTGCCTTGCAAATGGCGTATGGAATGTTTTAGCAGTCAGCACTGCGATACAATCACATGAGTTTGTTTAGAATGTCCTTTATGCAGATCAACTTTTACGAAAAACCGCAAGGAACGTGATGTTGGTATTTCTGTCGCAACACGAAATGTTGATGCGAAAATTCTCCAAAAATTACTCGCCGTAGACTTAATGATCCTATGTCAGGCATCCATCACACCAGACCACACATTGGGTGTGCGAGCTTGAAGCCTCACAAGGCGAGACGGGACCAGGAGACCACATCCATTGTGTGCAAAGCTCCTCTTTACCTAAATGAACTGCTCAAGTTTTTATTAACAAGGAAGCACTTCTTAGAGATCTGAAGGAAAGATTGATAGTGCGTATTCTTTTTAAAACAATTAAAGAAACTCCGATGCTGGATAACTTCATGCTAGAAATGTCTAACGAGTCTTATTTTGCAACTATTCTGTGAATATAATTCAATGCATACCTATATATTTTAGAGAGATGTAATCAAGCATGCATGCCAACGATTGATACAGTTTCTAGTTCATTCCTATTAACAACAAATAGAGAATATCAGATTAGGACTCGCATCACTTTTGAAACGTCATGGCCGATGTCAGCCGCAAGACAGTTGGTTCTCTGCAGACCGTTATGTATAAAGAAAACAGTTATTCTACACAATATATTTGAATAAATAAGAATCAAATCTATGTCAACGTGCAATTTAAATTAATCCCTCTGCTATATTGCATCAAAGCTGGCCCATAACGCTAACGAGAATATTACTTGAACGTTTCACATGTTAATATCTGTTCCTTATAATTGAAAATTGACCCGAAATAACTAACACTATACCTTATAAACATGCCAAGGCAAGCCATAAAGTGAATTTGTACATATAATCCTGCGACTACTCCTGTGTCAATGCATGTGTTTAGAAACAAAAGAAGAAAACAAAGGTAAAACAAAAATTATGTCACCCCGTAATGCCCAGTAAACATGATGATGCAATTAGGAACAGTTTAGAACTATAGTTAGACATTCCCAGAAAGGTAAACAGCGGCTGAAAAAGTTGTCGACTATGGATTACGTATCTTCTGGAAGAAAACGAATTGTACATGACACTAATATATATCAATAATAACATAAACAGAAAGAAAATGAGAGGAGGTATATATGTGCGTTTGTCTGTGTGTATGTGTGTGCGTGCTTGTGCTTATGTATGTGTGTGTGATTATGTGTGTCTTTGCATCATTAATATTTGGCTTGATATTAATGTGCTGAAAATTTCATCAAAATAAACCAATCGGTTGTGATGTATGTAATATAGATAAGGAATATGATTACAGAGTTTTGGTGCCATTACTGTCACACCAACTTCCCCGACTCAGGTATTAGTGAGTAGGAAAATAAGGGGGATTTCTTAGCCAAGCCCATATTTTGTACTTGGACGACATCATGGTTTTTACCACATCCCAGATCCCCCCAGGTTAGTAAACAAATATGAAAACAACTTTGTTGCGGAAACAGCGTCGATTTCATTATTGATTACCTTACTCGAGAACATATCTAGGAAATCATCATCCACGTCAAACAAAATATGTGTTTGACTCATAAACACCGACTTATCTTTACTACTTCGGTTTCTACATGAAATAAGCAAGCAATTTAACTTACACAGCCACTTCTTGAGACATGTCTAACGTCCCAGTGTTTGCTGTTATGTAACTCTCATCGTCATTACAAAACAAGTACAAATTAATCTTACCACTAATGAGAGAGCCAGGTTCTAGCACCTGGATAAAATTCCCATGTGAGACTATTGATTTAACGACATAAATGTTTTTTTAGCTCGTCATCAAATGTGATCTTTGTGTATTTGTCTTGTGATATTGGATTGTAAAGATTATCAATAGCATCATAAAGCAAATCTGTAACACAGGCAAGCTAACAAAAATAATCTGAATTCTCCTTGCGAACCCGAAAAAACTTTATTTTGTTTCTGCTTTTAAAATATGTACTATATTTCTCACTGTCAGGCATAATTATGATATGCTTATCTCGGAAAAAATTAGTTACATCTTTAGCATATTATCCTCTACTGTAATATCTTCCATTCATTTTCATATTTTACATAAAATGTACCGAGTACTGTTTTTTATATTTCACAGCTCTGTTCGGTATCATATCAACTTGCAAATCGTCTTTAACTCACAGTTCCTGTATCAGATCTGACATCATAAACGTCTCATCTTTGAGATAAGCTCAAAATTGACTACGAATTGTATTATAAGTCGCTATTACTATTTTACAAGATGTATTGTTTTCCTCGTATTATGGCTAGATCTGTTTATTTATTGCTGATAATACAACACCTGCCCAAGACACTATCATGAGTAAAGAATTTGCTGTTCCACATCTGATGCGATTCGAAGTGTTGTGAATACCACTGTATGTAGTTTAACACGCCTCTTATTCCGATATAATATTTCCTGGCAAGTCTGACGCAGGAAAGTTTGTATGGCAATATTTATAGTATTTTACCAGCTCGTCCCTGTCCTTGTCTGTGAGACCTGATGATATATGATTGAAATCCATAATCTTTTTTTATTATTCTCATTTCGAATCTGCTGCAGTTATTATTTCAACTGACGTAGTGAAGGTATTTTCAGCAGCAGCCTTATCAACCAGAGCACTAAAGTTATTATCAACAGAATAAGCAAGAAAATCTCTGTAGTTATCATACACTTCAAATAATATTTGATTATATCTGCTATCTGTTAACACTTTACGATCTGAGGATGAAAACGGAGGATCAAAATTTGTTGGTATTTCAGTAATATCATTGACTCTATCACGATATATATCTTCTGTTTCATCGGTGCAACTAGCAACATAACATAACTGTCCCGGTTTAAAATTTTTAAGTACTAAATACTGCCTGAGAATTTCATATGCTGTTGCAAAACTCAAAAGACCACCAACATCTGCTTGTTCTATATTTATGTCATTGACTGGTAGGATTAGGTATCTAGCAATCAACTTTGTGATACTTTTGTATTATAGTCATGTCAGCAACTTTCCAGCTTCTTTTTATAGTTTTTCAAGGCAATGTCTTTAGAACTATTATATATTTCATAGGTTTCATCAATTCTAAGTTTTCCAGTTGTAATATCGTCAAGCTCCTGATAAAATATGCCTCGTTCAACATCATCATATGACTCAATCCTTTGCTCAGCATTTTACACTGCCTTTAGTGCAGCATTAATTTGATATACGTTATGCATGTTATTGCTTGTGAGAGAGTCTATTAGAACCTGATATGCTGTTGTTGGCAGGTTATTATTAGCAATATTATCTACCATTTCCATCAACGTCTTTTATCACAATAGTCGATTCCAACCACACGAAATACTCGACGTTTAGCAAATGTGCTTCTGAGCTTACGATTTTTTTAAGACTTGTGTTTTCTTGTTTCAACTAGTTTATCAAGCTCATCATGAATCTTTTTCAGTCCTTTTTCTCTCTGGTCGCTTACCACCATGCAATTTCGTTATTACAAGGTTAGATTTATCAATCTTCAAATTGTTTTTTTTATATAGTTCAATCAACGTACCTATTAACAACATTTCAACCTTCATGCTTAACACGGGAGAGCACCATCAGCTAATAATGCAGTGGATAATGTCAGAAATGAGCTAATATCTCTTTGTAATGCTATTGGAATTACCCCACCAGGTGCGGCAGTTGACCCATCTACGATGCTCGCAAAAGCTCAATATATCGTTCCAATGAGTAGAGATCAATCTTACAACGAAGGTTATGCTAAAGGAAGAGCGTTCGTAGACATCTCAAATCGACCGTCAATGATGCTGCCGCTTAGCATAAAATTGGGATTTTGCCGCGACCAGAATAAGATATTTAGTGGGATAAAACATACACTTATACTCGACCGAGCTGATCCAGACGATTGCATAATGACAGTGCTTTGTAACGCTGCCTCTAAATTTGTAATTGTACGATTCTTGAGGATATCACGAGCCGTTATATCTATATATAAATCAAAGTAACTCAGGACAATGCTAACAGCATTCACAAAGAAGGTGTATTTTATGTAGGGCAAAGTTTATCAGATAGCAGGACCACATTCGGCTGATAACACATGGCTAATAACAACAGCGCCAAGCGAACAGTTATCAAGTCATGTACTTATTCAGCGTCAATACCGACTTAATAATCAACTACAAACCAATTCAGATTGTAAAAGTCTTGATGTCCGACGAATAGTTGTCAGGATGAATTCTAAGCAGTATCCCGAACGAGCTATCGAATGTAAATATTCAGATATTGCTATTGGATCAACATCTAATATTGAGGTTATATGGACACTAGGTGTTTCAGCTGTTCAAGCTGTTGCGTATTATGCTTATATATATATATATATATATATATATATATATATATATATATATATATATATATATATATATATATATATATATATATATATATATATATATATATATATATATATCGGAACGCAGAGGGATCCACATCCAGCAAAACTGAAGCTAACACAGACAAATCAATGCAATGCGACTGAAAAAACTTTTCTCATAAGTATGTCAGCAGCTCAGGTTACTGCAATGACTAGAAGTAAAGTAATAAGTGGAGGATTTCTGGGATCAGCACTCGCAACTATTGTAAAAACTGTACTACCAAAATTCGTGCCTCTACTACGAACATTAGGAATAGCTGCTGTGCCAGGTGCAATATCCGGAACAACAAAAAAGACTGTGTCTCGTGATGGAATCACCGGCGATGAATCAAACAGTAATCTAGTGATTTTCTTTAACTATTATAATAAAACGCAAAACAGCAAGGAAACGTAAAACAAATATCAAGAAAAGAGGACGTACAGAGGCCCAAATACGAACAGCAAAGCTGTCCAAGGCGGATTCGTAGGTCTGTTGCTAACCGGAATAGCTGCAAGTCTACTTCCCCAATCTGGTGGGCATAGCACCTGGGAGTGGACCGATGCTACATCGAACCAGTAGATAGCTTCGTTAAACAACTTTGAGATTCTAGATAAACTAAATGATATCAACGGATTAATCGGAGTATTTTCTAGTGAAGGGTTAACATCACAACCTGGAGAACTCCGCTCTCCGCTGACTAATCAAAGTTCTGCTATAAATATTCAAATTTTCAATGACTAATCTGGTAATCATTGGGCAGCGCTTTACAGCAACAACTACCTTGATTTGTTTGGTCAACCTCCGAGTGATCGTATCAAATTGCAATTTGCAAAAAACAACATAATAAACTACTCGTCTAATCAAATTCAGCTAGTTGGTACAGCAGCTTGTGGATATTGTTGTGTTACATTTATCAAACAAAGTCCCAATGCAAGCGCAGAGGTAAAAGACTCCACGGGAGATTTTCTGAAATTTATATTACACTTTACACCTAAACCAAGCCTGGAAAACGAAAACGTAACTATTACAAATTTTATTTCACAAGCAAATATAAAATATAACCACATATTGCCTCAAGTGCAGAAGTAACACATAAATTATAAACGAATCAATGAAAACAACTAAACATAATTAATGCTGAAAAGTGTTTGTCCTACCTGTGGCAGATAAAAAGGTATGTTTCTTAAACGTGACTCACTACCTGAACATTAAGGAATATAATGAATCCTGCTGTTATTGTAGTCGATGAATAAATAATAACAAAAATGCAAAGCATGTATGCAAAGCTGGCCAAGATCTGTGTATAGAAAGTAACTTAATGTCAGTGTTGTAATCAGCTAGCTGTATCCTGCTTAGATATTCACAAGCTTTTTGTGAAATTGCCGAAGTGGATGAGCATTGCCAAATCAGAGGTATATTTGTTCTTGGAAATCTCTCGATAAACAAAGTGATGAAAACGACAACCCAATTCCGGGTCAAAAACCGTATATTCAGGTCAAATCAATTGCAATGTGCCATTACATGTGTTACCTTGGCAACGAAAATGATAAATATGTTTGCGATCGCATTATGCTTGACCAGCTAAGATATATATAAAACCAAACTTAATACTAGAGCACATTGACCGTAAACTAGTGCAAGGTATTTTAGGAACAAAAAATAAACTTGGACTTGGTAAGGCGCATGCCTCAGCCCACGTTCGGAGATGTACATGAAGTTCACAAGCCAAAACAAGTTTCCTCCTAGACGGGTCGTCTTAAATGCAATAGATGACATTTAGGAGGTAGGTCTTGCTAATATGTCAAACAGTACACAGTTCAACGACAACGAAGATACCTAATGAACGCAGTTTATATTTTTAATAAATACGCGTTTAGCGTGCCTGTTGTAGATAAAATATAATAAACTATAACTAACTCGTTAAAAGCTCTTTTTATTAGCACGGAAGAAAACCAAATAAAATCTGGATTCATCACGGAGCGGAGATTTATAATAAATGTTCGAGCAGTTGCTTACGCAGAAGAATATCGTCAAGTACGTCAATGGAAACGAAGGTAAAAGTGTCAAGGTCGCGAGATTTAATCACACGTTAAAATAAAAGATATATAAGTAACTCACAACTAAAACAATAACAGGTATGTTAATGATCTGCCAATGATTGTATCGCATTACAATAACATTAAACATAAAACACTTTTCTTTTTAGCCAGATGTTATTTTACATTATACCGGGATTTTGCTGCGGCATAAACCTGTTGATCTTGAGGTACTATATCTGGTTCATCAGCAAATGTATCCTCGACTACAGGAAATATACACATTTCAAATCAAACCTGAGATTCTTAGAATCTTGACTGCTAGCAGTATTGGATTCCTCAAATCCTGATGTAATTTACACTCGATTGTTTGTACTCTACTGTATCACGATCGAGATCAGAGTAAAGATCTGACAATCTTTTCGCGAACATCTTTTTGAGACATCTCTTACAAGTAAGACTTATATCTAATTACTGTAATACAATGCCGGACAAAATAAGAAGCATCATCAGAGCTAAAATCATAAATATGAATCTGTTTTTCGAAGCTGTCAAGCTATTCATGAGCGACAAAAACAAACGATAAAAAATATGTACATTTTATTGTTAAATATGATCCTTACTCGGCGTTTAATATGTTACTAACATATTCTGAGGTATCAGAAATCAAGAAATACCAACAACTATGTGTTAGATATAACAGGCATACTCTTATGAAATGGGTTCACTGTTGTTTGACAAGGGAAGATCACAGAAACATTCTGAAAATTGATCTTTGAATAAGGTGCTAGCAACAGAGTGCAAATCACTCTAATTTTGTGTTGATTATAAAGACAATTGATAGATTTGTTACTCGAATATGCGCTGTGAGAGCAACGTTGTGAAGCATGATGGGAAATGTTTTTATCTTTCTCAGCAATGCTGTGGTCGATACAGGAAGATCCTAGTCGAATACAATAAAGACACTTTAGCAAATATACTGACTTCTGTCTGATAAACAGGGAGGTAGCAAATATTTTAAACAGCAGGTGATTCATAAGGAAAGGAGATTATATCCCCATTGTTTAGGAGAAGGCAGATTTTGCAATACCATCTGCGACAAATGTGATTGAATACGAATCAATGTTAAAATATTTTGATGCTGTATGAATTGATGGAAAAAAATGTATTTACCTGTAACAGATTTAGTTGCTACAACAGGATGGATTGGTTGTTTAAAATTAAAACCACCTTCCCTACCGGGTCTAGTATTCTCTTGTTGTGTAACATGGTCAAAGTTCTCCAGATGGTTATCGTTTTTAATATTATTAAGATGATCAATAACAAAACCACTTGAAATAATGCCATGCGATAAATCAAATACTAACCTATGACACTAGCATTTAACTTGGTTAGTATTACTTTCGCTAACACCTAGACTCAATTAACCATTATTTTTTAAATAAAAACAACAATTTTGTTTGTGTTAATATTTCGTAAAACAACACTATCATTTTCTTCATAGAGATCGTATATATTATGATGCTAAACCTCGTCTTGCAATGACAAATTATCGATATTATTATCAGTTACGTGATCAATCACATGATAAACACGCATCCCCGGAGGACTGTCATCACATAACAAGGTATAAATAAATTTGTGTAAAAACATTTCAGTGTACAGAGTATTATCAACACCTCTAACTTTTATCGTATAACAAGCTGGACTCCTAATCCCAAATAAAGCATTATTTTTAGGATTAATCACCGCTCCCAGCATATTTCCAGCATAACATTTGTTCTTGTGGTGAACGTAAAATGTCTCATGATTATTAACCGTTAGTTTAAGTTCACTAAGCATAGTTCTGCTCATCTTATAATAATGACAATTTTGCTTCTTTAATTTACATTTTCATATCAAACTCAATTGAAGAAACTTAAAACATTAGATATAGCGATGTTTAAATTGAGTGATATCGCAAGGAAAAGTTCATTCTCGACAGAAATCAATCAATCTAAAGAAATCGCAATTGCATTTTCAGGGTGCGGTAATAGCTGGAAATTTGATAATCAAATTGTTCTAACAAATATTTATGCCAAAAACTCGTACAATCTACTTCTGCCAACAATTAAATCTGAGATTGCCACGCACAACAGTCTGAAAATAATACCACAATTTCAAGTTCCGTTTTCTAAACTAAATATCTATCCAAGACTATCAAAAACAGGAACGAGATGAATTTCCTAATTCTCATATCACATCAAAATCTCGTTGAACGTTATCTGGGACAGATTTAATGTCGTTGTTAGATAATATTATTCAGGAAATATATAACAAAATTGACGATTACACAGAATCGGGAGTTGGTTGGAGAGTTGATAAAACAGCATAAAATTTATTTCACACTATGAATTATAATCCATTGCGCGGTAACCCATATGTCTAGCTGCCACTTAATATATATATATATATATATATATATATATATATATATATATATATATATATATATATATATATATATATATAAAACTCAAATTGTTGTGTGAATGCCAATAACAGTGACAACAAATGTTTTCAGTAGACTATATTATCAGCGTTATTTCCATCAAGAGATCATCCTTATCGAGTATCGAATTATATTAATCATGTTAACAATCTAAATTTTATCGGGCTTGATTTTCATGTTGCTGAGAATCAAACTCCAAAATTGTAAAAACAAAACAAACTCCTATTATCTGGCGGTATTAACAGGACTGGTGTCGATGATGAATCACGAAAGATATATCCCAGAGACATCAGCGATCGAGCATCGCAAACAACGATACATGCAATGTTTCATAAACATTATTACACGTGGATCAGAAAGAGGCTAGTCGGAGGTCAGTACAAAACGCATAAGGAAAAGAAATATGTATGTGTCAAATGCTTGACTGGCTCTAAGTCTCAGCAGGTACTTGATCGACATCTCGAATATTGCTCTGACGCACAGCGGATGTATATACATGCCTTGCAAAGATGAAAAGATATTGCAATTTACAAATTGAAGACACAAGATGACAGTTCATTTTACAATTTACACAGATTTCGAGTCTATTTTACTTCCAGTGCTAACCCTGATAAATCTTCGAGATGAAAATTTCAAGAACATATTCCATGTGGAGTAGCATATAAAGTTTTCTGTGCTGTTGTTAAAAGTTTATCAAAATCTTTAAAAAATGTGTCGTGGGGCAAATCCTGCTGTTTGGCTTCTGAAAATCTTATTAACAAGGCTGATGTCGTCCTGCTGTTACTCGCGAAGACAAAAACGATGAAACCGCTGACAATAAAATAAAAAGCTGATTTTGCTGCATCAGAAATATGTCATATTTGTGAGCAAGAGCTTTCGCCTCAAAATCGTGTAAAATATGACTGTCATATTACTGGTAAGTACCATGGTCCAGCACATGACAAATGTAATTTAAAATATACCGCACCAGATTTGGTTCCTGTTGTCTTTCACAATTTTTGGGGTTATGTTCTCATATTATCTTGAGGCGTTTGGCAACAGGGATACAATAAACCGTCTGAAAAAACCAACAACAATAAAATAAAGTGCATCCCAAATAACACTGAAAAGTATATGTCCGTGACGCTTGGCAAGTTAATATTTATTTACTGTTTGCAGTTTATGGCATCATCGTTGTACCAGCTTGTACAAGGCTGCGGCAAATTTGGTAATTTCGGTGGCAAGACAAACTTGTTGCCACGAAAAGGAATTTTTTCCTTTTAAGTATATTGATGATTGGAGCAGATTTGATGAAACTAATCTATCTGACAAACACAACTTTTATTCTCGGTTAAATTTTGAAAGTGACAGTGATGAAGATTATGCTTATGCCATATTGATAGGTGTGTGCGTGTGTGATTTGGATTTTTGACGTAGTTTTAACAATGTTTCAGTATATCGCTACGATGCCTGTAGTGTGACAGTTTATAGTGATATCTAGCACTGGGGCTATGTAAAATATATTGCTTGCGATTTCATGTAAAAACGCAGTAGTAACGATGATACGGTGTTTCGGAGACAAACCCATATTTCGTTTGATGAGGATGATTTTCTTGAAAGGTCCTTGAGTTAGGTAATCGATAATGAAATCGAATATGTCGCTTCAACAAAGTTGTTTTGATATGTGTTTAGACAAACCTTGGGGGATCGGGGAGCGCTAAAACTCATAATGTCGTCCTAGTACAAAATATGACTTTGGCTAATAAACCACCATGATATTTACTACTTCAATGAAAACGACTCTTCAATTTCAAAATTTGGCCCAAAGAAAAAATAATTAAAATATTCTGCTCCTCAAGTAACTATACGCAAAGTGATTTCATATGTTGAACATAAAATACAAGAAAACAAAATCTTGGCGGGAGGGATATTGTCATATTTGTATTTGTATACCGATTCAGTAGCTCTTCAGGTATTCAAATTAGATATCACTTTAGAAAATAAATACGAAAAAATACAAAACAATCTACATTTTCATGTACGGTCATTTTAGTTTATGTTATCTTTATTATGTGGCTATGTGTTTGCGTGCGTGATGTGCACGAGGTACTTATTATTAATCAAAGCATAACAGATGACGTGGCAAAATCAATCCTTGTAATTCACGGTTCGACGCTGGCATTACCTTTTCAGTAGTTCTGAAACTAGGTTATTTTCTTTAGACATCCTTGGATCCGTATGTTTTACTGACCTTCGTGGATTTTTGTTTTTGTTCTTAAGGTTTTCGTTTGTTCTGTAATAAATAAATAAATCAATAATACATATTAACAGCACATTTTCATAACTGTAATCTAACAAATGTTCGTCGAAAATTATGATACGAACGTGTCGTAATGTTAGATACATGGTAATAAAAACTTTTTTGGCTCAGAAGGAATGCTTATACAGAAAAATAGGCAGCAGGAATTCAGCAAAGAACATACTTCATTTGCAATATATTATTCATTTTATACGACAAATGATATAGACATAATGTGCAAATGAACAAAATAGTGAAAACAAAAAATAAGGAAAATTGTATTGCGCACAAGGATCTGTCATGGAAAACCCACATACCCGTGAAAAAGGTTACCCACATTTAAATAAATCTCTATCAATGCAAAGTCTAGAAACGTACGTGTGACAAATATGTTTTAATGTTACTGCTTCCAAAAACCCACACTCACAGATTAAAATGATGTGCAAAAGATATTGAATTAATTCCAGTTAAATAATTTAAATTACATTGGAACATGTAACTTTGAAAAACGTTGAAGCGAATCTAATAATTAGAGTTTGCGAAGCAAAACGGCGAAGACTAAATATTAATCACTTTATAATCCAATAACGAAACGAGAGGCAAACGATCATCAAAATTTAATATATATTAGGTTTTGAGAGTTTGAACAAACGTATATTCATCCAATGAACAAAATTTGAATTTGAGAATATCAGTGCCGACTATCATCAAGTTTGAAGTGTCATGTACGATGTCTACTTAAACAGTCGGTATTTGCAGACTCCATTGGAACTGACACGCTGACTCAGTACGACATCGTTGAAGAGATCATAAATACGCACATGGCAATGTGCAAGATAGATCACAGTTAGTGGTATTGCGGAGCTTGACAGGTTCATATCTCTAGTTTGAAATTAACAGTAATAGAACTTGCACTTTCAAAATATTCCAACATGTTCTTAATAATTGAACTGTAAATAAGCTGTTTAATTAACATGCTATATGGCATATATCTGGCAGACTTGCCGAGGCAAAATAATAATTTCTATTTCAACTGATATGCTATGACATAAACTTGCGACGAATGTAATAATCGATTCTAAAATCATATATATTACGTTTTAACGAACAAACCATATACTACGTGTCAATCCATGGATCATCCGTTATAGGCACTTCGAAATAGAAGACTACTTAGTACTACGAGTTTCACAAACATAATGTTAACTGCAATTTGTATTGGAGAATTTATTTTTTAAACGGAATATTTCGAAGAGATAAACTAACTATGAGGTACATAAAAGAACAAGATCCACACCAAGAAAAATAAAACAGGAAGTAGTCGTTTACGCTGTATGTGATTGAAATGGTATGTAAAAATGAATAAAGTCCCATAAGGTTTGTATTATGTCTCTTAACGATATATATTAGAACTAGGGAAACCAAGACCGTAATATGAATACTACAGTGAATAACTTATATATAAGTATGAAATCAACACTGAAGCCAGAAAAAAATCAATGTTAGTTTGGATCTTTATGTATTTGTTTCAATTTTGTGAATTATATCATGCCTTCAAATTACTGCCTGCAGACTAGATGTGGACCTACTATGTATTGTGGGCATTACATCGACTTCTCGAAGACATGCTATGTAACTTGAATGGGACTTTCACGTATCACATAGTAACAATGCCATACAACTTTCGACACAGGCTTTTATCAAAAATGGCCTTTCAATCTAATGGTCAAACATATGCTGTACAAGCTATTTAGAAAATTATTACTTCTCTTAATCAGTTTTGACATTGCTAAACAAATAGACGTTATGACTATGTGTTGTTAATATGAGTAACAAGAAATATACAAAGCCAACAAGTTATATAACATGGACAATAATATTTAGTTACTAAAATGCTAAGTGAAATAATCAAATATAACTTGCAGAATGGTGAATGAAACCTAAACGTGATAAATGTTTTATCAATTAAAAATACCGAATAATGCTAATGAACTCAAAATGTTTTCCTAACTATGGTCAATATCACAGAGGAATAACTATTACGTAATCCAAATACGGCGTTGTATAATTTCACCATATTTCCGATACCTCTATACATACAAATGTCTTTGTACAAAATCACAGTAGATCCATGACAGGTACAATTCAGATTATTCAAACATATTTCGAGCACTTTAATCCCAACAAATAATTAAAATTAAATAAATGGATTTCTCTCAATATAACCGACTAGTATCCAAGACTGGCTGTAATACTCACAATGGCTAATTCTACGAAATACTTATATTATATAGATTATTTTAACGCATTAGATAGCGTCTCATATTCATAATATGAACCACAAACAGGGTCACGTGGATAAAACCAAATAATCAAGAATACGTTACCCTAACCTTTTCGAAACACATATAACCACTATTTGCATCAAATGATGTTTACTTGTATCCAACATTGGAACTAATGAACGGACCGACACACTATTAGAACGACAGATACAAACTATTTCATTAAGAACAGCAGGATTTAAAATACTATTAACTGAAAATCCTTTACAAATTATAACCATGTATGATAATGCACATGATACTGGTAAGTATACACCTCCCACACATCGAAACGTTCGTTTCGCATATTATTCAAACATCTACTAATTAATGTTGCATTGGAATAAATTTCATAAATGATACAATCTATATACAAAAATTCAAATATTCTACTTCTAAACAAGGGAAAATTATATACAAATTCATTGTAGTCTCCGCTACATGGCGATAACATAGATTATGAATTATTTTTCTACTATTGTAAATGTAGCGTTTGAAAAAATATGTAATGGAATGCATTTGCTACACAAGCACATACTGGATTATCCCTCAAATGATTAGAATATTAATCACTACAATAATTTCTATTCCAGGTGGAAAGTAGATAATTTCATGTTTCCAACAAAACATGGGATGACATCTATTTTTTTTTTTTTTTGGGGGGGGGGTTATTTATTACGGTGATAGAATATATACTTTCAACTTTAACTGGATCTGGTGGTTCCAAACAGGGATAGAAGAGTGCAGGAATGTGTTTTGGCTTAGTTAGAATCTCGCCTTGATGCAGTTGAAAGTATTTATATTTCTCAGAATTATTCCTGTATGTCTCACCATACAGTGGTGATAGAAGGTCACCAAGATATGAGGGAGAGACTCGGTATACAATTGTATGAAAGTAAGATAGTTTATCAAATTTTCGTCTTTCGAAGATTAAGGTAGATCAATCAGTTTCTTCGTAAATCTTATAACACGAGACACTTCTCGAGTGCAATGTTACAATCCTGCTTCTTCTGATTGTAATGTGTATAATTTGATAGTTTGTGGCAACTAGCATATATAACATCAGCGTTTTCTAGAGAGGGGCTGATCTACGGTACACAAACACACGCACAGCACATACAATATATATATATATATATATATATATATATATATATATATATATATATATATATATATATATATATATATATATATATATATATATATATATACTTTCTAACGTATGTTGGTTAAATGTAAGTGTTTTCAGATATCAGTTTTGAGGTAGACATCAATAAGTTATCAATAGTTTTGGTCCAGTTTACTACGCTACTGAAAGTTACGCTAATATCTTTATGGACTCTAGAAAATAATTGATTTCGTTTAGTTCAGGGTGAACTGGTTGAAGATAACGTGAGATTAACATTGCCACATTTTTGGTTGGATTAATGTCAACTAATCACTGTATTTACCAATCGTCAACAATTTGTAAAACTGTTCAATACATATTCTAGTTCGTCAGTCCCATTAGATGAATGTGTCAGGTACCTATTATCAGTGAAGAAGCTCTTTGCACTCAAGAGGTCATTGCATACATCGTTAAGATACACAATAAGTAATTACTGTGGTACGCCAATCGCAACATATACACTCTTCGATCCGGCACTTTTTGCAAAAACTATTTGAAGTCAATTCGATAGGTAGTCCAAGAATCAATCGATGATGACACTGTCAGTGATATAGCACTGTAATTTATGTACTAAATATGTATGCCAAGATATTCAAAAGACCACACATACAGTATTGTTGTTTTCAGGCACAGCATTTATAGTATAGAATATATCTATATGTTGAAATACTGTATAATAAATGGGAAGAAAACTGGATTAATATTTAAATATAAGATCATTTGAGTGTAGGTGGCTATATATTTGCTTAACATAATTATTTCTATTACTTTTTCAACTTAACCTAAAGATGAAATATTACTAACTGGAACGATCACTACTTCATCCACTTTTAAACACAAGCATTATTAACTTTTGCGGTTTTCCATAAAGATGGGAACACCTTTTAGCAAAGGATATATTGAATATGTCGCAGAGTGGTCTTCCAATGGATGATATGGTTCCTTGGATCATATGATAACTTCATTATCCACGAAATATGTTAAGTGGGTAGGCAAAATGTTGATTTTTCAGGAGTATATCAAAAAGATTGACCGTGGTGTCATCAAATTGCGCTTTATCATAAATAATTAAAAACTTTGCTTTTACGACATCTGAAAACGCCACATGTAGCGATCCATTCGCATTAATGCTTCTTAACTGAGGTATTGATACTGACATCTTTGTCAAAATGACGCACAAGATTTCATTAATATTTAGAGTTTATATACGTATTGTCAATATTCTCCAAGAATGATTTATTTTGAGCTTATTTTAGATTATTGACTTTGTTATGTAATATTTAATATTCCCAACGGCTTGGATTATTACTATTAATAGCTATTTCTTCATGCAGTGGCACTTACAGATTTTTCTTCGCATGGTACTGTTCTGTCAATATTTGTCTTTCATCCGAAAGGTTACTGTGTGAAATTGCATATAATCCATAGCAAATTGAATATATTATGAAACACAGGTAGCATTATTTACAGCACCATAAACTCATAACTTGATTTTACAGTCTATACCTGATTTAAGGTAATAATATTTTTGGAAATCTGTTTTATTATAAAGACACACTTCCCTCTTATGGCTGGTGTTATATTTATATTGCAGTCGAGTAATTAACTAGGTGGCCTTGTGATCACTTGCATTTGCATCAACATAAAAAATTCAAAATGAAGAACATCTATGCCTGGAGTTATAATAATGGGATCTGCAGGTCTAGTCGCCTCAGTTATTATATTTTGCATGTCATTAACCAATGCAATCTCTCTGTGAGCCCTAAATTGAACACTCGTGGAAATCTCCCAGAAAATAGACGATGCATATTGGCTGAGACAGATTGCATGAGACAGTTCACACACTTTACACATATTGATATCCCTATCCATTTAAGGCAACACATCGATAGATCTATACATGGCATAAAAATCAACTTTTTGGAATATCGACCATTACCTATCCTCAACGATTTGTTCACACCAAATAGGTTTACGAAGAGTCTCCGTAATAATGTCAAAATCATCAGATTAGCTAAGAAACGTAATTTATGATGAACTGATCTTTTATATATATATATATATATATATATATATATATATATATATGCATCTACAAAATATAACGTGATATCCGTTGTTGATGTAACTCAAGTACTGTCGTTGCATGAATCGGATCAATCAGGTGTCTATCTTTCGTGTATAAATGTATAATTTTTATTTGCATACAGGGGATATCGATGTTAAATAACTCTTAAGATTATTTTATGGGTGTGTATGTGTATATATATATATATATATATATATATATATATATATATATATATATATATATATATATATATATATATATATATATATATATATATATATATATACCTATGTGTGTGAATAAATAGAGATAAACAATGTTATTAATATTTTATTATGTATCATACTCATTTTAAAAAATATAGAAACTTAAAAAAACTGAAAAAATACAAATAATATATGATATCTTGATATATTATTGACGAGTGTAATAAAAAATTATGGTGTGCATAATACTTATAATCAATTATTTTATAAATAATTAATCATAATATACTGAGAATTAATTTAAAATGCCTTTCATTTTTAAAGAATTAGTAAACTTATGATATTAGTTTATACTTTCACTAGTGACGTTATTCTGTAAATTAGAATAATATAAAAATAATCTTAACTAATTATAAGTATGGGACATAATTTTAATAAAATGATTAACGAATGTCGTATAGTGTTTTGGAATTTAGACCTTTTGTATATACCGTATTAAGACGGTGAATCCAATAGGTTTCCATTAGCAGACGTTCCATCTCAGAATCAGCTATAACAATAGGTTGAAAGGAGAAATCTTGCAAAGTATGGGAACTCTTGTAAAAATGTGCGGCAACATGACATGAAAATGATTGATCGATACAGTTATTTAAATCTGATATATTTTGGTTCATTCATTTAGATATGTATTGACTGGTATGTCCAATACATTGGGTGACACGTTTGTTTTGCATGTTATCAAATAAATAACATTTGATGTTGCACAATTAGTATCAAAACGCATATTAAAGTTTCTTTTGTATTATTACTATATAAAGAAGAATTTTCATTAATACAAGAACGATGCGAACATCTAGGTTTAGCTGATGATCCTTTATTATATGATGTTTTTCTGATTTAGAATTAATTAGGAAATGTTTAAGATTCTTAGTCCTTTAATAACCTTGTGTGGGTTTGCTATTAGTTTGCTATTAGTTAAAATTCGCTTAGAAAGTTTAACACAGTTTCTTTTCCTCTTTCGATTTCATGCTTTCTTTTCTTTTCTTTCATAGCATCTGTTCTTGTTTTGTAATCTAATACATCTCCTATTCTTTCTTCTGTTTGTATTGTGTGCAACAGATCATTTAGGCTTTCCATTAGTCTTTGTATTTTTCATATTACGGTTATGTTGGATTCCTGTGTCAATTTTCTTCGCCCCACTTGTTGTTGCATCGGCATAGGTTGCTTTTTGTGTGCCTGCAGCTCTTAAGATTTTCGCTTGATCATTCTTGGAATTGTTTTGAATGGGTCTATAAGTTTTATCTTCGCCCCACTTTCTTACTGCATCTGCATAGTTTGCCTTTTGTGTGTCTGGGACTATTAAGGTCTTTGCTGGGTCATTTTTGGAATTGTTTTGAATGGGTCTAATAAATTGTTCTGTGTGCTTTGGTTGATAGGTTATTGTTGATGTTGGCGATGCTTGTTCAATTTAATTTTCATTTATTGGTTGTTGTTTATTCCGAGTGTGATTCTTACTTAATGCACGTTTATTCTTGGCATTGATGAAGTTAATTTCGTCTGCTGATTCATTTGGTTGTTGATTATATATTTTTGATTTCTCTCGAGTAGTTTTCGATGATGATGTTTCTCGTTGTCCTAGAAAATTGTTTCTCTCTCTGTGTAAATTCTGTAACTTTTTAAGTTGACTTGACAATAGCTCGTCTTTGTTAGATTCCGTTTTTTTTAAAGAAAAGTTCTTCGTCCAAAATGGCAGTATTGCCTTTCATCAAAGTTTTTATTCCATATCTTTGTTTTTCCATCAATAAAGCAATAAAGCGAAACCGGTCACACATTATACGGGTTGGTGTTTTATATATATATATATATATATATATATATATATATATATATATATATATATATATATATATATATATATATATATATACACACATATATATATACATATATGTATATATGTATATATATATATATATATATATATATATATATATATATATATATATATATATATATATATATATATATATATATATATATATATATACGTATATATACACATATATATATATATATATATATATATATATATATATATATATATATATATATTCGTATAATCCGTTTATCGAAACATTAATCCCTGAGTGGTTCCTGGACCAATTGTCTGCTTTTGCACTTTCAGTAACTAAATCACACATAATATTTCCACAAGCATAAATGAACTAAAGAAGGCAAGGTTTGGTAATGTATTTTAAATGATGTTCCTGATAGATAAATGTATAACAAAGAAATCGAGAAAAAGTCCCATGTATAAATGTGGTTAATATATTATTAATAATGGGTAGGTAGCTACTTTAGTTGTCATGTAAAACTTTCAATAATTAACAAACATGACAAGCTGAGTATCGTGAATATATTGCATTTGGAACTGCCACGAATGTCATTATATTTATATAGCGTGTACTGCTTTATGCATTTATTGTGATCTATGCTCGGTTCGATCCCGCATGTTTCCCGTGTTTGTCTTACGTTTTGCAATTGATACCAATTTTGTCTTCATAGGATTTTAACTCATGATTATTTAAATAATCCCGATAATCAGATATGTAATAATAGGGGTTCCTCTACTTGCAAAGATGGATTTGCATAACTCGACTTACTCGATTTATATTGCAAACGGTACAGTGCATGTTCACTTCAATTCAATAATAATAAGAAATAGGAGGGAGGAGTAACGGGGGATGCCATTAACACAACATTTAGGTTCGAATTCCCGACACTGCCGTTATGCCTTTGAGAATTTGTGCATTTTTCAAGATCTCAGTTCCAACGAACATTGTACTGACCTATGAACTAAGGTGGGAGTGCTGGTAAAGTAGCCAATACATAGGCAAAATGTTCTGCCTCATGGTGAAAGGAATCGAACCACTTCTAAACTAAAATTAATCCCAAGTAAACCGTAGAAATTAGCCTAGTTGATGCTATTTATCCTAAAACGAACAACCGTCTGCTTAGCAGGTTCTGAACATCAGAGCTGGCACTCCATCATCATCTCGCAAATGTAATTAAACTGACGCTGAAAATGTTCATGCAAGAGATCAAGAATCTGCTTTAGTGCCGCTCTAGACGTAAGTCACACTGAATGCCATGTGCAGATTCTTTTGTCCTAAGTGGGTCTGCCTTTAGTTTCTGAACAGAATCTGGCGGACCATGTACACAATATTTTCCAGAAGTCTGAGAATAAAGCCAAATATTTAACTACTCCATGGAGATGTGCTTTAAAACTTAATCTTCGATATCGAAGAAGAACTAAAAGGCAATCCTTGATCAAAGCTATTCAAGCTGAAATTAAGTGCGTCAAGAAAACAAATACAGAGTATTGGGCGCTAGTAGTGAAAGAAAAGTGTTATAACCAAGCGACGATAGAAAGAGACGGCTACGTTGATATATGTACATTATCAAGAAATATGCAAAATATAGAAACAACTCGCATTGATAATGATTGAATAATCACTGCAATAGCATCAAATTAAAATATAGTGGTATGCAATGGTTAGTCTGCGAAGACGTTGGATTACTGGAGCCGTTAGTGATGAAGGATTAACTTTTGATGCTTTTCTATTTTTGGCACAATATCCAATCCATAAAAGACAGGATTTGTCGCCAGTGACACAACTGTGCTCTTTGATAGCGAGAGTCTGGTTATTGCACTGCTTCTGGCACTGGAGGTTCCTGCATACTTGGTCTAGCTCCTGATTTGTCGTCCGATTCCATTCAAACCTGAAGCTACATACACTAGTGAATCCCATTCCATAAGATTCGTCAACTCACGATTACAAACATTTATAAAGTGGCGGTATGGGCTTACTACTGATACGTTGGCATTGATGCCTGTACTGTATATGTAACCTCTCTGTCTTGCGCTGATCTTGATTCCTGTCCTCGTGTCTCTGTTTATGGATATCAAGGATACCACTAGTCTACACTTTTATTGGAGTCATCTGCTTCAGAGATAAAGTGTACTACTTATAATTGAATTTGATGTGCTGAATTATAATATGACAATTATAACAACTGATTGGCTACTGATTGCAAGATATTTAAGTTTTTAGATTTTACGTCTATATATTTTGTGTAGATAGTAGAGTTTTAATAACAAATTGTAAACCTAGGTCTTTGCATATGTGTATAGTTGCATTACTTGATAAGATTTCACCTGTTATGTTTATGAAACACATTAAAACAGCAAAACGGTAAAATAAATCAGCTAAAGGTATCTTTATTGACATGTTACAACCAAGGTTTTGTGTGCCTTGAGAGGGTTTCCCACTAACTCCGTTTTCGGTGTCTGCCTTGTTGTTTTCAAGAAAATCTGTTGCCACTAACTGGATGACTTCCCATCCCGTCATTTCCTTGCCACGCAGTATATGGTGATCATCTCGACGACGTTTACGAATCTGAGGACCCACAAAGACATCTTGCATTATCTTAGCTTCACTTAAGCATGGACATTTTCAACTTCGATACTTGAATGCTGCTTGTGGTTTGTCCATGACCTTGACAAAGTTCTTCATCATGCCCAGTTTGATGTGCAAGGGTGTTAACAAATATTCCGTGATTCAAACAGTGGTGGAAGCTGAACACGCTTTCCTCGCAGGATCCAATGACTGTCGGAGTGGCCAGTCCTTCTTGATGTAATGGGAATCTCTAGCACGACTCTCCCTTTCGCACTGAAAACAGCAGTATTTTGTGTATCCAGCCTGCCGTCCAAACAAGAGAGGAATAACCTTCAAATCGCCGCACAGCTGCTACTGATGTTATCCATAGTTTATGCACCTCAAAAGTTATTACATGTTTTCATAGGTTTCCTTCATCTGGAGTGCATGACCAACTGGAATGGATGACAAAACATTGCTATTATTCAGCACAACAGATTGAGGACTCTTCTTTGAAATCAAATGAACAGTCTCCACTCATCTAGAAAATGAACAAGGTTGAGGGCTGCCATCACACTATCGATGTTGTTGTATTCTACGATATCACCTTCCATGAAGAAGAATGGGACAAGATCCTTTTGACGGACACATAACCTTGAAACCTAACACCAACTACCAGGAGACTTCACTGCTGTAGTCAAAACCCAGCAGCTCTGCCCTACTCTTGGATAGTTCCAAATCCCTGACAATGTCACTGAGTTCACCTTGTGTTATGAGGTATGGTTCAGATGAGGATAGCACAAAATATGTGTCATGTGACATTGATGTTTCAGGAATAGAAGTGTCATCCTCTTCCTCTTTCTCGTCTGCCTCAAGTGAGAATGAATCTGGTGCATCAGACCGGCAGTCCTTCTTCGTGGGGTACTAGACGTATTGTTGATGGAATGTTTGGATAATGCACAGCCTACTTTTTCTACTTTGTCACACCTTTCCCAGCTGGAGGCACCATGCAGAAATAACAAGTCCTGATATGATCCGTTTGCTCTCTCCAAATCATTGGCCATGCAAAAGGCATAAATTTCCTTTTCCTGTTCAACCACTGGCAAAGATGTGGTGCACAAGTGTTTCAGCAGATGTATGAGGGCCACCGCTTGTCCTGATCTCCAATTTTGCAGCCACAATAAAGGTGATAGGCTTTCTTAACCATAGTGCTTATACTGCAAAAGTCACTTCACCACAAACATAGCTGAAGTTATATAAATTGTTTACACATGTACGAGGCATCACTGTCCAATTCGGCTAAACAGAAATGTGTCCCTTTGCAAAATCAAACACTGACAAATAAGACAGCATGACACCCTATGATTTCTACAGCTGATATAGGACAATTTGTTCAGAAGAGTAATATAAACTTAGTTATGAGTGCATCATCCAGGAATTATGGGGATAACATGATGCAATTCATAACATGAATGACGCAATATCAGCTTGAGATTGCATCATTCCTTGTTTTGCCTAAAAAAACAAGTACTGTCCAAACCACTCCAACCAAGGGTGTATATTAGTCATTTCTTGTTTAAATTGAGATCCCTTCCATTTATAACTCACTTATCTTCCGAAATTCACAAGTTAAGGGTCGCATATACTGACCCAGTATCATGTCTTTAAAACAAGACCTAATCAACAATTATTAGAATAATTTTCGTTCTCAGTGACCCAAAACTGGTAAAGTTTGACTACATTTATTTCGGAAGCATTTTGGTCTGGAAATGGAGGTCAGCTTTGGTGACGATTTCCTTCCATGTGCAACGAAAATATGACGCACGCAAAGGAAGTGTAAACTGCTTCGTTTCCTCAGTTGGCGAATACATGTAGTACAATGTAAGTCAGTTGAACAAGACAAACAGTTCAAGACCAATCAACGTAAATATACCGAAAGCACGGATCAAAAGGAGAGACAATTTGCAATGTTATGTGAGAGAAACAGAAGCTAACATATATTGGACCATTGTTGTAGGTAAACCAATGAAACGACAGCGTAGATTGGAGATCAGACATGTTGATTAGCAAAAAAGAACTTAAAATAACAGCATAATCCAAAATGATGCAACTATGATAAACGTTCATTTAGAATGCCCCAGGACTGACGTAATTAGTCAATACTAATTGACAAAAGTCAGCTTAACATATCTGCAATAGTGCATGGTTACATATAGTAAGAATATTTGAATGAATAGAAATTTAAGGCAGCGAGAAATCAGAACCAACGAGGTAAAATTTAGCTTAGTATCATAGGATTTTCTAACTTTAATTAATGCCTACCGTTTTGATCACAAAGGCAATGCTTATATACAGAGGTACAGATAAACTACCTGTGATTGCCAAACACATTAAGCACTGCTGATAAAGAAGATGGTGCTACCACATTGCAGAAGAGGCAACAATGCCTTATTTGTAGTGTGAATGGCCAATAATGACAACGTCACAAAAGTCACACTTATTGATCATCGAGTGTCATGGCTACTGAGAACAAAAAGAAACTTGTGAAAAGTCTTCAGAAAAGCACTGTATCGTGGATAGTACATCTCGTTAATTGATGCCATATAATGGGGCGTATTAAATTTAAAATTTGCATATCTAAGTATATTAAATATCACCACCGCCAGTCACAGTTGCACCTAGTCACCTAAAATGAGTGTTGGGACAGCCTAAGGCAGGACACAAATCAACGATGAACTCCAGAATGCAGGTAGCAATAGGTTTAAACGACTGGAATCTCTTTGTGCAAAATGGCCCAAACAGTGATGTCATCCTCTACAACAACCAAATGGTACTTGGACGTGATCAGTACGTTTCAATAATTACCAAGCGCGACAAACTGTACATACAACTGTACTGATACTCCCGAATGACCAGGAAGAGACACAAGTGGCGGAAAATGAAATATATCAATAAAATCAAAACGCACCCGTATTAGAAGCACTATAGGACTTTAATAAACGTGACCAAAACTTTCATAAAAACGTAATTAATAAGTGTCTCGTGTAAACTTTCATTCGAGTTTGCTCTTGTCGTCTCTACTATCTTTTGGATGATTTGTATATCCTCTAAAACGTATAAAATATAGGATCTTTAGATACTTTATGGAACACTGCCGTGTTGTAATTTTACGTTGTGAACATAACAACCATGTATCTATACTGATTAATTGACGTAATTGTGATTAGAATAATCTTAATCTTTTTCTGTTTCAATGTCAATGTTTTCAAATTTTAAATTGCATTTCCGCGCTTTAAATACAGAAGACTCTAGGTTCTGAATAATATATTTTCAACTTGACCTCTTTTTAATGAATTATACAATCAGTCTGAAATTATTTCTCAGTGGATAGAGAAACGCAGTGTTAATGTATTTTCCTTTCTTCTAGGTCATTTTGTCTACACTAAAAGAAGCTATAAACGTTTCCAAAAGAAATGAACACTCGGCAAGTCTAAACCATGTTGATTTTATTTCTTTGACCATTTGCAAAGACACATTTTAGTTAGATGCGTAGAAAATGACTGCATCTTTTTGATCAACGAATAGATGGTTTGAACCAAAACTATCTATTCACTTTATGCTGCTCTAACGCGTCCTTCATGGTTTGGAATTCTACGGTTTCAATCATTTCTGTATTAGGTAGATGTATCTCATTTTGTCCTTCCTCACTGCAATACATACCAATGACATAATGGCAGTTACTAATCCAATCTGACTTTCGATGGTTCAAACAGTATATTTACACGCAAGTTGCACTGTGTTGCAATAACTAATCAATATATTGAAGGCATGCAATATTAAACAATGCCAGAAACTTTGACCACATCGTCACGAGGCGTGCTTGTTTAAACGAGTACGCAGTTGGTTTGTAATTGGCAATTTTGAAAATTGTATTGGTATTGTTTGGTCCTACTTAATATTTACAACGAGTTCTCACACATTGCAATGTTGAAATCATTACTGCAAATGGAAGTTTATACACGGAGTATTAGGTCGACTAATATATACTGAATAGTAATATTGATGTATCATTGTTAATGATATCAATAATATTGGATAACTTGCATTAATATACATAGACATCGATATCTTTCAAACGATTAGGAAATAACTATAAAATGTCAACTGCGCTTGTCGTGAAACATTAGCATGACTTTGTACAGTCAAGGTTTATTGTAATGATACAGGTCTCGTAATTTAAATAAATAATTTTAGAAGGATGACTTTGATCTAGTATCAGCTTGCCTCTCTTAAATAAATTATATATTTAGTCGGAAATTCTTACACTTTGGAAAAATTATAGTGGTGTTCCATATCACAGTCGTTTTGTTCTAGATTATGTTTACTACACCAAGAGAATCATTACAAGTTTTTAAAAGAAAATAGATCCATGCACACCCAATATGTGCTTAGCTTATATATCCGACGCAGTGCAAAGACATATTTCGGTTAGATGCCGAGAGAATGACAACATCATTAGAGTGCAATTAGCTATCCTTTGAACAAATACTATGTAAGCAATATATATTGAACATACCCGTCGTCCATGGTTTCGAATCATATTGTTTCAGTCATATCTATATTAGGAGGCTGGATCTCAGTTTGTTTATCCTTTCTGTAATATAAAATGTATGTATAAATAATCTAAGTTATTGATCTAACCTGATAATCGATGGCTCAAATTGTACCTTTAAACGAATGTTTCACTACGTTTGATGACTGACCTAGTTATGTACGAAATTTTAAAAAATACTAGGACTGAATGGTATGCAGTGACGCAAAGGTTATCATGTCGTGTCTTAATATATAACTCATCTGGTGTTTTGCAGGATGTTGCACAGGTAACCTGACGTTAATACCGTATACATGATTAGGTTATGCGCCGTTACTCATTTCCTCAGAAGAGTGAAGTCACAGTGGCTGATATTGTGTCCCAATGTGAGTACGTTGAATTTGAATACGATGTTGGCGAATAGCAGACATTTCCTGGCTGGAAACCTTGTGTTTAGGGAAAGACGAGATTTCATCTTTTAATTCCGTACTGATGGCGAGGTCTCCCTTTTGGACGGCATTCAAAGTGAGCCATGGTGTTTCCATTGAGAATTAAAGGGCGTGAATGAATTGATTGATGGCGCTTATGTAAATTACCGGACGCAAAGTGCCGTTTTATCGTTGCGATCATGAAACGTCCGGAATTAAACCCAGAGAATTTATGTTTAGACCGTGCTCTACTGCCCTTTTCTAGAGCGGCTTTTTATTTCTTAGCGAAAGGTGGTTCGAATGGGTTCGTTGGAACATTTATAACTGTTGAGACTCTAGGCAGAAGAAGATCAGTGAGGCAAATGATGCAGAGTCCCTCGAGAACCACTTGTCTAATTATTGGGTCACCGTGGAAAGTCCTGTCCCATTCTTCAGCGAAGAATTGGATCTTTTCTCCGACCGGGATGTGTGGAAAGGTAGGAGTGGAGATGACGTCATTTTTGAGGTGAGGATGCTGTCGGTAAAAGAAACGTTTATACGAACGACAAGACGATAGGAGCCTCACGGTGAGAACAAAACAGCCAATTATCTTGAATAATTATTGGATATAATTATTCGTACACATTGTTTTTAAAATGATTTTAAACTTGTAATTGGAATTTATCAATATCTAGAACATCTAACTCGTATTCGCACGCTTCTTATAATGTAGAGGGGTCAAGTCCCACCTTGCATTTTTCTGAAGGAATTATACGTTAATATGAAATTTTACCCTTTGGAAAACTTGCACGTAGTTTTCAGTGTCACATTTATTCGATAAGATTAGTATTACTACATATTACTTCCTTTTCTAAGATTAAGGAAAATAAAACAGAAACAAAGTCAAACACGTTATTACAAATTCGTCGCACCATCATTTTATACATTAACATCATTTTGTAGCATTAAACTTCTCAATATAAACAAAACAAATGCATTGCTAACGTGTACAGGACTGCATATCGGGTATCACATACCTAATACAATCTATCTTCAATTTATACAATATGGTTTGCGTCAAGAGGTAACTTATATACAATCATAGTATTGATACAAAATGTTTGATTTATGATGAGGATTCTGGATGCATTTAAAAGAATTTAATAAACTGAAAACTTGTGAACCAGATTTAATTCTTATGGTTATTTACGTGTATTTCACTGACCAGTATGATATTAATTTCATAAGGTGGGTATTAAACACATAATGTTTAATTATTTCAAAGCTGAAATTTACGTTGTAAACTATCAAGTGTAATGAAGATATTTTAGCAAAATAATAAATTAAATGCAAAATAGTTTTCAGTTATCAGACATCTAAATAACGATGATGGAAACCTTTTCTCTAAAATATTGTGTGTGCTCATTTCCATCTCTCCCTACCTCCATTAGCCCGATTGTGTGTACGACCGTCAGTTAGTCTGTCCCTCACTCAGTTCACCAAATTTCATGAATTTCCTTTACGCCAAAGTTTGGAGGGTTATTACATTCATTCGGTTATATGAACTCTACATTTTAACCTGATAGTTATCATAGTGGGCATGAATGTAATAAAAATGGGTTGAGTACAACTAATTTTGAACTAAGTTTCAGAAGTAAAAGAAGATAGGGAAGGGAAAGTAAATATCTTTCATTTATGATTTTGTTAATCATGTAACATCATTAATCTAATTTCGCTATGTGAATGTAGTGAATAATAATGCTAAAAATAATCACTGAATTTAGACACCGGATTAAGCTTGACAATTTAAACAGTCCATACAATTCATCAATCCTAACCTTTGTAATTGAAACCATTTATACCCTTAAGCTACCAATTTTCCACCACCTCTCTCTCTCTCTCTCTCTCTCTCTCTCTCTCTCTCTCTCTCAAACACACACATACACATTCACAAACTCTTTTTATCACCTACGTTTGGAACCTCACTTTGTATAGTGTAAATATTAACTCATGGAGTATAGTTTACAACACAGCAGACGGCAAAATTACAGACTAATGAATTGAAGTGTTTCCATTGTTGAATAATTGTCGTCTTAAAACGGTACGAACAGGGTATATAATATTTTGTCATTCACATGCTGACACCTATATCTATGAGATATATAATAATCGGTATTTTCATATTTCCGTCTGTGGGATATATAATAATTATCATTCACGTGTTAACCTATATCCGACATACAAAAATTGTCATTCACATATTGACATCTATGGGATATATAATTGGTGTCATTATCATGTTGACATCAGCAACAGTGAGGGTGAATATACCATTAGCTGGAGAGTCCATTTACGAAAAATAAAGCTTCATACGAAAAATGAAAAATATAAGGTCAATAACATCAAACCGAAGCCTCTTACGAAAACAGAAAGTTTCTTTAATTGGGTTAATTCATTTTATTACTCTATCTTTGTCGTTCATGTCTTTTCAAAAGTTGTCTGTGTTTTGTTTACCTTTCGCAAACTCATTTGTGGTTTCACCCTTCCTGCTGCTGTGTGGGTGTGGAATAATTAAATCATTATTATATCAATAATGGAATCTCACACAGATAGATTAGCTCGAGTCCGACTGGAAGCAATCAAGAAATAGCTTCCAGTCCGTGATTCTGTCAAGCAACAACTACTAGCTCGTCAGAAGTCTTTGGTGGAATTTACCGAAGGAGCAGAATAATTATTTAACTTGTTAGAAAGGCTACCAAAAATCTTCTTCCCTTGTTGATGCAAACACTGCTAAATCAACTGGAAACATAGCAGAAAGAACTAAGAAAACAAAGCTGACATATCTGCAGTTCAACCACAATTACCATAGGATATACAACCATTAATTAAGGTTATTAGCAAAATTCATTAGGAGATCGGCGATGCGAAGGATGTTGTTGCATCAAACCAAAACCAAAACCACCAGCCCGATTTACCGAAGAAGGTCGTAGACTACTTCGAGATATAACTATAGCGGTTTCCGCAACTTGATATCCAGATCGCGACAAATTATTAGATCCAAACATCGCCAGTGGTCTGAAAGAAATTGGGTTCCACTTGCATTTGAAAGTCCCGTGATATATCTAAAATCACTGATAACTATAAAGCTGAACATGCAAATTTTGAGAAACAAATCGGAGAGGTTGAATGAGCGATATTACCTGAGGATACATTATCACAAAGGAATTCGCCATTCAGATCACCTCGTATTGAGGGAGAAGAAACAACCTGAAGTGGTCTTGGTACAGGTACCAGAGATAGCGGTCTTATTACTCCATGTTCTAGCAACGTTGTTGTCGATGTTGAACGATTATAAATTCTGACTGGAGGAAAACGTGTTGGCAATGATTCTCCACACATTATTATTGAAGCAGTTGATATTTGTCAAACATTATTTACAGGCAGTATCATGGACATTAATGATTATCGGTCTCTCATTGATAAAATCATGATGATTGCCACAGTGATTGACGGTATGTAATTAGTTTAGTGACAATAAAATAAGGTGATCGTACATACTGCTCAGCGTGGACCTGTAATGGTCAGGGTGATACATTCACGATTACCAAAGTACATAGCGATATACGGAGATGGACTCGGTGATGTTGTTCAGGGTCTGTTTAGAATGATAGCCCCAAAAGCATTACCGGTTGCAAAGCAATTACCAATAAATGCGATTGACGTTGTTTATGATAAAGTTATTTGCGCATTCTCGACAATCAAGGAAAGACTAGCACAATTAATACAACGAAAACGGCAATCAGTAAAATTACTCAGTGCCGAAGTTATGCCTGCAAACGTCAGTAAAATAATAAATCAAGTTGCAATCAAAATCTAGCAGAGTTGGCTAGTGAAGCAGAACAAAAATATAAATACAAGTTTGATAGCAGGAAGTGGTCTTCGTTTTAGACGATAATAACTATAATAAAATTTTCAAGCGTATATCCGATCAGCGTTTTACATGGACGCACCAGTTCTCAAAGATGGATCTGTGCGTGATTATCAGTATTATTCTTATGAAGCACAACATCCAAATCAGCGTGGTCGAAGTGAACTGCAAATTGAGGATACAAGCAGATATTTCTTACCCGCTGAAGAGTTTATTGAGACAGGAGGATAACTTGCAACAGACCTCGTCACTAATACACCGTAGGGTGTTGATATCAGAGTTGGTTTTCTTAATAATGGCATCATGGCGTTATTCAGAAGTCCTATATACAATTCAAGATAATGCTGACGTTGTCACAATGATATTAGTTATGGCAAGATATTCAGATGATTACACAAGATCAGCTGATCCGTCAATAATGTTTGTCAAGGATAATTTTGACCAACCTGATGAAAAAAAATATCTTAAAGTAGAAGTAACACGGGATAGTGCGACTAATCCACAACCATCTGGAATGATAGACAGACCCGGCGCTGCATTTTCAATGTTACAGAGCACCAACTGAAATCACAACTTATGATTTACAACACGTCGATGAATGCTGAAAGGTGATCGTAAAAGATTTGCATGCTCATTTCCGTTGTCACATATTTTTGGATTTTGAAGAAATGCTAGAAAGGTCATTTCCGGAGCCAAGCATACAATTGTACTTGTGAGAAAGGGTGATGATAATAATGTGATATGGCGTAAAGGTGGTGCAGTTGCTGGTTTTAGAGTAATATTTAAACTTCCGTTGTGGATGCCGGTAATGACTCCATCACTTGCTGAAGAACAGAAATTACTTTCATGTATTGATTCAGGTGGCAAATCATTATTATCGTGGTTGACGATGACTACGGATAGTGTTCAAAGTGTAGTTGACGGTTTTATTACATGGCATATAGCATCACATCAAGGTGTTTCTGCACCACGATATTTATGTATTGCTTTTCAAGATGTTACGAGATTCAACTCTCAAGACCGTAGTCCAATGACATTTGAAAAACTAAGTGAAATTTATTTAAGAATAAATGGACATCAAGATCAATCTGAAGATATATTGTTAAATTTTGATCAAATCATGTAGCGTGTGTATATCATCGTTTTATGACATTCATGGGATGTGACCAAAATGTTGATTCCGGTTTACAAATAATACAGCTGGATTTTACAACGATTTATCCGATTTATTACTTTTCTCTGGAACACCTGGATTTAATTAGACAATCAGTCAGGATATACATTATCGAGCTCCAATGAATAAAGGAAGTCTATATACTTACAGAGCAATCGCAGTTATCCTTTTAGACAAAACAATGTTACTTGAAGGTACTGGCGGACGAGTGAGAGTTAGTGATGCCACAGTAGAAAACATGTAAATTAATCGCTCATGATATTATAATTTTATATGATCTTGTTAGTGTCAGTCTTCCACATGGTGAGATTAAAAAGCTACATTCGAAATCAGCAAAAAACTGTGGAATAAAAATATCACTAAAAATAATGTCAGATCACAAGTGGTCAAAATAATCATTGTCAGAACGTCAACTAAGGCACTTCAATGACGCCAAATAATCAAACACCGGTGGTAAATTTAATTTTGCTGCTGGTGCCATTAAGGACGCAATTAAAACGGGTGGTATATTTTCACTTCTTGCAGCTATACTAGCGTTAATAGCCGCTGCAGCCCCAGCTGTTGCAAACTCTACTGCACTTGGTGCTGTAAGAACTGCTGTTGGAATGGCAATAAAAAAAGAAATAGGAAAGGAATAACGACTTCTAAAAATGGAATGGGTCTAAGTTTACCAGGAACCCATTATTGGCACGGAAAAGGACTGGGATTTCCAGGAACACTTCGCTGAATCTTCCTATGTCCAACTTTTATTTACTTGATGCTGCTAAAAATGAAATATAAAACATTTCAGAGGTGTTTTATGCGTGACCAATTACCAAAACAGCCAAACCTTGTTGAAACAGGCTTCATTAATCTCGATGGAATTTCTGGTCTAGGTACTCATTGGGTTGCATCTCGATTGATCAAAGTGGAATTGTTTATTTTGATTCGTATCTGTTGGTGCCACCAAAAGAATTTTTAAAATATGTCCGCGGCGATAAAGTCGCTGTGCAAAATATTCCAGTCTGATATTCAGCATTAACAACACAAACAGTAACCGATCTGCCAATATGTGGCCGTGAAGTAAGTTCTGTACTCGACGCTGTGTCATCATCAACTATACCACCTCAAAAATTCGTGCACGATTATACAAGTGGACGGTATGACCACCCACCGTCATTTTAAACATATGTTAAAGAATAATGGTTGATATTTACGGAAGATCTTCGTCCAAATAAAAGCAAATATCCGACAGAATAACTCATGAAAATGTAAGTAAACAGATTAGTGATGAAATGTCTCAACTATTTATTCTTGCAAATGTAGATCCAAAATAAGTGGTTATATTTCAAGACAAGCAAAGACAATTAAAAACAAATAATCTTTCATTCCGAGATAGTATCGTTAGAATTAACGGAGTAACTGAAAATAGCGTAGCTGTGTTTGACTGTAATGACATCTTAAACCTGGTATTACTATGTCAACGATATCAGATAATATTCGTGGTCGAGTACAAAAATGCGGTGATAGAATAATTTGTTCTCGCAATATGTCTAATTATAAAATTACTGGTCTTGAGAATCAGAAACAGACAATGTCGCTGTAACGAAGAAATGCATCGATCATAAGAACCTTCCAATGATGAACTCGTTAGTTTAATTTAATGATGCAATAACCACATTTAAATCTGATTATAATTATCATGTACATTTTAACATTTTCACAAAAGGGTAAATGGAGTTATTGATGATTATTTGGGAACACCAGTAGTTGTTGATATTAAGCTCTCTGACATAAAAAAATACAGACAGTGTAGTACATACATTATCGTCTGGACAAGCATTATGGTCACCACTTAATAAATGTATCAAACATCGCGATGAGGTTACTAGTATATACAAGTTCTCAGTACTTGACGTTACAACGTTTATAATATCCACCATAATACCACGGCGTTATCCACTAACTTGATCCTCTGGATCAATGTTACTGATGTTGGAGCCACACGACGATGAAACATATGTAGTGGAACCCCAATAAAAAAACTTGGCTTGATTGACTATTGGTATCTTCAATTAGTAGCTAAATTACAACCTAATTAAAATATAATTAAACTTCCAATCAGCGTACAGCATTTCAGATGCAACCAAGCATGTGAGTGGCAAACAAAACTCAAAAGTATTGTTGACGAGTATACGTAAAAGTAAAAAAACGACGTGTAGTTGTTGCTGACATAATTGTGTATGTGGCGCCTGCTGTTATCGCTTGAACCGGCGTATTTTTATCAAACCATAACCATGACATCACCAGCAATTATAACAATTTGTGTTCCAGCTGCAACAACAATTGCTGGTTTTCTTAATATCACTGAAAAAATATTTACATGTACAAATACAAAATTGCGTGAATATATAACAAACGTACGCTCATCGAGGCTAGCAAACTCCAAAATTATCTTTGATGATATCATCAAGCCTCAATGATGGAAAAATATCAGATCTTGAGTTTATGGAGATAATTAAGATTTACAAAGAAGTAATGACTATGATAGAATCTACGCAAGATTTAAATAATAATAATAATAATAATAATAATAATAATAATAATAATAATGATAATAATAATAATAATAATAATAATAATAATAATAATGTAATACCGAACGATTTACTACAATAGATCGTCGTTAATATAACTCCGTCAAAAACAACGATGATATCAGCAAGTTCGACTAATCCTGAATTTAGCGTCAACTTTCCAACTGCAATTCCAGCGGACGAAATAGCGATAGCACTATTACGAGTATATCATAGGTGGCCAAATATTAGATCAAAATCGTTTGAGGGATTAGCAGCAAATACTTCTTTGGTATTTTCGTATATAAAAAAAAAACAGATGGAACTCCGGATTGGGACGTTGTTGATAATCCCACAGGCAACTATCAAATTGAACAAACCAACGAAGATTTCCAGCTCAGAAGTATATCTATAACAGATAGAGAATCTAAAATACTACTAATGTTCACGAACTAACGTTATCAGCTGCGATATAAATAAATTCGCTAGATTACGCTGTAGATATTTATCAATCGTCGATCCGGAGTGTTTTAGGATGGCCAGAAATTCCACCTGGTTATCAATGATCATCCGAAACAAAGCGAGATGATTTTTACACTAAATATTTTTTTTTTACAGTGATGATATTACTAATCGTATTTATTTCATTATAGTAAATATTGCGATCGATTATTTTATTCCACCTGGTGTTATAAATTAGTTGTTAGCGAAATATTTATCAATTTTTTTTTCTCCGCCGATATGAAATATGAACACGCACGTGTACTCGGTGTTCTACGAAATTTATTTTCTAGTATAACACAATTTTATTCTGAAGATGCAACGCAGCAAATCATTGAAACGATACAACATCTAAACAATGTTACATCGGATCTCTAGTTTATTAATCGGCAAATCATCAAATCTCTACGTCACTCGACAATATTTCTTAATCATTATAAAATAACTAAAGAACAATTGCTACAATTTGTACTGCCAGGATTTAATACTGACGAATAAAGAAATCAGTCAACGATCTCATCAATGAAAATTTTCCTAAAATCATCAAGTCACGGAGAAAAATAGCACCACCAGCAGCTATTCTCAGACATAACCATAAGCCATAATGTGGCATCCATCATATTTTACCAGGAATTGTACATATAACACCAACCATTGCAGTTAATCTTGTATGTGAAGAAATCGATGGCAGTTATCAAATAGATCTTGAAAATTTTGGTCAGGCTCAACAAGGAAATATTTTATATACATGTACACCTCAAGTACCTCAAAATAACGAAAATTGGTTAGATTTTATAATTTCATGCGGTGAATGGTACTCGAAATTGTTAAAATCATTCAGGTTTTATAATTTCATGGAGATATTACCCATAATTGTTTCAGATGATCAAACAATTTCATCAATTTGATGGGAATGTTACCCAAATTAGATCAGATTATTAATCAATTTTATTAACAATTTTATGTTCAATGATTTTATTGCTATTAATATTATCTCAGATTTATGGTTAATTTCATCAAATTGATAGGTATATTACCAAAATTTAATCAGATTCTCAAACTATTTCATCAAATTATGGGTATATTACCCAAATTAAATCAGATTATTAAACAATTTCATCAAATTGATGTGGTAAATAATACTCAAAATAATAAAAATCTCAGCAAAAACAAAAAAGATAAAAAATTACATAATGATAATTATTTTACAAAACAACAAATAACCTTATTGTAACATAATTTATTTTTGCTAATTCTCGTCCCGATTGCATGTATATGGTACATACAATTAAAACATCAGTCAGATGTTATAATTTGATGGGGTATATGGCACTCATAATTATGAAAATCAGTCAGATTTTATAATTTGATGGGGAATATGGTACTCTAAATTGTTAAAATATTACTGAAGACAGAAAATTACATAATACATGTTATAATCTGAATTTGAAAAAAAGCTGAATTCGAATAAATAGTATAATCTGAATATATATATATATATATATATATATATATATATATATATATATATTATCTGAATAAATATTATAATCTGAATGAAGATTATTATCAGAATAAATAATATAATCTTTTTCTTCACTGGTTATTGAATTTGATGGGGTATATGGTACTCGAAATTGTAAAAATCAGTTAGACCTTATAATTCATTGGGGTAAAAAGTACTTAAATTAATAATTATATGACTGATTTTATAATTTGAGAGGGTAAATGATACTTAAAGTTTTAATTATAGGAGTTATTTTATAATTTAATGGGATATATGGTACTCGGAATTGTGAAAATCAGTCAGATTTTATAATTTGATGGGGTTTATCGTACACGAAATTGGTAAAATCTTACTGAAAACAGAAAATTGGATAACAAATACTATAATCTGAATAAAACATATTATTTTCAGAATCAGAATAAATATTATTATAATAAGAATAAATATAAAAATCAGAATAAATATTATAATCTGAATAAATATTATAATCTGAATAAAACTAAAAAAATCATATTTTTCACTGATTATCGAATTTGTTGGGGTAAATGTTACAAAAATAATAATTATAGGACTGATTTTATAATTTGATGGGGTAAATGTTACAAAAATAATAATTATAGGACTAATTTCATGATTAGTTGGGGTAAATGTTACTAAATATAATAATTATAGGACTAATTTCATGATTAGTTGGGGTAAATGTTACTAAAAATAAAATAATTATAGGACTAATTTCATGATTAGTTGGGGTAAATGTTACTAAATATAATAATTATAGGACTAATTTCATGATTAGTTGGGGTAAATGTTACTAAATATAATAATTATAGGACTGATTTCATGATTAGTTGGGGTAAATGTTACTAAATATAATAATTATAGGACTGATTTCATGATTAGTTGGGGTAAATGTTACTAAATATAATAATTATAGGACTGATTTCATGATTAGTTGGGGTAAATGTTACTAAATATAATAATTATAGGACTGATTTCATGATTAGTTGGGGTAAATGTTACTAAATATAATAATTATAGGACCGAATCAGAATAAATATTCATGTCATAAATAAATCAGAATCAGAATAAATATAATCTAAATTTTCAAATAAAAATCTGAATCAGAATAAATATTATCAGAATTTAATAAATCTGAATAAGAATAAATATCATAATCTGAATCATAGTAAATATTGTAATCTGAATCAGACTAAATATTGTAATCTGAATAAAAATAAATATAAATCAGAATAAATTTTATAATCTGAATGCAAGTAAATCTGAATCAGAATAAATATTATAATCATGTTATTATTTGGTGTTAACACTTTTATAATCACTAGTAATTTTGCCATTGTTTTCATTTCACAATCCGTTACACCAGACAAAGTTGCCATAACTTTCACTTTCATAATCAGAACGGTCACTGACACTGCCTTCATTTTCACGATCAGACATAATCTTTCTCAACTGCCTCACACGTGTTTTAAGAATTTTTTCCGTTTCGTATTTGTGAGCTAATTCTGATGTAATTTTTCAATAGCGCGTGAGGGATATACGAATTTTTCAACTTTTGTATCTTTGACTGTCGCCAAGGACTGGAACATAGATTGCTGAATCAGCCTTATGAAAATGTATTCTACTGGTAGTGTATCTCTCTCTTCAAATTTTAGTTGTTGTAGTTATTAAAAATCACAAATAATTTTTTCAGAATTCAGTTCATCAGATATTTTCGCAGTTCATTATTTTATAAATATATACATCATTCCAAATAAAATTCAGTGCAAAATAATGCGTGAGATAATTTCAGAAACATATATAAACAAATTTTAGAATTTATGGAGACGAGATGATTTAATAGTTGCAAGTAGAAATATAGTTCGTGATACACTTCAATAACAATTAGTTTTTTTACATAAAAAAATCAAATCTACCTGTACCATTGTGTTATGGACCAGCAGATACGCGACGACAAAATATTGAAGTTAATATACCAGGATCGTCAGAGAAACAAAATCTTGTGTTAAATGATGTTGTTTTATTTCCTGTCGGTGTTGTTAAGAGTGCGTTAACGATAGACAAAACTCCGTGGACTCTAGAATATGCTATAACGATTCACTCGTCGCAAGGATTAACTTTTCCTGATACTAATATTTCGATTGTTGATGATCGTATCGAATGGTCAAATTAGTTTATCTCACAATGTCTTGAGAACAGAGGAATATCTCAGCTGCGCAGGGTTATCATAGACTTCACAGAAACTGCTGGCAATAGCGATGATGTTATTGATAATGATGTAGTAAGAAAAAAGATTGGTTAATTATAAACAGTGTGACACAAAATATAAACGTGACTTTAATCTCAATGTTGAATTTATCATGACGCTGAAACAACAGCAAAATAATAATAGTGCAATATGTAACACAGTAATGTTGTGGCAGAATTCAAATAATAATCCATGACAATTTACCATAAACAGAATTAATAGTAGTGTTGGTCAAACACGCGAAAATCTGATGGTGACCTGTATTGAATGTAATCTACGTCGAGGTGCTAGTCAGAAGTGAATGCGGTGGTAACTGAGTGTCTTCAGGAATTACTTGCAATTGTTCAAATACAATTCCACGTTGAGGAATAGTTGAATCTAATATGTAGATTATAGGTCTACCCGTGGTTCTTACCACGCTGGAAATTTTATGTGTCGTAATACTCCAAATAGGATCAGTCGCTCTTATTTTACCACCTTCAAGTTCACCAGGTTCATACAAATACCGTACAGTCACATTACCTAGTACTGGTTGTGAAAAGAAATGTTGTTGTATTGGTATATATTTTTTTATAAGTGCATTAATAGTTTTCATAGAAATCGCACGAGTACTTTCATTCTTTAACGCAGCTATCACACTTGGTAATCTAGCATCCCATTCACGAGATCTCTAGTCTTTTTGAATCATTTCCTTCGCATATTGATATCCAAATAACCGGTCAGCTACTGTTCGATTAAATCGTTCAACAATTTGCTGATCACGATGAATTGAAGCATGACCTCTTCTAATTCTGACGTCATGTTTTTCATCAGAGATGAAACTGCACCAAGAAAGTCCTTACCAGGATTAACCTGTAGCAACCGTCGCTATCGCAAGAGTTTTCGTTGATAAATTGGTTCGAAAGCAGACACAACTTCAGCTGCTGTTTTAGTTGATGGTGGTTCCGCTTCTTTATATCTACTTGCAACGTCAACGATATTCAACGCGTATTCGTATGTACGTGATTGACGTTTACCAATTTTAATAATATCATATGGTAAAAACAAAATATCTGCTTGATGAACTTCATTCGGAGTGCTGACATAAAATGTGGGTACTGAATGTGTTTAGGCGGTGGTAGATAAATTAGCTATAATGCCTGTCATGCTAACCAATTTTCAGCAACAGAACGTGTGACATTTGCTGCATCAGCAAGTTTACTAATCGCTGCTCTACCTTTCCAATATCCTCTTGGGCTATAATAAATCGATTCCATTATTTTATTTTAATAATCCTCGATTTCGATATCATATAGGTTTTGCTACAATATTTGGTTGAGAGACTGATATAATAATGATTCAGTTACTCGCTCAATACAGCAGCAGGAAGAGTGTGACCACAAATGAGTTTCCGAAAGGTAAACAAACACACACAAATTTTGAAAAACACGAACAACAAGGATAGAGTAAAAAAAATGAACTAATCCAATTAGAGAAACTCTCGGTTTTTGTTAGAGGTTTTGGCTTGAAGTTATTGGCCTTATATTTTTTATTTTTTGTATGAAGCTTTATTTTCCGTAAATGGACTTTCCAGCAAGTGGTCTGTTCAGCCTTTCTGGCGCTATATCTATGGGGTATATACTAATTAACATGATGTTTATTTTTTATATTGGATATGCATAAATTATGAGTATCATGTTGCCTTCTGTGGGTTATATAATACTTATTCATGTTTCACTATATGGCATATACAATAATTAGTTTTATCATGTTGCCCTCTGAATGGTTTAAAATTATTTTCATCTATGCAAATGCATTGCGTGGAGTGATTCAATGAATATTCTACCTACTGGACGTTTTTAAGTACATATAGGGTGATGATAAGTACATACATGACCCAATACGTTTTGCTACTTGACAAGTCAAAATCGAGTCACCAGATCATATTTGATAGTTATGCACAAATAAGTCAAACAAATAATTTGAACAAGGTTTCTGTTAAAACATATGTGTATCCGCCTTAATATTATTCGTTTAAATTCGTTTAAACATCTTTATAATTTCAAAAAAATCAATACATAATGAATAAACTACGGTGTGTTTTACCACTGAATGCTTTCGCCTCACCTCAAAGTACATGAACATGTCAAGTCCGCCCAGTCGTACTTAGCAGATTATCCAAGAATTCAAACACTCTAATCTATAATTATTTCACGCGTCACAAAATGTGGATATCCCCCTAAAACAGCTTTGATAACTTACCTTGTTAGCTCTAAATCAGTATTTACTATACACGGGTACAAGAAACAGTACATGTTCGATGATATGTTCGTACAAAAAATACAGGTAATGATAATGCATCTTTAAGCGTAGGCCTGTAGCATAAAAAAGAAAAAAATTGAGAAGTATCCTTAACTGAGTGGGACATTGTCCTAAGTTCTTCCTAAATTATACATGTCTAATTGTATTTGTTAAGTTGTGGAATTCGTGGACTTAGATTTACTTCGGGTTAGGTTTTATCGTTTTGTTTACAGTGCCTCCCCCAATCCGTTTTCTACTTGATTTGCGCCTCGGTTAAGCAGAGTAGTATAAGACGCTCGACCTCTCCTCCTAGCCATCATCTCACCTCTGTTCGTGTGTTAAAATCTGTGAAATCTTGCCAGCAGTGTGTTAGAGGCCGACCGAAATTCGGTTTCGGTTTCTTTTTCGGCGCCGAAAGTTGGCAAATGGTCTCTTTCAGCATAGTTTCGATTTCGGCCGAAGCCAAAAAGTTAGCTTTCGGTTAGCTTTCGGTTTCGGTCGAAACTGATATTGACTTTCGGTCATCAGCCAAAGATCTATTTTAACTTTCAGAATGCAACGCTAGTGCTGCGTCTATTACTATGCTTGTCGGCCGGTCAGTCGGCGCTAGGCAATTCTAGGCACTGTTGCATTTCAGTCTACTCGCGTGTTGAATACAGAGATTTCGAAGTCTGACAATATTGATAATTTCAGTTAGTTAAACTGTAGCGAATTAATCTGTGTGAAGTAGAAAATTGAAGTTAATAATAAACGGATTAGTTATTCACCGCAAAGAATGTCGAAAATGCAGTGTGGGATTACTTCACAAAAATCTATTCTGATGCAAGCAAGGCGCAGTGCAAAGAATGCAACAAACTGTTATCACTTGGCAGCGATAAACCAAGACTTCAGACAGTTTCAGGCTTGAAAGGTCATCTGGCTAGCTGTCACAAGGAGCTCCATGGTAGGTATCTCAAGAGGTCCATGACCGACGGAGCAGAGCGTGCCTTGAAAAAGATGATGATGGAAGAGAAAGCGAATAAACATGCATTACCGAATTTTGTGCTTACGTCCTTGACATCAATGGTCGAGAGCAGTATGGTCTGGCCTGATGACCACGTTGTAGTTCAGCGAATTGATAAGTGCGTCATGGGCTTGGACTTGATCGTTGTCGACATGTTACCCTACTCAGTTGTTGAAGTGTAGCATTGCATCATAACCCAGGCCTGTTTAATAAATCTTGTGTTCGGCAACTTCGGTTTATCTTTCGGTTTCGATTTCGGCCGAAGGTGTTGTTAAACTTTCGGTTTCGGCTAAAAGTCAATTTATAACTTTCGGTCTGGTTTCGTTTTCGGCCGAAACCAGAAATTTAGTTTCGGTCGGCCTCTAGTGTCAGTTGTTCCTGTCGAGGTCATCTCGGTTTCTTCCTCCGCTAAATATACTGACGGCCATTCATAGCCTATCGTATACTGATTAAGTGGTGTTTAACCTAAGAACAACAGCTCTTAAATGATATCTGTAACTAAGAATATACAACGTTTGTTCAAGAGGTGAAATGAATATATAATCTAACCATACCTCGAGCGTTATTAATCCCTGTATCCAACCACTGGGTGTCACTACTTTGTGTAAATGCTTGAAAACACTCTACTATGTCCAACAAAGAATCCAGTTTAAACTGGCGCTTCAATTTACTTCCTTGTTTGCCGAGCAGAAGGTAAACATGTGTTTATTATAGTCCTGTCTAATACATCTTTATAATAGAAGACTGGATAAATACTTAGCATTGTGCAATTGCTAGCCGGTTGTGCTAGATACCAGGGATTGTTAATTTTGTCGTATATTTATATTGTACATCAAGTCAAGAATTAATAATAATAATAATAATAATAATAATAATAATATATATATATATATATATATATATATATATATATATATATATATATATATATATATATATATATATATATATATATATATATATATATATATATATATATATATATATATAAATTACCATTCATTAACACATTTTACCTACAGTGACTGCTGCATATAGAACCACATACAAACACAACTTCAAACTGTACATGCGTATTGAAACGCATTTCCATATTATGACCAGGGTTAATCCAGAAGTATAATATAATATTGGTTGTTTGTATTTTAGCCGGGTTGAGGAGGGTCTGAGGAGTTTTTAAGAAGGCGTGGTGTCTGTGGAACATAACACTCGGTGCCGGGCCAAGGATTTAAGTCCCCGAAAGATCATAAGTTTAAAGATTTCCCAAGGCATGATTTAATCATCTAACTGTAAAGAAATCATTACACAAGAAAATATTCCGGTTGTTTCTTGATCATTTAGTTTTCGAGAAGGGTTGAGAGAGCATTTAGACTCGGACCCACCCCCACTCCCACTAGATAAGCTTTGTTAACAATGAACAACTACACACTAAATATTTCATAATTGAAATTATAGTTAAATTGTGTCAGCCATCCCATGCCGGTCGTACAAACAAGTAAGAGAGAGAGAGAGAGAGAGAGAGAGAGAGAGAGAGAGAGAGAGAGAGAGAGAGGGGGGGGGAGAGGTGGCATTAAATGAATGCAATAGCTTAAGGATATTGGATAGACTTTCATTTCAATGGGTACTGATTTATTTAAATTAATGTAATTATGTTATTAATCCGGTATGGCCCGGTATGCTGTTTAATGTATATGGAGACTTTCTAAAATCTGCGCGATTTGTCAACGGTGACGTGATGGTAAATCTGGACACACATTGTCCTTATTTACCCCATTACCTACACCAGTGGGTCATTCTATGTGAATTTCGGTACTGGTGTCTACTTTCTGTTCGCCGCCCGACTTCCGCAGTGCGCATGACATTCAATTTCCCCGTTTAGATCATTTTCGAGAATATCTCCACGTGTCGGCTGAACATATTGATAATAAAATATGCTTAACCTACAATGGAAGTATACTACATAGTATCTTCTCCCATGGCGTGCTTGATCTCATGTCGCCCTTCTTAAAGTGGACTAGCAGCAGACCAGGTGGCCCCACCCTTTTGCCACCAAGAATGGTTCGGTCCACCGATTTTTCCGCCCCTGCTCCATTGTAACGCGGTAAATAAGCGGAAAATACACCATTTTAGTGAGTAAAGAAAACAACATTGATATAGTTTAATTGTAATATTACCCTTACTGAGCCTCACTGTTACTGATCATTAAAAATAAACTGAATAGAATTCCATTCATCAACTAACTTACCTGAATGACGAACCCATTTAGTTTGACCCCAATAAGAGTGTAAGTCAGATCTAAACTTTACTTTTCTTTGTCGAGAAATAAATGTTTGATAGAGTGCCTCATCATCTGTCAAATATGGGAGTCCGTGAAGGGGCGCATTTTATATTCAAAGCACTCTGTTTACTAACCAGAGATATCAATTTACTAATTCCAGATCTCGCATTACTAATCTCGAGTTATTAATCCGAGATCTCGATTTCCTAAGCCGGGACCTCGAATTACAAATACGCGATCTCGATTTACTAATCCCAGATCTTGTTTTATTAATCAGATATATCGATTTACTAATCTGAGATCTTGGTTTCCTATTTTGTTATGTATATTTTTGATTTAATTTATATTTGATTCATTTTAATTGTCTCTTTGCAAGTCTTAAATATTTTTTAAATTTCATTACATGTTCAGTAATGTAATTTTGTTTACTGGAATTATATAATTTACAGAAATTAGTTTGACCTGACTGTTTTATAAAAAACACATAAAGTAGAACTTTGTAGCCCTATGCTGCCCTAGTTCTTGACCTTGATTGAGAATCAAGTAAACAACTTCTTTTTTAATTCATTCTTAATATGTGAATGATAATAGTGAAATCAAGGCTGATTGGGACTACGAGATTTAAGACGTAAATGTTTCTACTCTGTTCTCAAACCTATGGAGGGTTGACCCTCATCCGGGAATCTGTTTAGCGTCTCAAGGTACTGTACAACCATTGTTTATAGAGAAAGTAGTCAGTCGGGCTTCAAAACACTGGGACGTAAGGTGTTTGTTTTGTTATGACCAGTTTGGAGTTATATTTTAATTTATATTCAAATTATTTGGATTCTAAAGATTAATTCTTCTTCCTGGAAATATCTGAGTGCTCATACAGAATTCTTGGACAAAGACATTTCGTTAAATTTTATTTGGAAATTCAAATACCGGGATATTATTTGTGGATCAACAAAGAACTGTAGACACATCTGTACTATAAAGGTTATAGTATAGGACATCGCCTTCTATTTGGGAATTTTTGTCGGGACTCGAACTTGAATTCATTAGAACATTGCATTACTAGGACTTCTAAAATTTAATTCGTGAATTATTCTTGGATTATTTCTCGATTTGTTTTCTTAAAGCTGTAAGTTCTTATGTTTTATTTTTAAAGTGTTTTTCCATGGAAATAAATAAAAATTTTTACAACGCTTTTTGTTTTCACTATTTCTTTGTCATTGTTTATTAGCGTCTAAATAGGGCCCCGAGTGGCCGAGTGGTCTAAAGCGCTCTTCGTTACGGATCACTGCCATCTCACCTCTGTCTGCGTGGCTTCGAATCTCAGATTCGGCCAATGTTGGTATGTGAGAAAGCCTGCCAGTAGCTTCTCGTTGGTCGGTGGTTCTTTCTTCACCATTAATACTGGCCGCCATGTATAGCCTATTTTGTGCTGAAAAATGGCGTTAAACCCTACAACAACAACAACAATTAGAGTCTAAACACGTAACAATTTGGAGATTTAAGTGTATTAATTTGTAATCTGCGTGCCTCATTTTGAATAGATGAGTTTAATGCGAACATACTGACGTAGTTATAACTGTAGATGATAATTCATAAAATAAAAATAAAATCATATTCGTTGAGTGACGAAGCGAAATGGTCGGTGTAAAGAATATTAAAATATACATTGCGGTATCCTGAAAGCGAAATTCTTTCTCTGTCGTTGAAACAGAGTAGGAAAGTGCCACATTATAGCTTTATAGAATATAAATTTCGATGATCAGTACGCCAGCTCTAGGGAACTTATTGTACCTCTATATGGGGAAAAGTGGGTATATTTGTTTTCTTACGCCAACTGAGTGTTACTCGACTAGTCAGTCCATACTTATAACATTCTTTTTAGATTCTTGGAGCCCATTTCCATCCCGTAGGTAGGTTCCCCAGGGCTTGTTAATAGCATGTGGATATCGGGTTCAGGTTTGATTTTGGCCCTTGCTCAGGTTTAAAGATCTTAAGATCACATGTCTTAGTTAATATGGAAAATTCTATGATGTGTACATCGCTTAATCAATTAGACTATGGTTTCCGAGTTGACCTCTTTGGAATTATAGAGAGAAAGTATAAAGATCAAAAGGTCAAACCATATATGCAGAATTTGGATCGAAATTTTTACGATGCCTAAGGCACTTGGAAAAAGAAATCTTCGTGTATTTTCTTCCATTTATTTGTTGGGTTTTTTTGTGTGTTTCGAAAACTGAGTACTTTTGAGTAACAGGGTAAGGATTTTTCTTTAGAAACTTCAGGACTTACCAACGCCTGCAAAATGAATCAGATCTTAAGGGACTTTTTAATATTATAAACTGTTGAAAATGGTTTCAACAGGTATCACTCCACTATGTATGTTACATACAAGTTTCCTTCGTTTACCACATTGTTGATTAAATTTAGTGAATTAGCTAAAGATTAAGATGACCAAGACTATTTAACTTATGTTAGGCACTAATTTGGACGGAGCATGTCCGAAAATAGCTACATCTGACTTAAATCATTGGACTTTTTAGTGCAAGTAACCTTTTCAAAACCGGGTGAAAACGAAAACATTACCGGTACTTTTCATCATATAGACACACACACACAAAAAGACAAGAGCTGGACTAATACAAAAAGTTTTCTTATGTTTAGGCTTCATTACCGCTTTTTATTAAATGCAAATCAAAGTGTTCACTGTTTAGCGAATCTCCAGGGAAAATCAGAAAAGATGCAAACGATCCTCTTCAAGATTACAATAGGATGCAGCACAAACTTAATTGCTCAGTTACTATCGTGATATTTATATAAATAATAACCAAAGACCAATGAATACAGAAAGTGACAGTTGAATTATTAAGTTAGACAATGGAACTTGCCCCAGTGACAACTTTATACAAGTAACCGAGACTACTTTGGCAAAGTTATTGTGAGGCTGATCGGTCTGTACTGATAAAAGACATAAAACATGTAACTGTGATATCCCTCTGCTCCTCTAAGGGCCTGGAGGATGGGAACAAATAAATCATCGGGTATGAATTCTAGTATTATGCGATCGCTCAACATAATCATCGATAAAGTTACTGATTCGTACAGTCTTTCAAGAATTTATTTGAAATTAACTCGTGTTTGTAAACCAATTCCTATTGGGCACTCGTAACAAAAAAATATTTTTTTTTATAATTCAAGCTTCGTGCTAATTGTTATCTGCATTTTCAGTAGGCATTCTTCGATTATACCTCCTGGAAATAAAATTGACTTAATTCGTTTCTAATATTAATGAATTTATGTTCTATAAGTACCGGTACCATTTCTGTCTATTAATGTATCACGAAGAATATGTCTTCAGAAAATTAATACAATTACGACATATCAAACATTTTATTTAAAACATCATTGATATAAAGCAACAAATAAAGAGAGTTCATCTTCCAGATGGCAAGGATAAACATCTAAAACGTGGAATGTTGTGTCCTGGGTGATTCGTCAAAGTATATCATCTCTGATTCCTGAAAGTAGAAATAAAGACAGGAGTGCTCAAGTGCTCAGGCAGTACAAAGGGAATCGATATTACGTCGTTCATGGGATTCAGACCATGACTCTGGGAGATGCAATATATTTAGGCAAAATTTATTTTCATATAACTACAGTTGCACAGCTAGTATTTCTCACAAAACCTGTACAAACAAAATATTGACGTTATGGTGTATCTACATAAATGTGATACATACGTTTATATTTATTTCCATTGCAACCAAGTTAATATTAAAGACGCATTGCAAATATTGGTACTGCAAGCATGATTTACAAACAAATTATGAACATTTAAATATTATGCGAAGAAATAAATGCTGACGTTTTAAAAGAAAGAACCAAAATGAAAATTCTTTTTTAACATGTATGCATTTCGTGCAAAGTATGTGTTAGATCCTCCCCCTTTTATCAGGACTCCATGCCGCGTCCACGCGGTAGGCATTTTCACTGTCAGCCCCAATGACTACTGATCGAGTACGGAAAGTACATTTGAGGCATCAGCTGGTTCTATCGAATGTTCCGAAGTAAAATGTTTGTGGTTAAACAAAACAGTAAACTAGCAACATATATAATATAATATAATATAATATAATATAATATAATATAATAAAATATAATATAGGCCTAATATAATATAATATAATATAATATAATATAATATAATATAATATAATATAATATAATATAATTCAACAATGATACAAAATATATTAATAATCGTGTAGAAATTCTCGTTTGATTACTATTTGGGATTTATAATCAGCCTGTATATCAATCTACATGACCTGTCCGTTCTACCTTTTCATTGCGTCAAATCATCAAGCAGGCCAATAGCGTCTTCCATGTAATGTACATGGATCATATGAACACGATAATTCTGGCATAGTTCACACTCACGATTTATGCACTGCGATAATCACTTCTCAAGTCTATTAATAATATTCCACCGAATACTGAAATAATCATTCAACTCTGGTCGACCTCAAATTACGTGTTTGGCAACCGGTTATAAAAAAGAGGCGAATGCAAAATATCGTTACATAGAAATATTTTAGAAATCATTTCCACGTCTTCTTACTAGATAACATGTCTTATATATGCAGTCTAAAACATATCAGAAAATACCAAACTCATCGGAAGCTTTAACAAAACTACTGTCTCTCTATGGTGAAAGAAAACATCAGAAAAAAGATAAATAAACACATGTTGTTTGGAAGAACAAACATATCCCCTTTATCTAAGAAATATCAATTATAAATATAATATAGCCTCCGCACAAAATGCGGTTACACTTGAATTACATAACTGTATCCCTCTGTACGGCATAAGTGTCGATAGCCCAGTCCAGATAATGGCTTCTTCTAGAAGAAATATATTCAGACTCAACTACTTTGGGTTCAAGTCTACGCGTCGTTTGTGTGGTTTTTACTGCTCAAGCCCCGCTGAGCCATTTAATTCACAGAGCAACAACGTAATACGTGCAGTCGTTGGGTTTCCTAAATACGTGTGTCCTCAGGTAAATATATCTGTCACCCTCATATGCAGTTTCCTTATTTAAAGAATTTCAATTCATACTCTTTCATTTTCCTCTTGTTCATCTGGTTCCAAGATTCTAACTGTTCCTGGTGAGGGTGCAGTGTCTGTAGTATCTTCCCTGCTGCTCACTCTATATGTTCCCTGAAATATACACATTACACATTAATACATGTTCATATATTATGCTCCATCCTTTCTTCAGTGTTTCCTCTTGTTCACTATGTACCATGGAGTACAGTTTAGTCTTGTTTACCCGGCATCGGTTTATTTGACAATCACTTGTACAAGGCGTCACACACTTGAATATTATTTTATTTTATAAAAGTGAATTATTGATTGTATCAGTTTGTCCGACAATTGCCATAATGCGACATTTGACTGGAAAACATGTGCAGGTACAAATAATATTAGTTGATAAAAGATATAAATGATAAATGCTTTCTTTTTAACGGGGAATGCTATATTACGTATCATCCATTCTCGTTTTCTTTACTTCTTAGGCATAGAATAATATTAGGTCTTGTATTAGTATTCATTTTTCAGCTTGATGCTTCGTCTGTACTTTTTTCACTTAAAGTTATCATTCACATTATACCTTGAACAATGACAGCCATGTTGTATATAAACACCCACGTTTGTTGTCTGCGTTTTCCCTCCGTGAAGCCAAATAAGTTTTATCCATTTCTCGTACCTTTTATGTTCATCCTTTATTTTAAACTCGCTCATTCTAATTTATTTTAAAGTTTCTTATAACTTCTTCTTTTAGGTTCAAACTTTCTTTTATGACTCCGTTCTTAGGACGGGCAATTAACCTGGTGTTGGAATAGTGTGGTCATTTTAGTGGAAAGAATCTATAGTAACAACAGAAATTAACAGATCGTGAATGGGTCATCACTTCACTCTCTAACCTATGAGCATACAGATGTGAAGTCGGTGTGCCACCACTGTCCCCGTTCGATCTGACAATACTTTCATATACATTAATATCAGAGACTCCTGTCATTTACAACTGAACATCTATTTGCCAAATATCTAAAGCGTTACACTGGACACAACGTCCATTATTACTGAGGTCTCAATATGTATTTCTAGCACATGCATACGTGATGATAAGATAGCATTTGTAATCGTTTCCAAATTTTGAATGGGGCTCTCTCATCCTGAAGCACTGAGATACAAATACAACGCAATGGCTAGTTTTAGTCACGTGTTTAATCAGTATTATCAGGACCAATCGGTATATACATAAATTGAGAATGGTCGTCTAAAGTATTTACACGTTGTGCCTTAAAGTGCACGACACACGGCGAAGGATTGACAACAGTATTTGTAGCACCTTGTAATGTTAATCTTTCTGAACCATATACTACGGTTTCATGTATTATTTACATACTAGCAAACTACTGGTCACATCCTCACAATCCAGGCCCCTTTTATTTTCCTCTAGCATTACATTTATCAGACCATATTTTTGTGGGGAGATGTGTTTCAACATATATTCTTTCTCGAAAGAAAAATCATTGTCGAATATTAGTCCACTCCCTTACATTTCCTTTTTTGGCTATGAACACATTACAAGGATACAAAAAAAGTAATTACATTTGTTGTTGTTGTAGGGTTTAACGCCATTTTTCAGCACGCGATTTATACATGGCGGCCAGTATTAATGGTGGAGGAAGAATCTGGGAAAACCCCGGAAAGAACCACCGACCCACGAGAAGCTACTGGCAAGCTTTCTCACATAACCCACATTGGCTGAATCCGAGACTCGAACCCACGCAGACAGAGGTGAGATGGCAATGATCCGTAAAGGAGAGCGCTTTAGACCACTCGGCCACTCGGGGCCCCAATTACATTTGTAAAATTAAGACTAATTAATTAGTCACGTATAGAAAACTAAACTCTCAGAAGTGGTCTAGATGATTAACTGTGCTAGACAGACAGATGTACAGCATGTATATCAAGACATATGAGCGGATAATAAAAAAATAACATTTCAGACAGTGAATTTTAGGGAACTTCATAATGTTTATGACACACAATTTATCATTATTACCGTCACCAAAATGCATATTGATTGTCTTGATGATAAATGCTGCTAATTTCCAGTACAATCATTCATACATTTTTAGGAACTAATTTTAAGGCTGTTCAGGACTAATCCAATGTATTTTATTTACAAATAGTATGTACCGAAAAACAGCTTATGCTAGATTTATCCATGTCTTATATAAAACCCACATTTTCACAATAAATGGATTACTCATATCTGTCAGCGACATTTCTTTTTTAGTGCATACATACTTTATATTGATGTACACCGCATCAAAGTCTGTGGGCAAAATAGTATGGATTTTTTGTGTTACATATTTACTGTTGAATGTTACAGAATATGTAAAAGAAGGGAAAGGGACATCACCGTTACCATAAACGTCATCCATTTCTTCTCAGAGTATCATCCCTTACCAACTGAAATGTACATTACAAATAAAGCATAATACACGTGATTATTTTCCTGCACTTAATTAAGAGGAGAGACTTTACAAGACCTTACAACGGTGGATCTTCAATTTTCCTTTTCTTTGCAGTTGGATTTTGAAAAAGATGGTTTATTTGTCCTGAAAACGCTAACTTCCACAATTTTTATTTAGAAAATACGTTCCGCTCTTTAAATCTACCAGTGCATTAATTTTAGAACAAGAAGAACATTAAATTTGGCTTGTTTGCTGTACATTGACTACATATACTATAAACACACATAAAACGGTCAACTCGTACAATTGTAGGACTAAACTGAGTTGAATCATAAATATAACATAGGATATTTTTTAAATATTAAACTTCATTTTTAAAATTGTGTTCTTTGTTATCAATACTTGCATAAACATCAGGTTACTCTGAAAGTTTAACATTGCCCCCCCCCCACTACTGGTACATTGCCTCCCTCTGCTAGAGACGTAGAAAGTCAGATAGTTACATTAAAACAGAGTTTATAAAATTGATGTAATTTATGTTCAGCAATAGATGTTTATATGTAAAGAAAGAATGCACTGTTCATTATTCTTTTAAAAACATGTAGAACATATAGCTCAGGGAACATCTTCAGGTATTTTGCACGCAACATTGACATTGACAGTTGTGCCACGCTTATTTCTGGAAGTTGGATTCGCAATGATTTATTCTGGATTACTTTGGAACTGCCGTCCTTAAAGTTATATCACCATCGCGGATGGATGATGAACATGTATATTTGCTGGCAAGTCATGTTTTATAAGAAACATTTTTTTTTACTGTATTCGAAATAACTGACGAATATTTGTATTTTATCCCCACCAAACGTGGCCATATTTCTATTTCCTCTATTTATTGAAGATATTTTAACATTTTCTCACTACTGTAATCGATTTTCAAAGGACTGTGAATGCATCTTATACAAGTGAATTTCAATAGGGAAGAAACAAATATTAATAGGGATTACACAGTTAAAAAAATAATGACCGTCATTTTTCTATGAGTTAATTTGTGCAATGTCTAGGGCAAGGTCCAGAATCTCATGCGCATCATACCAGAATAATATCATGCGGTATCCAGTCACACATTGCTCTTGTTTTCTAAATGTAATACAAATAACACGTTTAGTAATACACATGGTGCTTTTGTGTACATTACTCAGAGGAAGAGCCAAACAAATCTCAACTATGCCTTGAAAAATTCTGGAAAATTTTATTCAGGAATATGTCAAAGAAAAATTTCAAAATTGAGTTAGCGCATTAAATATGTGAACATAGAAACTCGGGAAAAACTTAATTGGTTGTCCAGTCAAGATGGCAGATATAATGAGTAAGGCTTTCATATTGATGCCGATGAAAACTGAGTTGTTATACGTTTGCAAATACTTTCTGACAAAAAAGCACGATGAAGACACTTCACGTTCACCATATGAAATCACAAAAAGGAGCAAGATATCAGACGAAATAATTCTAAAACAGTATTACGTAAGAGAAGACCAATGTCAGAAATTTAGTAATCGTAAAATATGAGTGCATATACTGAAATCGGCACGTAGATAAACTGTCACGAGAACGGGAATAAATGGACCTACCTGTTTCAATGTGTTTTTAATCTTTTTGTGAAACAGCACACGTGACAGTGATGCGACCAAAGCTAGTGCGAGTCCGCCAATTAAAATATGAAATATACCAGACACGTTGCTCAAATGTAAGGCACGTTTTCCCTTCTCCTGTAGAAGACATCAAAAATGTATTGCTTTCGTGAGTTTGAATAATAATAATAATAATAATAATAATAATAATAATGATAATAATGTGGACTTAGTACAGTGCCTAAATTTTTTGAAGCTCTAAGCTCTATACAATATTAGAAAACATATACAAACACATACAATTACCAGATTACAAAAACAAATGCCACGAGATTATAAAGATAAACATGCTGACAATGATTAAGGGAGTAAGCAGTATTAAGTCTAAACTTCTGCCATTGTAGATGATTTAGACAAGTTTTAAAAGCAGTCATGAATGAGTTCAGGGTGTCGTTGTGTCTAAAAACACTGGGCAATTCGATCCGTGTAGTTGATTCCTGGTACGCCAAAGCTTGTTATATGTCATCCATGAACTCAAATCGAAAATGCACTTCACTAATCCTTGGATGGTGGCTAGGTTTTGTTTATTTGAATCTCATCAGCGTACGATTGGTGAGACTCCAGATGTCTGATTCTGACACTTGAATGTTAATACACTCTTCGTCTGCTTTTTAACAAAAAGTGATAATAACTCATTATACACGATGACCGATGGATGGGTAAGTATTTAGGTAATAGGCGTTTTCAAATAAATAATATCTTCATAATCTACAGATCGTTTTTAAAATGAAATATTATACATCACCAAGGCAAAAACTGGTCAGTCTGGTCACAATGTACATTGTTTCGTTTTGCTGAATAAGCAGTCGGGACATTACATCGAGAGAGTTAATATTTACTCTTCGTTAGATATAGATTGCCATAACCTCCAGTGCTGAGAGTTTGGTGTTTTTTGTTTTTGTTGTTGTTTTCTCAGAACGATTAATGATAGTGCATAGATAAGAAGAAGTTGGAAGGTACCGGCTTTTAAGCATTTACTACTCATTGGTATCTACACAAACGGGCCAATATCTTATATTTTAAAATTAATAACCGACACATGAAATAGAGCATTCTAATATAGGAAGTAAAACATTAAATTGTAAATTGGTATTGTTCTGCAGAGTAGCAGATTCAGCATAATTATGCATGCATTAGCATATATTATTCATTCAGTTACTTAAAACATTTTGCAGCGGTTGTTTCTGACAAACGCTTCTAAACAATTCAAAGTGACATCGACGATTGTGATAATTACTGCCTCGTTTGCTCACTGGTAAATTTGTCACAGTATGATACACTAAAAACGGCATTGTCAGTAAAAGGACTAAATTGTTACATTTACTGTTGATGTTGTTAGCTGTTTGCATGCAGTGTCACCTTTAAAAGCCACTTTTGACATCTATTTCCGTTTGTAAAATTTCCACGCTGCATACACTTTCAATTTTTGTTGAATGTAAATTGTTCTAAATAAAGTGAAGGACTATACTATTACAAAATTAGCGTTATATACGTTATTGCTGTTGTTGGCTTTAACAAGTTTTACTTAAAGTAATAAAGCTATGCTAAATATACACATATTAAGTACAGTTTAAGCACTGAATGTGCCATGGAAGAGATGTGAGTAAAGTGCCTTATAAAGGTTGCATCGAAATAGCCAACCCCGACTGGCCTGCGTGGGTATTGAACCAGCAACGTTTGTATTGTAATTCAGGCGATCTTTCGGATGAGCTACAGCAGCTCCCATAAAGTTAATGAAGTAATAATGTATGTATGTATGTATTAATGTATGTATGTATGCATCCATGGATAGATAGATGGAAGGATGGATGGATGGATGGATGTACATATGCATGAATGTATGTATGTACGTACATACGTATGTATGTATGTATGTATGTATGTATGTATGTATGTATGTATGTATGCATGGATGTATGCATGTATGTATGTATGTATGTATGGTATGGTATGTATGTATGTATGTATATATGTATATATGTATGTATGTATGTATTGTATTAATGTATGAATGTATGCATCCATGGATAGATGGATGGAAGGATGGATGGATGGATGGATGGATGTACATATGCATGAATGTATGTATGTACATACATACGTATGTATGTATGTATGCATGGATGTATGCATGTAGGTATGTATGTATGTATGTATGTATTGTATTAATGTATGTATGTATGTATGTATGTATGCATCCATGCATGCATGCATGTATGCATGCATGCATGTATCCACGCAAGCACGCACGTAAGTACGTATGTATGTATGTATGTATGCATGGATGTATGCATGTATGTATGTATGTATGTATGTATTCATGTATGCATGTATGTATGTATGTATGTATGTATGCATCCATGCACGCACACACGCACGTAAGTACGTATGTATGTATGTATGTATGTATTTATGTGTGCATGCATATATGTATGTATATCTGTATGTATGCATGCATGCATGTATGTATGTATGTATGTATGTATGTATGTATGTATGTAACTGTCAATTTTGTAGATATCATTGCGACAGATGCAAATTTAAGTTGATGTCTTTGATTTTATCTGGATTCAATCCGTGATATGTTTTTTATTCATTGCATCTGTTGAGACCTAATTGAGTATTATTGTTACTGGCTTTCTTTATCGAAATAGTAATGGTGGAAATGTTACAACAACATCATCTGTACATGATGAACTATTTGTCATAAGCTGAAACTTTTCAGAGATTGGTTTAATATTAAGGAAGCAGTACTATAGGTATCTGCAACCATGGCGGGGCACTTGTTAATAATGGCGGTTAGATAAGCCTGAGTTCTGATTGGTTAGGTTATGTGTTTGCTGTGAGTTGCGCAGGCCATGTATCGTGCTTCATAAATTAATTATACCGCTTAATAGTCGAATTTTAGTGCGAGGCGAAATGTATTTACTTCGTTGTGTGGGTGAGATCCTCCTACATATTGTCGAATGCATGCGTAGTTGCGAGTCGTTGAGAGACATATAACATACGGTGTAAGGAGACAGTTCCGCTAAAGGTGAACACAGCGAATCTGGAAGCGAAAGGATATTATCTTCCGCGTCTGAACTGAAGAGACTAGACATCTGAGAAAGGCTACAAATACAGCGACGCATGAACGGGCCAGGGAGAACAAGAGCGTTCGTATCCAAGTTTACCACGACCAACAAACTTTTCTTGTTTCTGGAGGGTGACCAACAAAACAGTATTAGGTTAAGAAGACATGCCCAACAATGAAAGTTCAAACATCTTCTTGTTGAAATGTGTTGTATTTATGTACAAGGATTTGCTAATTGCATTTTAGAACTTTGTGTTAGTTTATGTTCTGGTAGAAGTGCAATCTACAACTTGTCTTGTACAATTTATTTGTTTATCTAAGTTCATTAAATGTCTGTTATTCTATAAAGATGGGCTTGTCCTATTCTATTCTGCATCTCTTCTCATATATAAATTTAGTCGGTTCATTAATTTCTTATTTTACGTGTTTGATCGATATGGCCTACATCACTTTAATCGATCATCCTCTAGAGATCGATAATCACAATCAAAAAGAAAATAAACCGCTCAACGCAATCGGTATGTGTGTTTATGTATGTATGTATGTATGTATGTATGTATGTATGTATGTATGTATGTATTATATGTGGGTGAATGGATACATATGTGAAAAGCAAAAAGGTGTGAGAGAGAAAGAGAGATTTGGACTGTGAGTGTAAAACACTATTATATGAATATTGTCCTATCCACGTACCCCGGAATCCCCAGAGGGACACTGTCCCTTACTAATCCACCATTTCTGTTCCAACTTTAATAGATCTCCGTACTCCCGCAGTTCGAGAATTGCTATGTTGAGCGGCTGCCTGCAAATATAAGACATGCATGCTGAAAAGGGTAGTTACGTGGCTGAAGCTGATAAATACGTCCAAGACATGAAAACGTTTTTTTCAAATTTTGTCCCTCCTAGTCATGTATTGGTTACAGACTAGTTTCGTTGGATCGTATTTAAAAGCAGTGATGTTGACTTCAAATTTAAACTAGAACAATGTTTACAGTGGTTGAATAAAAGATATTGCCCTGAATGGAAAAACAAACGAACACTAAAGACAATATTATCATTCGACATTCGTAACTAAACAGACTAATAAATTATCAATATCTATAATCAATATACGCATTTAAGCTGATGATTAAAGCCATATTTTCGAAACAAGATATTCATTAAGTACCTATACATTTCTTACAATGAATGTTACAACCTCTACGTAAGATTTATTGCTAAGGTTTTCTAACACTCTATGCCATTGTGCGATGAGAACATCATCTCTTTTGTCTCGAGTATAATGGTGTGTGCAATAAGACCATCATCTGTCCACCAAGTTAAGGCATTGTCTATTTTGTGCTGAGCTTATCGCATTATGCGATGGAATCACAAATTATTTTGTCCGGAAATTAACGCATTATAGGATTAGAACATAATCTTTATTCTAATGTTTAACGTACTGTGCATTGAGAACAGCGTCCATTTTGTTATGAGTTGGAAATATTGCGCGAAGTGAACATCATCAGTTATTTTGTCCCTAATTTAAGGCATTTGGAGACAACACCATCATTTGTTTGGTCCAAAGTTCAAATCATTGTGCTATGAAAACGTAATATGTTTGATCCCGGGTTTAATGCATTGGGCGACACATCAGTAGTTGTATCAATCACGTTTGGGTGAATTGACATGTGTAAAGAACATGGGGAATCATGCTAGAATTGTTACGTCAAAGGTGTCCATACATTTAACATAGGGTCTAGTATTATAGAGTCAGAAGTGTTTCTTGGGGAAAATGCTCAATCTGTGATTCCTAAGGTTTGCTTCTATGTCTTATGGCGTCGTACGGGAAACATGATGATAGCATGTATAGATATTATCTAACATGCAAGAACGTTTAGTAACATCAATCACTTACATTTTGAATACAATCCAATTACCCTGTATACAATCCAGTAGCTATTTTTTATATACCATAATGCAGCACACCACATCATTAAGCACATAAGTTGATTGCAAGCCAGTTCACTACATATTCAAATCCAACAATCATAGTTTTTATTAAAATCCAGTAAATCACATATACAATCCAAACCCCACATTTTCTTTACAATCGAATACACCACATACACAACTAGCTTTTAATTGCAACCCAAAACAGCAAACATCGGATCCAGCAAGAGTTAGTGATTACTATCCTAAATGTCTGAAGGTACATCTATCTATCTATCTATCTATCTATCTATCTATCTATCTATATATATATATATCTATATATATATATATATATCTATATATATATATATATATATATATATATATATATATATATATATATATATATATATATATATATATATATATATTAATCCTCACCCTATGAACACTATTCCAAACCGCATTGTGCACTGCCTGAAATCCCCACACATTGCAACAGAAGAAAGTAATCTGATTGTAAACGAAAGGATGAAATCACATAAACATGCTGTACAACACACAACCTGTACAATCCAAAACCCAACATGTACTATCCAAAACGCATTGCGCAGTATCTAAAGTCGCCACATCTACTAGCATGCGAAGATTGTATTGTTTATGTTAGGACTCCATGGTCTTAAAGTAACAGAAAGAGAGAAACTAACAAGTTTTATACAATTCAATACGTATTTTGTTCCCTACGATACACAATAAAAATGTAAAAAGAATTTACATTATTCTGAATACAAATGCCATATAGATCTAAACGTTATATCACAAGTCCAAATGAAGGGTTTTCCAATTATATTCCATTCGTATTTAAAACACGTTCAAATATTGAATATGTTGACGTGCCCGTAGTCTCGAATGTGCTAATGTACCGGTGGCCTGGAATGTGAACGGGTGTCAACAGTCTCTCGATGTATCACAAGATGTCTATGTTTGAATGTAGTCGAATTACAAATTAATGAATCTGTCCAACAATAGTATTGAGCACATTGTAATTCCAGTGAATAATTTAAGTAATTAAAGATACCAAAAACTAAACAGTCAACACAACAAAACGACTGATTCCAATGTGGATGTTAAAATATAATCCTTAATGTTTAGAGCAAGCAACGTTGATATCAAAAGCTGCGACACAATAAAAGATAAAGGGTCAACAGTTCTATAACATTCTAAGTCGTCAACAAAATATGGTCAGTTACTAAAATTATATTAATGAACATGGCACATACAAAACATCAGGTACACCAGGTTTTCCATAGTTGAGCTACAATGTCCTAGACGCAGATTCAGACAAATATCTTTACTTCCATTGATATATATCCTAATAATTAATATATACTAACATAGGAATATTAATTATGTATTATGTTGTTTAGAAAATCAATGCCCCTAGTCATGTACACCATTTACAGGATTTTAGAGTAAGGTCCATTACAAAGAGAAATATACATAACATATAATCATGGAGAAAAAACCCAACAAACAATGCAAATTAAATGTGCATAACATGTAAAAGACTAAGATGAAATCCCACAACTATGCTCTCAATCGCTTCAGCTATAACTATTCAAAAGGCCTTGTATAGTCTTTTTTAAATCCACGCTACTTACAACAGGCGAAACAGGTAGGATGTGAATAAAATGAAATCACACAAACATACTATCTAACACACCACCAACACTATCCTCACCCCATATACACTGTGATTGTATGTGTCTTAAAGTAACGTACGTATAGTATATAAAAATCAAGAGAAAGCAACGATGGGTTGCCATGCAGCCAAACAAATCGAATAAAAACATGACCAAAATCGACAGAGCAAATATGAAATAACATATTCATACAGTTTTAATATGTATATCAGACTACTCTTTCCTTTTTTATTAAATCAATACATTTACTAATAATCAGAAGCTGACAACACAGAGTCAAATGAAAAATCCAACAAATCCTAAACCCGAACATATTTGCAAGGCTGATACTGATGTGCAGTCAAAACTTGATCTGCTAATATACAGAAATGTCACTTTGCCATCGATGCACACACCATTTCTGAGGTAAAGACAAGAAATAGCCACATTGCCCACAAAATCATCCTTTTACTTTATCATCGCTTCCATAGTACTCACGCTCAAAACAAGTCACTAAATGTTATATGAGATATAAACAATATTGTCCACATCCGATGGAATATGTTCATTGTAATCCCACATTATTGAATCGATTTGATACAATAGTTCTCCTTTATAAATAATGATGTCGTCATTAGAGGAGGTGAACCATATGAATCCAAATTGTACACACTATGATTATTGGTAAAATAGACGGATACTAAACGGGTTCCTAGTAGACGTATTTCGTCTATGTTAATATGCTTGAATGTTTTTATGTTTGCGATGGAGAAGATCATCTTTAGCACACACTACATAATTCCACAAAGCGGCGTACGAACTATGTCAGAAGGTAATACAGATCCTAAGTATCTGACCCTTTCCCTGAAAATGTCCGTCAAGTAAGTCGATGAACCATGTCTCATAACCTCTTTTTATGGCTGGGTATGTCAGTTTCTTGGAAATTCTCTTATTGTAGTGGTTTGTGTTTTTCTCATTGTGCGGACTTAAAAGCTACTTAAGAAATATATTGATCGGTTTGACTTAATTATTTGTTTTCGCTGAGGCATTAGGATCCAATTTTAAAAGGAAACAAATACTGGCCCTATCAAAATAACAACTTCTGCCAGGTTTCAAAATACTTTGGGATCTTTTTTGCCTGAAAATCGATTGGATCTATCTTTTGTTACATCGTCACTTTATGTTGATCAAAACCCCGTTTGGTTAGATGAGGGATGTAAATGAAGCTCTTGACTTCTTTATGACTGGTAATCAACAAATAAGCACGGATTTCTGCGCTTTTACTGATGTCCTACAATGCGCAAATAAATTCAGCTTGAATATGAGATTGATAGGAAGTGATATCGACTACTGTTTGAAAGAAACGATATTGTACATAATATTGTCTATTGGTTGCGCAGGGGGACGCCAAAAGAGACTTGTAAATGACTAGCCATCAGTCTTCACACAGGTTGATACAAAATCCCGAATAATCGGGAGTGGTTGATTTAAATCGTTAAATAAATCTTCATGAAGTGTTTGAGTGCATCGTTGTATGCATAATTAAGGGTGTTCAAACTGTTTGGTCAACACTTGGAATTGATACTTATCACTTGAATGTGTACATTAGATCACATAATAGGCAATGGGATTGACCGAACGATGTGTTTTACTTTGTTGAAGTAAAGTTTGTCTACTGAAAAAATGTATTGTCATTACCATGATGTACGTTTCGTGTAAACCAAAGTTTAATTTCTTCCTCACCTTCTCCTAACACATCACCAAAGCTAATACAACAAACATACGTCGATACGCTTGATTTTTGCGCACTGAAAATTGTCCATGTCGTACAAGTCTATGGCATTAGTTGGTCCTCCAAACAACCTGGACTCAAAGGTAGGTTCGTTGTCTACCACTTCCTAACATTCGTTAAAAAAGTCTAAATCTGGGATCCATTTTCAAGCGGTGATCGTACTCGTGCTTTGAGATTTCTAACACCCGGTAGCTTTGATTTTTGTGTAACCCTAGGCATCGTTAGTGTGTTTCCTCGTGTTATTATTCCACGTTGAACTCTGAGAAAGGACTTTCAAGCATTGTTGAGGGAAACTGGCGAGCAATCCGTGAAATAATCATCGATGGAATTCATGAACGATCTAATGATTTTCGATATCCCAACCATCTACCACAAGACTATATCATGCACAGTTTCTAGTACGTTCTATCTATTTGTCTGCATTTTCATGCAAATAATGTACCCAATGCAACACTTTGGACGAATATCGACTGCTGATGGAGAGGTGAAACTGAGGTGATATTCGTTCTAAATTGTTCTCCAGCATGAACCTATTTGTGTATACTTATCCAGACACAACCCCGGATTAGTTTCGTTCTTGAGCACACGTGTGCCTTGGAGACATTGGTTCGAATGTGATCCACAAGTGAAACACAGTCTCAATAATTTCCAAGCACTTTTATGTGTTCAATTAGTTGCATGCGATGCGGTTCGTAATATGTACGACTGACAAATGTTATGTTGAGAAAAGACTAATGAATTAGATCCTTTCCTTCAGTAATACCTGTTTAAACGCAAAACAACACTGGCATCTCACTCTGCAATAAACATCCTGGTCCCAACTGCAAAATTACTTTGCACATTTCTAGCAGCAGTACGTTTATCCTGTGATACTAGTAATGCCATCAAAATGTTCTTGATCATGATACTAGTGAACGTATCCTACATCTAGGAAGTCTGGCTTTTGAAGCACTAAAGGTCAAAAACTACTTGAGGATACACGTCCAATGTATTCCCTGAATTCAATACTCCTTGAAGGTTCCTTTATGCATTTCAAGAATGCCATGTGCAGTCTCTTTAGATATGCCTCAATTTTGTATCCCGAGTTCATCTTAGTTACGTTGTTTGACTCAGTCCTATTGACAAATGCTGTCCCATATTTTTTCAGTTTGATGTCTTGTTCTTGTCAGCACACGTTCGAAAGAAGACGATGGCACAGACGTAGCAGATGTGGTCTTGAGAGTTGTTATTTAAACTTTGGTGCGTCAGCTACCTTAAGGGGGTAAAACGTGGGTCATGCGAAGTGCAGTTTTTCTATCGGTCTTCGATAGGTGTTAAGGTTTGCTGACGACTTTGAAGTGTGTTAATTTTGCCGGTGCAGTAAACTCAATCCAGACAGGATATTACAAACTGACATGATGAATGGGGAGCCTAAAACTTTCGTCATATTTTGCCTGATCAAAGTAGTTGTATCTGACAAGGAATCCCACATATCTTAACAAACATTATATGTGCCTGGGTAAGCCATCAAACCTGAACTATTTTGATTTCACTTTTATTCTTATCTTTCAAAGTTAGATTGTGATATATTTCGGGAGCTACTGATCGTCTATCGTTTTGGATGGATAGAAACTCATTTGATCCTGTTGCAAAAGTAGCGAGTGTTTAGGCCCACGCATTTCTTCTACGTCATCAGTTGCATGTACATAAATTAACACTTCAGTTGGCATATTAGGCGATATGGAAGATCGTCATTGTCACTTCTTTGTTTCTTTAGCTGAGGTTTACACACACATTGTCCCTATATAGGGAATTGGGGGTGCGTTTCTGACCGTAAGAACAAATATCATTTTATTAGCCTTCAAACTGTGATCATGCAAGGGTGAAAACAGATTCACTTTCTGGTCCGATATTTGCACATGGTCATTGTGAATATATAGTTCAGATAAGACGACGGTCTACTCAACCGTACGAGATAAAAGTCATGATATTTGCTGTAACTGCCAGTAGAAAGGACTTCCCGAGAACGTCGAAGCCAAGGAAAAAGAGAAAGAACAAAACAAATTGAAGTTTATCATTGTCTTGGGAAGGGAAATTTGTCTTCATATCGTATAAAGAAAGAAGAATAAACAAAAGAAACACGAGAGATGTAGATTAATCCGAAAGAAAAGGTCCCATCCGGGTAAAGAATTGCAAGAAATCAAAACCACTAGACAGACAGCAGAAAGAGAAATATCCTGACCAGTGAATACATTCAAGAACAAACCGTGAAGCATGGAAAAAAGCCGTAAGGCCGTAAATAAACTGTTTTGATGTGTTTGAGACATTTTACTGGCATTCAGAGAAAACAACATGCCAAAGAAAACGAGAGGGTCTCTTCGTCTAGATTGTATTATACGATGGATCAGTTACGGACTCATTTAAGTAATCTATTTCATCTTGGGGAAAAGAGATTTGGTTAGCGTGTACAGGGTGTTGGAATGTATAAGTGGTTTGATGGATAGTATATTTGTGTGATTGCATCCCTTCTTCTACATCATATACCATTTTTCTGGTAGTAGGTGTGAGAGATTTTAGACACTACGCATTCCATGTTTCATAGTATGTATGTGGTGTTGGATGGTATAGGTGGTGTGATGGATAGTAGTGTGAATATTAGTGTGATTTCATCGCTTTCTTTAGATTATATCACTTTGCTCTTCCACTAGGTGTATGCAATTTAAACAGTAAGGTAGTGTTTATAGGGTGTTGGATATCGTACGTAGTGTGTTGGACAGAATGTTTGTGTGATGTATTCCCTTTTCTTTCATCACAACCTTTTATTCTGGAGAAGATTTTTAGACGCTATTACAAGACGTTTAGGATTGTCTGAAAGGGTGTTAGATAGAGAGCTATTTCCACGTTAATTTCTTATTGAAGACCCTCGTACGTCTATGATAGTGATCAAAATGGGTGCTGAATTTTCATGGTATATTGGATTGTAAAATAAAGCAGGTGTCTAGAAATGTTGACATTAAACCTCCAGTACGGCTCATTATATTTTTCCATAGAGACATTCAGTAAGAATCACAAAGATATAAAATTCCATTCTCTATCTATACAGTTTTGTCTCCATTAATATTTTTGATCGTATAAACATTTTACATCATAACCGCTTTTTACACCATTTTGCCATTTCCTTATTAAACCTATGGACCCGTATAACACAGATTTCCAACATGATCTCATAAACACTTTTGACCACGTAAAATCAATCATTCCCGTGATAAACATATGGACGACTTGACATAAGATTTCCCCTACGTACATATAGTAGCGCTTAGTTATGTGAACTCTAACGATGTCACCATGTCACGCCTATAGAACCCTAATAAAACAAAAATAAACAAGCGTAATGCGGTTAGCCTGTACCTAATATCTGAGCCCTTCGGTGTAGCAACTCCGTATCCCTTCTGATCCAGGTTTCTTCCAACCTTCATTGTTTTGCAAGGCTTTCTTTGGTTGTAATAATTATTCATGGCAGATTCCAAAAGAAATGCATATTTGCCTTTCCCATTCTTAACTTTCTCCCAACCCATATCTGAGTTCGTGACATATACGCTGTCTGCATGCTCCGTCATAAATTTCCACATTTTTTTGTATACCACAACCTGGGAATCCTGAAAATAACAAAAAACAGCAATATAAATGTCATATTAACATACCAAGCCAAACCTCTTAATACGTTAACATCTAAAAGGTTCCAAAATTATTTATCTAATTTGATATTACTTGCTACGTTGAAATGTCAAGAGTCTAGATCGAAACGTGATACAATTTACTTGACAATTGTTGAAGATAGAGTTATACAAGTTTGTGACTCTCACATTAATGTGTCGGAAAGCTTTCCAAATAATGTAATTAGCGAATAACACAGACAGACAAACATGCGGATAGACATACAGACAGAAACGTAATAGGTGGCAGTACTGGTCAAGGAGCTGTTAGAATTTTCAATATTTGTGTGCAAGTGACAATTGAGGATATTTTCTATATGCTACAAGATAGCTGAATCGAAATATGTATAACTTAGTCTGTCATACCGTATCATTTAAGTTTCAAGACAGGATACTGAAAACAAGCGTCTGTTGGCATTTGTCTTGGCTCTTTCATGTGTGTGACGTTAGATATGGAGTAAGGCAAGTCGAGAGCTTTTTACACCATTACCATAGTAACGGTTTCTTTGAAAGTGTTACTACCTTCACGACCCGTTCCCGGGTTTCTGTGGAAAGTTTCTCATGGTATATTTATAAATCCCAACAGACTGTGAACAAAGCCTAAAAGCCGACTTTATTAAAGTCGAATAAAACATCTTTTATTTTGTCATTTCATTTTCCCGCTTTATTATGGCATTCATACAACATATTTTGGGAAAATCAATTTTAAGCGCTAAGGAATGTCTGGAGCAAAATAAGACTTATCAAACCTTGTCGAAATCGAATAAACGTATACTAAATCTAACAACAGTAAAACGGAGAAAAATACAAACAATAAAAACATCAAGATCAATTGATTCCATAAAAAGCCGTGCAATGTCCAAACTGAAAAATTTCCTAGCGTTCTACATGGCAGCAAAGAGTAATGGTTTAGGAGGCTCGATATAAATATCTAAACTTACTCTAAAAAACGTCTCCGTGGTCCCTCCTGTTTGTATTCCATATTTAATATCATGGTTGTTGTCAACAAGGTCATCCACGGAATTTATGGGTACGGTCAACTTCTCAAATGTCAGGAAGGCGGCGAGATTAGCAGTATATGATGATACAATAATAAGGGTAAAAAACCACCACACACTTCCGAGCACGCGACCGGAAAGCGATCTATAAAAGTAAACAAATGGGTTTTAGTCAAGTTACTTATACGAAGGCTGGCATATTTAGAAGATAAAATGAAGAAACCTTGGAGTCAAACAGAGTCTCGGACACAACGCAAGATGATATTGTAGTTTACCAGCTGACCAGGTTTCAAATATCCACAGACTGCTAATTAAAAATTATATAATTTGCACGAGTGCATTATTTGTATTAAATATTAATTCTGCATAGTATTGTCAGGCATTCTCATGCACAGACCAGGGACAACATGTTCTATTACGATTGGTATATACTTGCGATTGTCCATAATTAATAACATATAATTTGAATTGTTTCTTAGGAATCCAGACTGGCTGTATAGGCAGGTGAGATTTAATTACTAGGTCTACATGAGAATGAGTCTGATGCATGTACCACCGACTTTGTAGCATCATTTATTGATGATGTGTGCGTAGTCGTTATAGGATATGGACTCGTGTGTGCAAGCAAGGCGATAGGTGCCGTGTACCCACGAAAGTATGTTCGACTGTCCTTTGAGTATGTATTTTAAATTCTCTAACATGAATAAGATAGGAATAACTAATTGTGATACAACAATCCTTCATATAAAGATATAAATAAGCAACTAAACAATGAGAGGGTTCGCCGTTCATCTCTAGAACGTTCTTAGCTGTCGACAAGATCTGGGCAATCAGTGAACATTTAGTAAACACATGGAATTCCCATGAAGTGGAATCAATGTCCTTTACTCAAATTAAAGAATACTTTCACACAAAAGTAATAATAATATTAAAATATAATCTACAATCATAGAAATAAATTACTTGTTTAATTATATTGTTTACCCAAAAGATATGTGTCAGGTAAGACCAAGTTGCTTCCGTCTATTATGGACAAAGGTAAATCATGCAACACTGCAACACAAACTAAATATACCTAATAATAATAATAATAATATATAGATATAGATAGATATAGATAGATATAGATAGATATAGATATAGATAGATATAGATATAGATAGATATAGATAGATAGATAGATAGATAGAGATAGATAGATAGATAGATAGAGAGAGAGAGAGAGAGAGAGAGAGAGATACAGATAGAAAAGATAGACAAAGTCATACATAAGAATACAGATGCTATTATAGGGTATAACACTATTTGTCAGCACAGGATAGGCTCTGCATGGCTGCCAGTATCAATGGTAGACATATACTCCACAATGAACTATCTAATCATGTACCCACAATGGCCATACCTGACACTCGAACCCAGGTAGACAGGTGAGAAGGCTGCACTCCGTAACGGTGAGCGCTTTAGACCACTCTCAGATCTCCGTTACTTCTACAATCTTGATAGTTATATGATTGATTAGTCTTCCATCAGTGTCTTTTTGTTCCATTTAAATTTGTGAAATTAGATTGAAAGAAATTCTACTTTACTAAGCATACCCTGGGAGTTTTTACAATACTGTCGATCAGCGTGCAAACGTGACATTTGTCAAATTTCACGGGCGGGCAAATGCAAACAAAGGAATAGCCAGCTGGATTTTTAGGCATATTAAATAAATCTAATGTACACATCTCATTGTTTTATCATGTTAAAACAATGTTAAAACATCCTGAAAAAGAAACAATTGTGAATTGTTTCTTATGACCAGAGGTGAATTTGATGCTGTTGACATCCAGCTCCAGCAATCCACTGCGTGAACCCATCTTTCCTCAGACATAATTGTACGAGTACTTTGGATACCATAGCCGCATCTTTGGAGTCGGCGTCTGGTTCTGATAGTGTCATTGATTAAAATCAATGGCTGGGGACCCTAACTCGTATTTCTTGTCTAATTTAGACTATCCATTTCGTTTTAGATTACTATACCCGGCTTATGCATGGATCTGGTTTAGCGAGGCTGTTAACATTATTGCGCGAGTCGGTAAATAGTGGCCATGCTATGCTGAATTTAGCAAATTTAAATAGAGGTGACATATTATATAAATAACGTCTTCTAGGATTGACTTCATGTTCCATGTTTTATTATTTAAATAGCCTTAACAATGATAGGAATTCATGCCAGGCTAGATTTGCCATTGCGTCTTTCACTATATTTTGTCTTCTGTATGATGACATGTAGGTCTTTACTTTTTTACAGCGTGGCTATCGTTGGTATTTTGTATGTGAAGCATATGAGTCTCCTTCGCCTCAGTCTTCACAGATAACACCATTACAATTCAATTTTGTTGTTGGCAGGCTCATATCGCCACAGGCACAAATCATAAACGTTTCGGTGGACACATATAAGAGTGTGTGTGTCCAAAACATAAAGAAAAGTTCTTTTTAATAATGTTTGGATGAGTTACACACTGATGGCAATTATTAGCATTTACTGCATTGACAAAGCAATGTTTGGCAACCTGTTCCATATATTTGTTATGTTTATATTTACAGTCAAAAACGAAAGACAGATGAAGCGCTATTTTATTACATATCAAATTTTGTGCGGTTGCATGTTGTACGATTCAGTCCAAGTATTGGAATATACAACGCAATAGACTTGTTTCTTGGATGAAATAGTGGTGAATGAGCCACATTCCTTTGTCAGTACATCGTCTTCGTCTGCTTTACCAGCTAAGGCGGTTCGAAATTCAATAATAATAATAATGAGGACTTTGTATAGCGCCTAATCTTTAGAAGCTCTAAGCGCTTTACAACATTAGACATCACCTATAAGATAAGAAATATAATAATATTATTACAAAAACAAACAACACGAAATTAGAAAAACATTATAAAAAAACCATGCTGAGAATATTTCAGGTAGAAAACATTATTAGGTCTTTAAGTTTTTTCTAATAGTCGAAATAAGTGAGTTTTGAAAGTCCTCTTGAATGTGATCACTGTGTCTTTGTGTCTAAGTTCAGTGGGCATTCATTCCACGTTGCTGGGCCCTGGTATGCAAAAGAACGCTGTCCATATGACTGTGGTTTCGTAGTGGGAATAATGAGTATACGATTGTCAGAAGAGGAGCGTAAGTATCTCGCCGGTGTATACACATGGGTGAGGTCAGATAGGTATGTTGGACTAGAGTCCGACAGTGCAATATAGCACAGAAAACAAATTTTGTGTTTGATTCTGGATTGAATGGATAGCCAGTATAGGGTACAGAGCTGCGGGGAGGTGTGCTCTGATCGTGCTGCTCTAAGTATGATCTGAGCAGCTGTGTTTTGAACTTTTTGGAGTTTCTGGAGTAGATATTGAGATGAACCAGACAGAACTGAGTTACAATAGTCCAGTCTTGAAAGTACTAATGAACACACAAGTGTTTTAGTGGCATCAACTGAAAGATATTTGCGAATTGAGCTGATGCGTCTCTGCAGCCTTGCATATGTTCATGACATATTGGTGCAATGTGAGAGTGATGTCCAGAGTAACACCTAGGTTTCGTACTGATTGTGCGAATTTAATGTTGGCGTTGCTGATCTTTATTGTTTGAGGTAAAGGATGTGAATGAGAAAGTATTTGTGTTGTGATCAGAATGGCCTCAGTTTTATCATCATTCATCTGCAGCTTGTTACAAGTCATCCATGATTTCACATCAGAAATGCACCTCTCTACACCTTGGATGGTAGCATCAACTTCAGTTGGGTGGTTAGATTTGTATATTTGGGTGTCATCAGCGTACAATTGGTGAGACACTGGATGATGATCTATGACACTTGAGAGCGACTGAGTGTACAGAATGAAGAGAAACGGTCCAAGAACAGACCCCTGTAGAACACCACAACATAGATCAACTGGCCTGGAGTGTATTCTATTTGCAGATACAATTTGTGTCCTGTTGACCAAGTAGGACTTGAACCACAGTAAGGCTGTATCATGAATGCCAAATACATGCTGGAGACGATGAAGTAATATATCATGGTCTATTGTGTCGAATGCTGCAGACAAATCAAGGAGGGTGAGGACTGTAATCTTTCCGCTATCCAACGCAGAAGGAATGTCATTAACTACTTTTAGAAGAGTTGTTTCAGTACTGTGGCAAGGGCGATATGCAGATTGTACATTGCTATAAAGACTATTTGAATTTAGATGAGATACAAGCTGGGATAGAACAACCTTTTCTAAGATTTTTGAAATGAATGGGAGATTAGAAACTGGGCGGTAGTTCTTTAAATGGTTATGGTCTAGTCTTGGTTCCTTCAGCAGAGGCTTTACAATGGCAGTTTTGAAAAATGATGGGAATTCCCCAGATGAGAGAGAGGTATTAATAACATCAGTTAGTGAAGGCAATACTGGATCTAAGCACTCAAGTAGCAGTGATGTTGGAATTGGATTAAGTTCACATGACTTTGGTGCACTCTTCATCACGATTGTACGTACGAAATCCATAGAGACAGGTTCAAATGCTGCTAATGGTTGCCGCTCAAATTCTGTATCCCAACTGTATGGTGACGACGAGACAATTGAAATTGTGGTGTCAAGCTTATCTCTAATGGTTTGTACTTTGTCACGGAAGAAATTTGCAAACATGTGCGGAAGGTCGACTGGAGAGAAGGTAGTTGGAATTGGTGTTGATTTGTTCCTTGACATTAGCTTGTTAGTAATCTGTAAGAGCTCTTTGCAGCTGGAACTTTAAAAGATAAAATTTCTCGATGGTGGAATCAATAATTACAAGCACTTAATGTGCCTTATTGATGTCACTGGCATGTGAAGTTATGCCCGAACAATTATTTAAGAGAATACGCGAGTGCGTTCATAACAATGCATATCACACCCTTTTCGGTCGTTAGTGCGGCACTCTAACCATTGAGCCACCACGTCTCATTTTATGCATTCAAACGTTTATGGTTTGCTCCAGTGGACGAATGACAGCAAACCACCAGCAATATTAAATTTCGATGGTGGTATCTGTGAAGAATGATAGCCAACACATCAAAAGTTTAATAAAAACAAAGTGTTTTTCGGTGAAGCAAGTCCAATCGATTGTCTTGGTATTTTCAGAAAGCAAATAACAGTATCCATTAGCAATTACAAAAAGGGAGGTAAGCAACGAAATCAATTTCAACGAACTATTGAATTGCTACTTATTTGATATATCGTTAAAGAATATGTAAATCTTCATATAAAGAACATATTCATGGTTATATAAAGAAGAAAAAAAGAAGAAATAACCATACTTGCTAACAACAATTTATGACCTTAACATCATCTTTTCAGCAAAGGTTTAGCAGTGTGTTTTTAAAACTCATTCATTAGTTTGGTATATTGATAAATTTCTTCGAAAAGAACTCATTCTCTACCATTTTCATTAAACTAAATTAAATATGAATAAAAAATAGAATTATCTAAATCTCTATCCTGAATTTCTTCTTTCTCAGAGGTGCGCTAAATCTGATGGAAAAATTTCAGTTTAGATTAATTATACTAGAGCCTCATATTTTAATATGTTCAGCATTTGTGCGCATGTTCAACATATGTGCGGTATACGGAACTAGTGACGTGACTAAAACAAACTGCTACAGACATTCCTCTGAGACCCCATGAATTTCTCGGAGAATAAAACTCGGCACCAAAGATAGACCTCTCAAAGAAAGACTATATTTCCAGACACAATAATTTAGAATTTTCTCATAACATTCTTCTAAATTATATGACCAATGGAAAACTCCATCTTTATCACGACGGAGTTACACATGGAGGTTTTATTTTGTTTTCAACTAACCTGGGGAACATATCAGGTCCTTGCTGCATTAGAGCACCAAGTGCAAACCACAAGGTGTTGGGAAGAGAATAGGAGTCGGAGGGCTCGCTATCCGTGTCATGTCGCTGCCATTCATATGGGCTCAAACGGCCCACCATATAAAAAATCAGACTGACCCCTAAAAAACCCAATGTAATGCACAGCCAGACTTTGTAAGAAAGAGGCTGCATGAAAGATAGAAACCCTGGTTTTTCATTTTCAGGTTTCTTGATCATCAAACTGATGCCTGTATTCATGAAGGGTTTGGTGAAGTCTACAACCTTTTCTCGAGCTTCTGTGATTGTCAATGCAGCTACGGCAATATCAGCTTCCTGTAATGAACGCAGAATATCACATATAAATATTTACATTTATGCAACGGGTAGAGCGATAACGACCGTTTTGCCTTTTGCTTACTTTTTAGGGAATCTATCGCCGTGACCTTTCTTCATTGATGTAAGCAAAGCAAACACGCTTTGCAACCCTTGGAATATTAACATTAATTCGTAGACAGCTATTTTAAATCTAGTTGATCCATAATTGTGGAAAAATTAATAGCTAGTACTTTATTACCGATGGTAACAATACTATGTAACTGATTTTCTACTGCACCTCGACCACTATAGAGTTTGGTAGGTCATACGCCTATGGGGATATTATGCTGGCAGGGAACTATTTTATAACAAGATTTTAAAAAATTTAAGAATTGCCAAGACACTCACACGCTTATATATATAAGACTGATAATACGAAAAGTACGATATGTGTTAACGGTGATGTACAAAATTGTTTCATGTTTTGATATAAAATATAGATGTACTATTATGATGCGATAATATACTAAAGGCATACACAATATACAGTCACACTAGTCAACACACAGACATACACCTACCTCTACATACAAGCACACGCAAAAAATGTAATAATATCTCGGCTCATCCTTTACAGTAGGTGTAACGTAATTTAACTAAATGCAATAATTACAATAGCATGGCCATTTTTATTTGAGTGTTTTTTTGTATGACGTTGTATGATTTGAATCTCCTTATAATAGCATATTAAAACAGTATGGTACATTGTCCAATATGTATTTTATTTACTTAATTTATGTTGACTTATAATTGAATATTTATCATCTTTAGAGCAAAGCTTAATTAAAGTATTTCTTTTGCACTAAAACTAGATTATTGTAGGTCATTTTTTGTTTGGCCTCAATTGTGATTTATTTCAAGCTATGAATTTTTGCATTTTGTCATGAAAAATACATATTACTGTTAAGGAAAATATTGTACAAAAATACGTCTATAAAGAGTTTTACTTCCATTATCGACTTGCAAAAGTGATACAGAGAGAGAGACATATACATGCAGACATACAGAAACAGAGGGACAGGCAGAGAGAGGGACAAACAGACAGAAGAACAGAGAGAGAGAGAGAGAGAGAGAGAGAGAGGCGAAACAGACAGACGATACACTTACGTCATTCAGAAGTTCTGCTATAATCCCGTTCCATGCACCATCTACAAATTGGCCATAGTTATGATCTTTTACCAGCTGGATGGTGTACGTGAAGTTGAGTCTTTGAGAGAGTTCTTCAGCTAGATCGATACAATAGCCCTCGTATCTCTCATTTCCCACTAGGGGCTTGCCATTGATCGACCTCCTCTCGATTACAAAGGGGGATTCCTAGAATAGATAAACAATTGAGACAATTAGATTAATGCCATCTGGAAAACAATACTGAAAACCAACTTCTGTATTTCGCAGTATCCCACACTTTTTCTCCATCTTAGTTTGTACAACAAGTAGTTTTCTGGTGGTGTAATTTAGGCAAATGTGATCCCTCAATTCAAGACAGTAATTAGCATGCCACAATAGGTGTACGGTTATTGTTTTGGACAGATGCAGATTTAGGAATTTCAATACACGTTACATTATCTTAAATATTATATTTTCCTGTACAAAGACATAAAGCGAAATATTTCCAAATTATTTCCAAGAAAAGTAGAGTCCGTTAGCTAAAGTTAGGCTACAATAATGTAGTAGTGCACAATTTCAGTGATTGTTTATATCCTATATAACATATTCATTCAGCCTGGTACAAATCTAATTATTCTCCTAGATCCACATTTCTATCATTCATGCGTTTAGATACTCGTGTAATTCTAGCCCCTGATCCATATTTATTTCCTTCCTTAATTTATTATGACACTAGTGTAATTCCTGTCCAATATTAATATTTATTTCATGCATCTGTTACGGGACTAGCGTAATTCTAGTCCTAGATCCATTATTCGTCTGTTATGGTACTAATGTAATCCTAGTACCAGATCCATATGTCATTCATTCAGCTGCTGTGGCACTAGTATAATTATATGCCTAGATACATATTTCATTCATTCATCTGTTGTGGTACTAGTGTACATATTTTCCTAGATCCATTTTTCATTTTTCTATTTATTATTTTTCTATTCATTGATCCACATATCATCCTTTCATTCATTCATAATGGACAATAGTGAAGTTCTATTCACATATTCATATTTGTTTTCTTTAATTCATTCATAATGGATAATAGTACAATTCTAGTCATAGATCCATATTTCATTCGTTCATTCATTCATAATGGGTAATAGTGTAATCTTAGGCACAGATCAGTCTTTCATTCATTCATTCATAGTGGATAAATGTTTAATTGTAGTCAAAGATCCACATTTCATTAATGCATGCATAATGAATAATATTGCAATTCTAGTCACAGATCCATATTTCTTTCATCCAGCCAACAAACGTTGTACGTTGATTACTAGTTACTGATAGCGCAATCGTGTATAAGATGGATATCATACATAGTGATATATCCTGTATATGATCCTTAGGGACAAACGTAAGGTAAAACAAAATTAAATCAAAATGCTTAAATGGTGTCATAGAGGGTAGATTGAATGAAGTGTAACTGACTTCTGTTTAAAAAGAGCGCATACGATTTTAGTGGTAACTATCCTTGTCCTGTTTGGCAACTTCTCTTTGGTATCGTTCCGTGTTCTTGGAAGTTCTATCCTCAAATGTCCGTTCGACCAGTCTCCAACCTAAGGAATGAACAAACCCAACTTGTAGACTGATGACATAACTATTGAGCTACATATAATTATATTAATATCACTCATATGGTATCAACGTTAGGTTTCTCATTATATGCTAAAATATAATATATGGATCAATTTATGATCTATTTTATGAAACTGAAATATGTGCACTTCAACTAAATGTTGATTACATAGTGAGATAGTTCTGTACATTGACTCCATTCCTAGACACAATCCTCGGTGAAGACCTTGTGAAAGAGTCGAAAGCTTAGCAGTCGAAATACAGGTACCTATTCTTAGTTTCATAACCTGCCAATGGCCGTAGCGGGTAATAATATTCATTCTAGTATGGTCTATTTGCATATGATCTTAGGGACCTGGTGCACGATATTGTGCATTGGAAACAAAACCATACCGGGTGTGTAGATAATGAAACACACATAATAGCAGACTTTGATACTAAAATATCACCAATAATTATAACTGTAAAACATGAATATGAATTGTTTGAAGTCATACACTCCACTAGTATGCCTACCCGGGTTACAAAAACCTCTAAGACACGTATAAAACACATTCGGTTACAATTATATATATTAAGTGCCATGAATTGGCCTTGGAACCAGTATAACGTATCAGTACTTGCATCGTGAACGTAACTCTAATGCACCACGAATTAATGCAGATCATAAATGTACTAAGAGATCTGATCCCAACTTGTTCTGTAAGTATGTTGATGCTAACTGATAGATAGGTATGTACGATAATGTTTCCACTAGCTACCAAGTTGACTCTATTATATATGACTGAACAGTACAGGTGACACTTGCTAATGGTGCTGACCACATTTATCCGACCTTATATAGATTATGAATTAATCTGTCAAATGTTGATTCTCTTTCAGATAAATGTGAATCTACTCAATCATGCAGGTCATCAACAAGGGGAAAAATACAACATATCAAATTTAATGTCAATATTTCTTAGTAGTACTGTAGTACCAGTTGGTACTATTCAAAACAAACGATGAACGTAGTACTGTAGGTTTAACAATATTGGAAGACCCATACTGTTAAACATGTTTGTTCTGATAGCGTTTAAGTAATCCATTCCAGAGCACTATAGGAGTTCCCCGATGGAACATTGTGGGACTATTTTCTTTTCACTGTTTAGTAATGACGACTTTTGATATCTGACCATGCTGGTATTTGTATGTATGTGGATTACAAATGCAGTTCAGTCTGCATCAACAATCTTCTACGAAATTAAGAGTAAGCTAATGTGTGTATTTTTCAGCTTCTTGTGCTAACAAGGTTGTGTATATATATATGTATATTAGAGAAAAAAATCTTTGCATGTTGGTACTATTCAGAACAAAGAAGATTGAAACAAGATGTTTGTACACAGCGGCTTTATGTGTCACTCATGATAAACTTTTGGGAGTCAAAGGCAACGATGTAATCATGGAAAATATAAGTCAACTATGCGGATACAAGTTTTTTAGAGGTTTTGTTTTAAAAACAATACGCATCTTAATGGGATAATCAAGAATTGCGTTTTATAATTCCTTCCTTTAGCTTCATTTTTAGGATGATTTCGTAAATCTTTGAGATTGCTCGTCTTATCTTTAAAAACGTTTTTAGAACGCATTGGATAAATTTAAGATGAAAAATAGTCATCACCCAACTAAACTCTTTTTGTGAAACCAATATGTTTACCATCACTTGGGACTGTAAAATACAATGAATAAGTCCATAATTACAAAGTTCAAGATAAATCAACCCTTTAGTTTTTGAAAATAGGGATCTCATGTAAATCATATATTATATTGTCTTACGCCTGGAATGACACGTATCTCATGCAAGTCGTGTATTGTATTGCCTTGAACCAGTACAGATAATTATCTCATACGGTTCATGTATTATATAGTTGTACGCCTGCGATAATAGGCATATCATACCGGTCTTGTATTTAACTGCATTATACCTGTGATAATTTGTATTTAACGTATTGTATTGTACATAATGTGAATACTGCATAATAATAATAATAATAATAATAATAACGACACTAGTACTACTGTTGTTGGCTTGACTTCGCTTGCGAATATTAGGAAGGGATATGTCCATGTTTACTGCAAGCGTGCTGATGGCTGATGAGCCCCATACGTGACAGGCACATCCGTCCACAGAGGCTGCAGGGGAATATCTGGGTTGTGTTGGGTGCTGTTGATGGTTCCCGTTTCTTTCTTCGCCATCATTTGTCTTCCAAGATGGCCCGTCTGTTTTGTTCAAAAGTGTCAGCGGCCTGGTGAACTGTACGTCGCCAGCTTTCACGGTCAGCAGCTCGTGATGACTATTGGCGTTGATCGAAGCCACATGTGGTGAGGGTCTTTTTCAAGTTTTCTTTATATCTCATCTATCACGGTGGCCAGGGGACAGCTCACCATACAGTACCATCTTTGGCAGGCGATGATCCTCCATCATGGACACGTGCCCTACCCAGCGATGCTGCATCTTCATGAATGTGGCCTCAACGCTGGTGATCCCTGCTTGTTTGAGGACTTCAATGTTGGTGACGAAGTCACTCAAGTGTATGTTGAGGATGGTGCGGACGCAGCGCTGATGGAGGCGTTCAAGGGGGCGGAGGTTGTAACAAGATAACCGGGTGGGATATTTCGGATTAACAACAGAACACGTGATGACGACACATATATATGATTTAATGGCGATTTATATGAATAGTGATTTATGAAGATGTGTGCGTATTTATAATCCAAATATTGGATCTATTTAACATAAAAAACGCACAGTTTCAAAGATGGAAAAAATATACAAATAAATTTAGTTCAGTAACCCTAAAATACAGGATAAATGATTTCACAAATGATTCAATAATGGAAAGATGAATATAGTTCACTCAAATAGTAAACAATGTGAGTCTTTACACATAGTAAAAGAAATGTATTCGCTCAGGTAGCGAAATTATGTCACTAAACAAGAACGGATATACAATCTATCCTACCAGTCCTGAATAATACACTGGGTCTTACTAACCCAAAATTAGCATACAGCTAAAAATATATGTGTGGAGATGCACTCCGTCACCCGTGCACCATATCCGCTCCACAGCTCCTCTGAATCAATTTCACAACCAATATAGACTCCGGACCCTCGGAATACTATGATCACTTGAAACATTAGACCCTCCGGACACTTGAAATATTAGACACTCCGGACCCCTTGGTCCTTTGACGGCTCTACAGCTGGGTCACCTTAGTCACTCTGGACCCTCCAGACGCTAGACATTAGACGCTCCGGCACCTTAAACGCTCCGGACACACGGACGTTTCTACCCTCGGACAACACCGGACACCCCGGATATTCCTACCATCAAAACCTCACTCACACTCAGCTGAAAATATACCCGATACAGTGTACTACACTTGATACAGACATAACGTAAGGACGTTATACATGGTAAAAAAGATTATATTATTATGGCAATTACAAAACAGAGGTTCAATAGTAAACCTAACCCTGCTTGATAAGACAATAGTAAACAATTCTTTTAAAAAATGTAGCTTTACATTACCAACATAAATCTACGTCGCAACAAGAATAAAAAATGCACGCATTATGGTATGTAAAGAAAACGATAACAAACATGCAAAGGCAAATATGGTAATACACTAGTTATCACTTAAAACCCAAAACATTACCTACCCCTACAGCTGGAGTTGTGCGAATCCATTAAGCAGGCCGCTTGCTGACAAAACCATTTGTATTGTAAAGGTCCTTTACATGTAGTAATGTATTTATACCTTTAGAATTTTCGTTATCCCTTATCAAAGGCACCTTGCACGTGTGGCACAGGACGAATCGTACTCACGATTTCGAAATACATAGACCATATTATAATCACCCTCGGGTATCGTTGTACAGAGAAAAGAAACGAAACCCGAGTACATGTATTTAATTAACATTTACACCATTCCGTGACAATACCTCCCCCCTAAAAAAAGTGGTATCACTTTTAGAACAATCACGGAATGTGAACAATGAATCATTATTAAAACTTCCAATTTTCAGACCGAACGAAATGATTTGCTAATTACACCCTACTTAAAAAATCAGCTCCCACATTTTCTGACCCTCGAATTGCCTCGATTCGAAAACTCTATGGTTGCAAAGACAACGCCCAACGCATCAATCTTGCATTGGTGACCTTTGCTTTATTCAAATATAACAGCGGCTGATGGTCCGTTTGCAAGGTAAACTCCCTCCCAAAAAGATATGTATGGAATTTTCCTATTCCCCATACTACCCCTAGGCACTCCTTTTCAATCACGGAGTACTTTTCCTCTCTAGGGAGCAATTTCCTACTTGCATAAGCAATGGGCAATTTCATCCCCCCTTGTTCCTGTAGCAAAACAGCCCCAAGACCCGTATCGGACGCATCAGTCCTCAGTACAAAAGGTTTATCTATTTCCGGTAACTTTAAAATTGGTGCACTTACCAGTTTGTGTTTTAGAGTGTTAAACGCTTTTTCCTGGCATACACCCCATGAAACTTTATTCGGTTGCCCCTTCCTAGTCAAATCCGTTAATGGGCTGGCAATAGCAGAAAAGTTGGGGACGAATTTCCTGTAGAACCCGATTAGACCTAGGAAAGACCTTACTTGTTTTTTTGTCTCTGGTTTAGGGGCATCCCTGATTGCTCCTATTTTATCTGGATGAGGTTGCAACTGGCCTAGTCCACTTACCAGATGTCCCAAACATTCCAGACTGGAATACCCTATGCTACACTTAGTAGGCCTAACTGAAAGATTTGCAATGTGAAGTCTATCGAAGAGATCCCGTAATACCTTAACATGTTCATCCCATGTATGCGTGTAAACAAAGATGTCGTCTACGAAGCTGTCGACGTTTTCCGTTCCGTTTAATAATTTGCGCATGAGACGAACGCACGACGCACCAGCGTTGACTAAACCGAAAGGCATAACTTTAAATTGAAACAGTCCTTTGGGAGTCGCGAATGCCGTTAACTCGCGGGTATTATCGGCGATGGGTATCTGCCAATATCCCTTGCTTAGATCTAATTTGGAAATGTATTTATGACCTGCCAATTTTGAAAATACACTTTCCATATCTGGCATTGGTTCTGCGTCAAATACGGTGATCTTGTTTAATTGCCGAAAGTCGATGCAAAACCGGTTGGTCCCGTCTTTCTTTCTGACTAACACCACGGGGGACGAGTATGGGGAGTTTGAAGGTTCGATCACTCCCTGGTCTAACATTTTCATCACTTCTTCGCTGATTGTCTCCCGTGCATTAAAGGGTATCGGATATCCTTTAATCCTGATAGGCTCAGTGGTATTCAATTTGATCTCGTGTCGAATTAGACCCGTACAGCCTGGTCTGTCCGTGAACACATCTGGATATTTGGACAAAACCTCCATAATCTGTGTACGTTGACCCTCCGATAACTCAGGGCATACATTTATCTGGTCAATACTTTCTTTACCAACGTCCATGGGGTATTCAAGGGGCATTTCTGTGCTGGAGACGAATTCCGCTTCGTCACCAGACCTATCCTCTATCACCGCTACGCATGCTACATTTAAAATCCCTTTATCAATCGTTTGTCCAGGTCTCGCTACGTAGAGTTTAAGCATATTGGCGTGAAATGTCTTGGACTTCCCCTCCATATCAATGATATAATCCATTTCGCCTTTCACCTGTCTGACTTCATATGGCCCTTTCCATTGGACTAGCAGCTTGTTGTTATTCGTTGGGAGAAGCACCAACACGTGATCGCCTACGTCAAATTTTTTCCTCCCAGTTCCTCGGTTGTATTACTTGGCGTACCTACGACTAGATTTCGCGAGTTCGTCTTGCGCCATTTGACAAGTACTTTCTAATCTTTCGCGCAAATCAACTACGTAATGGTATGTGGTCTTAACTTCTTCGTCCGCGACCTCGTCTGTCCACAGTTCACGAAGTATGCGCATAGGACCACGAACTGTCCTACCGTACAATAGTTCAAACGGAGAGAAACCCAAGCTTTCCTGAGGAACCTCACGATATGCGAACAGAAGGGCGTTCATATATCTATCCCAATCCTTCGGTTTTTCCGCACACATTCTCCGCAACATTTGCTTCAATGTGCCGTTGAATTTCTCGACCAATCCATTGCACATAGGATGGTAAGGTGTTGTGCGTAACTGTTTAAGGGACAACAACCTACTAATTTCTGCCATAAGATCTGAGGTGAATTGCGCTCCACAATCCGTAAGAACCTCTTCGGGCACTCCGACCCTGCTGAACATGTCTACGAGCGCTTCGGCTACACGTTCGGTTTCAATTGATGGCAAAGCTATGGCTTCTGGATATCTGGTAGCGTAATCTACCAGTGTCAAGATGTATCGGTTTTTCCGATCTGTATGCGGAAATATTGGTCCTACAATGTCGATAGCTACTCGTTTGAACGGAGTATCTATCAAGGGCATCTGACCTAACGGTACTCTAGTTACCCTGCCCTTAGAGATCGTCTTCTGGCAAACGTCGCACGAGCGACAGAACCGCGCTATGTCGCTATTGATGCCAGGCCAATAAAATTCTCTTAATACCCTATCCGTTGTTTTCTTTACGCCTAAATGACCTGCCATACTCGACTCGTGCGCGACCTTTAGTACATGTGCCCTAAATTTCTGGGGAACCACTAATTGCAAGAACTTCCTATCCGATGTAGAGTATTCCCTGTACATTAAACCCTTTCGAACAAGGAATTTAGAGGAACCCCCGTTCTTACACTTTCTCACAGTACCCGTTAATGCCTTCTCAGAGGTTGCACGTAAAGACGCGTCACGTTTTTGCTCATTTTGGAATTCTTCGCGGGATATATCGGTAATGGCTTCCGGTACTTTTAACTTACGCAAAGGTTTATTTTCCTCCTTTACCTGAGCCCTAGTTTGCACTGCCTGGATGATAGGGAATCGGAAATCTGCTGTGGTTGGGAGTCTAGAACCCGGTACGTTGCCAATCGTCAGTTCATAGATCGGGTTGGCTACGCATAAAGCTTCCACAGTCTCGGTCAAAAAAGGTGTATCTATCATTATCCTTGCAACTGGAACGTGGTCGATTGTCTGGTCAAGCAACATGCAAGGTGATTTAAACCCAAGCAATTGATCATCGCGGACTAAGCTCCGTTTCACGACTACAGTAGTGCATCTCGTGTCTCGTAGAACGGTGACTTCTTGTCCGTTAACAGTGCCGTTTGCGGTCGGCACCCGTGCCTCTGGAAAAATACACGTGCCGATTGATTGGATCACATCGCGACTGATCTCTGAACGCACCACCGGTTCACGCACCGCTTTCCGCTTAACTTGCTGGGAAACATTAAGTTTTCCATTTACCGATCTTCTGCCTCTAATGGCTACCGCTACTTTCTGGACTGGTCCCTTCCGCTTAGGACAATAGTGGGAGATATGACCCACTTCCTTGCAAATGAAACATTGCATGTCATTCCGCTTCCCCTGGTTACTCCTACCAGATTTTTCAGGTTCCCTGGGTTTTCTGTCGTTGACCTGATTCCCACCTTTGACATCTCGCGTGATGACATTCTGCGAACCTCCCCGAGCTTCGGCGAACAAATCCGCCTGTGTGGCCATTTCATGTACATTTGTGAAGGATCTTTCCTTCAAGAATAAATATAACTCCTTGCCACAAGTTGTTAACAATTGGTCACGAAGCAAGAAATCGACAAGACCCTCAAATGTCTTGACGACTTTACCACATTCCACCCATCGCTGCAAATAATTGTAAGTCCTACTGACGAACTGTATGAATGTTTCGCCTCTATCTGGTTTACTATACTTAAACTTCTTGCGAAACCCTTGCTCGGTTAGTTCATATTTCTTGAGAAGTGCCTCTTTCAACACGGGGTCATTGAGCGAATCGGCCGTGGATAAACGCGAATACACGTCTAACGCTTTACCTTTCAATAACGCGCTAAGATGGAGCGGCCAATCGTCTTTCTTCCATTTTTGTACCGTAGCATACCTCTCGAACCTATTTAGATAACTATCCATATTATCTTTATCGTCTTCAAATGGGGGCAATTTTGGACCTCTCAGTTTAACATCATGTTCCCCCTCTTTTTTAGCTTGCAATAGCTCAGAATTTCTTAGATGTTCCCTCTGCCGATTTCTATCTTCCATCTCTAAAGTTTCTAACCTTACCTGTTTTTCCCTTTCTAACTTCTCCCTCTTTGCTTCCCTTTCCCATTCTATCCTTTCCCTCTCAGCCTGTTTCTCTAGTTCTATCTTACCCTTCTCTAATTCTATCATTTCCTTCTGGGTTTCCCTTTTTTCCCTTTCTATTTGTTGTTCCCTTTCAAATTTTTCCCTTTCTAATTCCCTCTCAGCCTGTTTCTCTAGTTCGATCATTTCCTTCTGGGTTTCTTTTTTTTCCTTTTCTATTTGTTGTTCCCTTTCAAATTTTTCCCTTTCTAATTCCCTCTCCTTTAATCTTTGGTCCCTCTCCCGGGCTTGTTCTTCACGAACGAAATTTCTAAGGGACTCCCCCTCATAACCAAACTGTTTCCCCAGTTCTACCAGTTCTTTCATAGAAGACATTTCAAAAGTTTGGTGGTGACCAACCTTAAAGTGCAGTTTTATACAAAACACGTAATTACCACAAACCGTATTTTCTTTCACGAAATGCAACAAAAATATTAAATACAAAAAATAAATATTAGGTATCTACCTAACCTTGGTGCTTTGTCAAACGCATCTGAAACACACAGAAAGCATACAAATATAATAAAACAATTTCAGTGCTCTGCTATATCCGAAATGATCCCACTTCTGACACCATTTGTAACAAGATAACCGGGTGGGATATTTCGGATTAACAACAGAACACGTGATGACGACACATATATATGATTTAATGTGGCGATTTATATGAATAGTGATTTATGAAGATGTGTGCGTATTTATAATCCAAATATTGGATCTATTTAACATAAAAAACGCACAGTTTCGAAGATGGAAAAAATATACAAATAAATTTAGTTCAGTAACCCTAAAATACAGGATAAATGATTTCACAAATGATTCAATAATGGAAAGATGAATATAGTTCACTCAAATAGTAAACAATGTGAGTCTTTACACATAGTAAAAGAAATGTATTCGCTCAGGTAGCGAAATTATGTCACTAAATAAGAACGGATATACAATCTATCCTTCCAGTCCTGAATAATACACTGGGTCTTACTAACCCAGAATTAGCATACAGCTAAAAATATATGTGTGGAGATGCACTCCGTCACCCGTGCACCATATCCGCTCCACAGCTCCTCTGAATCAATTTCACAACCAATATAGACTCCGGACCCTCGGAATACTATGATCACTTGAAACATTAGACCCTCCGGACACTTGAAATATTAGACCCTCCGGACCCCTTGGTCCTTTGACGGCTCTACAGCTGGGTCACCTTAGTCACTCTGGACCCTCCGGACGCTAGACATTAGACGCTCCGGCACCTTAAACGCTCCGGACACACGGACGTTTCTACCCTCGGACAACACCGGACACCCCGGATATTCCTACCATCAAAACCTCACTCACACTCAGCTGAAAATATACCCGATACAGTGTACTACCTTTGATACAGACATAACGTAAGGACGTTATACATGGTAAAAAAGATTATATTATTATGGCAATTACAAAACAGAGGTTCAATAGTAAACCTAACCCTGCTTGATAAGACAATAGTAAACAATTCTTTTAAAAAATGTAGCTTTACATTACCAATATAAATCTACGTCGCAACAAGAATAAAAAATGCACGCATTATGGTATGTAAAGAAAACTATAACAAACATGCAAAGGCAAATATGGTAATACACTAGTTATCACTTAAAACCCAAAACATTACCTACCCCTACAGCTGGAGTTGTGCGAATCCATTAAGCAGGCCGCTTGCTGACAAAACCATTTGTGTTGTAAAGGTCCTTTACATGTAGTAATGTATTTATACCTTTAGAATTTTCGTTATTCCTTATCAAAGGCACCTTGCACGTGTGGCACAGGACGAATCGTACTCACGATTTCGAAATACATAGACCATATTATAATCACCCTCGGGTATCGTTGTACAGAGAAAAGAAACGAAACCCGAGTACATGTATTTAATTAACAACATTTACACCATTCCGTGACAGAGGTGGCGGCTGTAGGTAACCTAGGATTCGGCGCTAGATAGTAGGGTGGTCAGTACGACAACTCTGTAGACAATGATCTTTGTATCTGTCTTGGGACTGACGTCCTGCAAGACTCGTTTATAGAGTCTGCCGAAGGCGCTGTTTGCCTTGGCCAGTCTGTTGTCTGTTTCTTTGTCGATATTGACATCAGAAAATATCACACAGCCAAGGTAGGCGAACTGGTGGACTATGTTCAGCATTGTCTGGTCAATGAAGATGCTTGGTGGTTGGTACTCTTTCATGGGAGCAGGCTGGCGACGTACCTCAATTTTCTTTAGGCTGACCTCAAGACCAAATAGCTGACAATCTTCTGCAAAGCAGGATGTTACGCGCTGTAAGGCATCTGCTGTGTGGGCAGTAAGGGCTGCGTCGTCTGCAAAGAGAAGTTCTCTAATCAGTTTTCCAAGGTCTTGGTGTGGGCATTAAGTCACCTTAAGTTGAAGCGGTTGCCATCAGTCTGAAATTGGATATAGATGCCATCTTATTCATCAAGGTCCTCTGTTGCTTTTAGGAGCATCATGCTGAAGAAGATTAAGAACAGTGTCAGGGCTAAAACGCAGCGCTGTTTCACACCATTTGCAATGGGGAAGGTCTGTGACTGGTCCTTATTGTTTCTGACCTGACCAAGCTGGTCTGCATGTAGTTGGATGACCATGGTAAGGAACTTTGGAGGACAGCCGAGCATTTCAAGGATGTTCCACAGTCCATTCTGCTCACCGTATGAAATGCCTTCGTCAGGTCCACAAATGTGATGTACAGTCCTTTGTTTTGTTCTCGGCATGGATCTGTCTCAGGATGAACACCATGTCAGGTGTGCCCCTTATTGGCTCTGTAGCCACATTGCCTCTCTGGAGCATATTCTTCTGCAACGGTGGGCACAGCAAGGATTTTGCCTGCAATGGTGGGCACAGTTATCGCACGGTAGTTTGACCAGTCAGACTTTTCCCCCTTGTTTTTGTACAAGGTGATGATGACTGCATCTCGGAGGTCATGTGGATGTCTCCCAGCAGCAAACGAAGAACTCGTGGAGTTTGGTGTGCAATGCTAGGCCTCCTCTCTTCCATATATCTGGTGGGATAGCATCTTTTCCTGCAGCCTTTCCTGTTATATAACTTGTACAGTCTCTTGCAGTGTGGGTGCCTCATTAAGTTCCATCTTAGGTGGCTGTTTTGGGGTGCGATCAATAGCTGCCTCCTGGATTGTATTGCTAGTGCTGAAGAGAGTGTGGAAGTGCTCTGACCAGCGGTTCAGGATAGATTCCCTGTCACTGAATAGCTCTTGGCCATCTGCACTCCGTAGGGGGCTCTGTATTTGGAAGGAAGGACATACACTTACTTCAGCTCTTCATAGAGCCTCATATAGTCACCAGTGTCAGCGTACAGCTGGTTCCTTCTGCAAGCTTTGTCCACCATTCATTTTGTATGTCTCAGGGAGTGCATTGGAGGGAGTTGCAAGTAAGACGGAAGGCTGCTTTCTTCTGTGGAAAGGATGGTTGTGCTTGTTGGGCATGGTACGCTGTTCTCTTCTTGGCAAGCAGTTCTTGGATTTCGTGGTTGTTTTCATCAAACCAGTCTTTGTTTTTCTTAGTGGTGAATCCAAGGATTTCTTCTGAGGTTTTCAGCCTTGATGTGATTCCAGGTATATCTGGTGGAAAATTAAGTTCTTCAAACCCAGACTGCAGGATCTCTTGAAAATATGCATTGACGTCTTCAGACAATATGTTTTTGATCTGGAGCTTCCTTTTCTGGGTACATCCTTGTTATCTGGGCCTGGGCTTGAAGTGGAAGTCGAGCTTGGATCTGACAAGACGATGATCTGTGTGGCACTCTGCACTGGGCATCACTCTGGTATGATGATTATTTTGTCGCTCTCTGGGACGCTCTTGATAAGTCGGCGCAGGTCAGTGTAGAATATATCCTTTTCAGAAGGATCTTCTTGGAGCGTTGGCGCATATATACTTAAGAGTGTAGCGTGTTGTTGGTTCCCTAACGGGAGACGCATGGACATGATGCGGTTGTTGTGACCAGTGGAAAGATTTGTTAACTTGGTGACGATTCATAAAATAAAATAGCTTAGCTCGTTGAAACATTACTAGCCACCACCACCCGAACATTAAATGGTCATTGATTTGTATTAGATGACTGCTAGTTGTATGTATGGGTTGTAATACAGAAAATGTAGCTAAAGTAAGTTTATTAAACTTAAATTATAGATGTCACCAAGTAAAATACATTGAGCTGATATCTGAGAAATTGCTGATTTACAATAGGACGTGTAGACACAGTAACATACAATTTAATAGTTGTTTTTCATACTTGGCACGAAAACATTGAATGGGATGACAACACTAGGGCGAGATATTTTTCAGAGGGGACCAGTAAACATAACATACAGTGGCATAACAAATGATAAATATGTTAGTACACTTGAGAAATTATGTAATATTCAAACTGAAAACAACTATTCTCCTAAAAGTCTTAGGATGTCAGCAATTCTTTTATTTAAACCATGTTGGCATACATAACACGTGATTCAAGGACCATGACTATAATTATGTGTATCCTGTAACTTCCTTATTGACAGAAATTACCTCAGATGCACAACTAACGGTAAACATCTAATAATGCGCAGCTATATTAATAATGATTGTTTCAGCATTCAATCATATGATATCCTGGTTGCTCAATTTAAACATTCATAAATTAAACAAATCTTCCTTTTGGTTTAAAATGGAATGACTTGTTTCCAATACTTTAAAAGTTCAATAAAGAAATGCATCTGTAAATGACGCGTTTGCGTGCAACACTCTTATACATAGAGCGTGCAATAAAGAGATTCCTAGTTCATTTCATAATTTTCATCAGAAATGAGCACAACTATAAGATTCATTTATTATATCGTAGATAACATGATCTGATCAAGCGGTGGATCCGGTGTTTCCGGGGTTTCAGGATTCCCCCTGGGTTATGACAAAAGCACACACATGGACAATGACATGTCACTTGAAATTTTCCGATCGTTTTATTATTGCGCACGTTAATTGGTTATTATGCACACTTTAAGTAAATATATATATGGCCTCTAGCTTTTTTTAACTCGTGAAGGTAATGAGGTAACTAGTGAAATATTGGACCCCCAACATTTCACTTGATCCGGCCCTGGATAATGTTGTTGAAGGAACGGAAAAACGTGGCGCAAAAATGACTTTCAAGTACATTCGGATATTAATAACCTAATTGAATATTACTACTAAAGGGATATGGGTTTATTAATTTTAATAGTATAGGGGTCATTTCATCAGTAAATATTCTGTGAATAAAAAGCATGACCCCAGAAGAAAGCAGCCGCGCAGATATAAAGCTTGTACGGCAACGTATAAATGTGCTAAAATGTCCATACATCCTCATCCATGTACAATGTCCTTCTTCCATAGCTCCATTTATGTCAATCCAAATTCATCTTTCCGCCATTACTTAAGTTATATATGTGTCAGCTCTAATTTTCCTTACTTTTGTTACGTATATCTGATTTAATTCATATTTATTTTGATTTAATTGTTTGTCAGTTTTAATTCTTTTTGTTCTATTATATGCTATTATAATGTAAATTTATTCACTGGAGATGATATTTTTTCTAGAAAATGAGTTGACCCGAATCATTAGTTTGTAAACACCAGGTCCTGATCAATTTCCTGACCTTGTTTCAGAATTTGTAGTTCTATTTTATATTACAATGGTTGGTTTTCGTCAGGGTCATTTTTGGTGTACGTGATATAAACACGATCACGTGACAGCCCCCTTCGATATCGCAATTCCGATTGTTACATTTGTTAGTTTTAATAGAGATGCAGAGAGAGAGAGAGAGAGAGAGAGAGAGTTCCCAGTTTTGGACTTTTTACACTGATGTCAAGTTATTGTGTTGTAGCCGATTTTCAGTTACAAATTTCCTCGGATCATTTGATTTCAAAAGTAATAATTCTTTTTGCTCTGGAAATAATCTGACGGGTGATCACACATACATTTTGGAAAGATATTGCTTACAAATTTAATTAAGGATTTCCAACACCGGATTGCCATTATTTGTATCTCTAAAAGGAACTGTAGATAAGCACAGTCCTGACTACAGCATACGTCATCGTCATCCATCTTGAATTTTCCATCAGGATTTGAACTTGAAATTATTAGAACATTTATTACTAGGACTTTTGCAATTTAATTCGAGGATTATTCTTTTTTCATTTTACATAATCTTTCCAGCGAAATCAATTATTTGTTAAATTTTAAAAAGCTCGTTGTTGTCACTCGTCCTGTGTTTCTGTTTTTTCGAGCCTAAACACGTAACACTTTATTAAACCAGTAGTAAGTACTGTTATTATGAGACCGTATAGGTCTAAAGAAGGACACCAAGATTGAGAGAGAGAGAGAAAGAGAGAGACAGAGATGTCAGGAACAATATGTAAATGTAAGTGTCTTATCCGCTATCTAGACAAATCAATAAAAAAAGCAGTGTTGATCGATGGTGTTGCCACGATGTAATTTATTTCCATTGATTGTTACCTCGCAATGTCGAATACCGTAGCAAATATGTACAACTTAACGGAACATTTTAGTTCTTACAGTGTGATATAGTAATGTTGAAAATAATGCAAAAAATGAAAAAAAATCGCATTTGGCTATAATATATATGGATATAATAATATGGCCGAGATAGGTCTGAATCATATATTTAGGCACAAAAGTGGCTAAAAACAATTACCTTCTTTAATTTGGTTCTGAAAGATAGATGATAAACATCGAGATGATAATTCCTTCTCCTGCCCCATTTGTCAAACGAGATGTGTTCACCACTGATACCGTTTATATCTACCTGAAAAAAGTAACGAAATCAAGCAAAGAAATTCTTCCATGCGCATACAAAGTGGGATAACAAGAACCTGACAACAACCAAACGACTTAAAACAGCAATTATAATAAGCGATATCTCTAATCGGATGACTCACACAGAGCAGGGTTCCGCTTAAAGATTTGGGCCAGCCGGCCGCCACATGTGTTATTACTATGAAAGTCTGATAAATTCCTCAAGGTGCTATAATGTCAGGGGATTAGCAATGATTCATATATAGGCTATGTTTAGAATATCAAATGGTCAATTAAAAGCTTTATTTTTAAAACGACAGGAATTGTGATCACAGTGAGTGAGGTAAAGGTGAAGTCAAGGCGGGAGTTACTTTTGCAGTATTCCGGTAGGGGAAGCAAAGCCTGTACAAATCTTAGCCATTATACTTCGTGTTCTTTTTTCGTTATCATTTATCTATGCTTAAGGTGGCAAATCATGTATGTTTATGGTGTTAAATCATGTCTACTTATGGTGTTAAATCATGTATCTTCTTTAGTATTATTGTGTAAAGAAATCAGTGGGAAATACATTTCTGCGACGGCTAATAATTCAAAAGCCATTGTTGTAAGAAAATTTGCGTCGACATAATTGTATTGTGCCAATTTCGCTAAAATTATTGATAAGGCCATAACATGAAAATAAACAACACAAATGCACCAAGACCTTATATTTCTATATGTCCGAAACACTCCCTACAACTTTACAATACATTTATTATTTATTTTCCTCTCGTTATATACTAACTGAAAAAATGAAATAGTGGTTATCAATGAAAAATGATCATCATACAGTTAAAACAATCGAACAAGTAAAGAGTAAAGAACTGTGAAGGCATAAGACCTTAAATGTGGACACAAATGGACAATACAGCGGTTTGACATATCAGTATGAGTTGATATGGTACAACTCTGATTTGTGCCGATGAGTTTTAATTTATTTTGTAATATATTCAAACATACCCATTTTAAAGCTGCCAAAACCTCATTCCCCAATCTGAACGGTATTATAGGATCTGCACTGCAGTTTATTCCTTTTGTATGGTTTGTGTTGTGGAACGCACAACGCCTGGTTTCAAATGATACATTCCTCAATGCATTGGTAAGCACATCGATAGCGTCCACGGCAAGCCCTACTTCTAACTATATTTAAAAAAACAACGTGGATTAAAATATGAAATCGTTAATACATTACGTTTATATCGAAACAAATACCTGAAAGAGTACCTAACCAGAATCTTTGCCATATTACTTCACTTAGAAACACTGGCTAATATTAACACAACATTTCCAATACAAAGCCACTGAGAAAAAAAAAACACAATCACAAGTCTCCGGTAATTGCAAATTGTATATAGTACTAAAGTCTGCTCACCCGTATTTTGGTCGGTAGAAGAGTTTCAAAGAGCTGCATGCAAGAAAACATTATTTTCTTCTATTTTTAAGATTTCGCTAGCGTATTTGAGACTTTTGCTGTATCAGTTTCAACACTACTTCACAAAACGAAATACTAGATAGTGTTGGCATGCACTATCCGGTCAGGACAGATGCCTTGAACACTTAGACCTTCACGAATCTCTCTCATTATGTCCTTCGTTATGGGATATGAATCTGTAATACTATAATGTTATACGCTGATAGACGACAGAACAACATTGTAATGCGAGAATGATTTGTCTTGTGTTGGTCTGTGAATTTCCCTATAACCAATTCTTTTCTGATTGTGTTATACATACATTCAATTCATGCATTTTCAGAAAATCGAGACTTTTATAATGTACATGTTGTCCCTATGGAATATTTGATATTCCTGGCAGTTTTTATGTCCTTATTAACGAAGAGATTATTGTCCCACTTGCTCAGAAAAATAAACGTTGTGCAAAAGACCTGTGACCTGGAAAAGTGGCCCGCCTATCCTTTTTTATTTTTCCTCCAAACTTTAATACCCCTCCAAATTGTCGAAATCATTGTGACAAATCATAGGACATTAGACCGCCTATGTTGTATTTGATATTTTGCAACCACAAATCCTCTAAACACCAAAGAAATACAATAAGTGTCACAAAACCATCCTCACCCATCCTCTTATCTTCCATATAAAAATAATACTCAAAATGTTTAAAGAAATAATGGGAAACCAGTCGTCTGATCAGCCCAATTATTAAAAAATAACTTAGCTTAAAATATTCAATATTTGCATTTCAAACTAATTACAAAACATAGGTTGTTTGGAGAAAGCGACCTTAATCTCTAATTCAAATTGTTGGATCAGTTGAAGATCCACCAGCTGCATCAGGAATATACCCGATTGCCGCTTTAAAAATATCATGTGTATGATTTATATAAAATCATTAGTTTGTTTTTATATGTATCTTCAGTTTAAAATTATTTTCATTTTTCTGCAATAGGTCATTGTCGGATGAAATTTCACCAGATACACTGTCCAGTGAGACCATAAGAACCGGTGTAATTTTTTACAGTTTTATCAAACGTGATTCACTGTGCCATAAATCATTTCCTAATGACCTCCATGTCTTGAAACTGTCATAGTTAGGTATTTCAAACATACACTTCCTATAGCTTTTAATCATATCAGAATAATGGAGTTAACTCAACACTGTTAGAGTTACCAGATATTGCTTCTGATCCATGATGCTAATGAACAAAAATAGTTTTATAAGTTTCATGCAAGGTGATTTAATTGAAGTATTTAACATACTTATTCAGTTTATCAATATTTTCAGTACTTAGTTTATTTTGCTGATTTAATGATAAGTGCTTAATTTTAATGCTTTTACATAAATATCGACTCATGATGTAATGTTTCAATACATATATTTCACCTTAATTCCAGAAATTTAAGTTATAATGACCACATACAAGACGTTCAGGGTTATATTTTCGTGTAGGCCTCAATATTTTTGGAAACACACCTGCTGAAGTGATAAAGATTTCCTTGGGATTCAGCGGCACTAATTGTTCTGGAGCTTTCGCGTGAAAAAAAATGCATCTGGATCAGCTGCGTTGGAGTTTTTGCTGAGTTATGTGAAATGGATATCCCTTTTTACATTGTGTTATTTCTCCTCCCCTCTTTTACTTTGCATGATTTTCTGTTTAATTTAGATTTGATTCTATGCAGGTTAAAATCACTAGCAAAGACAAAATTCTCTCTAAATAGCAGCAGATTCGGCAATTATATGTGATAGCCAGTGTGAAAATGTGATGCAAAGGTGACCTTCGTACTGTCCTTAAATATATTATCCATACATATCGTTTTATCAACAGATGGGATGAATCTGGATATAGCATTTCATTGTTTAAATTTTTCAAGTGATGTGGTTCAATTTACAAAGATTGATTCATACATTGTATGTTACCTTATGCGTTGCCTCCCTTACAGTCTACTTAAGATTTCTCTGTTCTAGTTTAGATTTGACCTTCTTCATGAAATCAGTGAGAGAGTTTTGTTCAGTTTATGTATGCTCTGCATCGTTCCTATTTTGTTAAGTACTTAGCATGTCATTTTGCAGTTATTTTACAGGAGAATAAGCATGGTATTTTTAACATCTTTTATTCCTTACAATTTGAGATTTCTTGAAGAGTACTATTTTTGATGTCAGATATCACAGACATCACCAGGCTCTAATATTACATGCTAGATTAGCTATGAAAAATGATCACATTGACTTGTTATAAGGCATTGGATGTTCAAGCGTGGAAAGTAAAGTGAAAGTATGAAGGTGTCTCATAGCGGTTGCTCTATATTTTGGCTCTCGATCATCGACAATTGTTACACATCAGGGTAAACAGACGATTGTGCATTTTACAGATTTCGAGGTTGCGTTTTATTCAGAATTGCCCAAAGGTTTGAAACTGAGAAGCGTTTCCCCAATCCAACTGACATATACATTCCTAAGGTCCCACTGGATAGTGTCGTATTTTAACACCTCCTTATTTTTGAAGGTAGAATGCATGAACCTAATTATCACATGCCTAGCATTTATAAATTCAAACATAAGCTAAATGTGTAATGTGGTTTCGAATTACCTTGCCTTACGCTTGGAAATGGGTTGGCTTGTTGGTGACTGCCTGTCACATTTAGACGAGCATTGAGGTTATAAGTGTAACTTTGGCTGCAAACGAGCAGCCGACGTGGCTTACGTATTTACGTGTGTCTGCTACATAGGTAAATATCTAAAAATCTAGATGGTTGAGGGGTGATGAAAAGTATGCTGATTTGTTATAGTACTAGTGAAATTTATTCATGCTTAAGGAACATCCTGATTCTTTCAACTGCCTTGTCAAAAGAAAATATTCAATCTAGCTCTTTGCCGTCAAAAGTGAATGCGAAATTTAGGCATTGGTGGCAGTGTTGATTCAGTATAAAAGACACCAGTTGCATCAGGAATTAACCTGATTACCGCAGTCAAATTCTCGCATGTATGCTTCTACAAAAATCATTAGTTTATTTCTATTTGTATCTTCAGTGTAAAATTATTCTCATTTTTGTTTTATAAGTCATTGTCGGATGAAAATTCATCGCATACATTGTCCGGTGAAACCTGAATAAAGAACTATTTCGATTTTCCAACAAAGTAAAACTATGTTTGCTCTCTGCTCGTTTCCTATGGTCAAAACGTCAACACGAGGTTTTCCTTCGCTTTAGACAGGTTCAGAAAGGAAAATGGATGTATATCTACCTGAGAGTTATATCACTTGAAGTTCTGAGGTAATTATGCTATTTCTTAATTTAATATAAGTTTAGTGTTTCAGTTACAATTGTTGATCAAAGTCACATTACAGCTGAGCATAGACCAAGCCTACATGTAAGTATCGTATGTACCAGTTAGCAAGTGTGCAGTCATTATTTATATTAATTTGTTGTTGAACAATTCTAACAAAATATATTTATTGCTCATTACATATATGAGGGTGGAGATGTTTTGGCTATATTTGTTAAATATCTGTGCATGTTTTGAAAATGTTCGATATTGTTTCTTCTATGACTCTCTTGCGAATGTTTTTTATTTGAATCGTAAGGTATTGCAAGGTGAATGGCACAATGATTTTGTAGACTCATTATGTTTTAAACAAAACAAAACGACAGGTATGTGGCCTTTGATGATTTGTAAAGTCTGAGGATAGAAAAAGACGTTAGTTCAGGCGTTAGGGAAAATATAATTGAATGGGGAGGGGATGAAAAAAACTGAGTGGCTCGCAAAGTCCAGTGTGAAGAAAGGCACACAGTATTACTACATTCACTTAATGTTTTAATAAATGAATGCTTGCAAGTAATTTCCCAGACTGTTTATTTCATATGTGCCTATTTCTTACGAAGTCCAACAGAGTGTATTTTTTACATGAGAGGCACAACATGTCATTGATTAGTAATAGTGATGGTAAAAATTAATGCTGAAATTTAACTTTCAGTGGAATCAGGATTATTGAACGCGTATTAAAACGAATTTGACATAAGTCTTTTTTGAAATTCAATTGAATTGAATAGATTGAATGTAATTGAACTGAATTGAGTCAATGAAATAATTGTTTTATACTTACTGATATCTCTTTGTCTTCTGACGCATTTAAGCCTTGATTAATTTTCATCTTAACTTTGCGATAGTGGTGGGTCTGTCGGTTGATAAGCTGAAAACCGGTGATATTTACACCTCCGTGACTAAAGGAACCCCAAAGACCTTCGAGATCCAGCATTGCCTGTTAAAAAGGCTAATATATGAAGAGATGACGGTATAGAACATATGAAAATATTTTTCTCTAATGAAGTAACGAATCTGTGTTATTCTCTGTACCAAATCCTATCCGATCTTTGCTTCTTTTCAGCCTATATAATTCAACAGATCCTATCTCATTTTAATATTTTTGCCAGCCAGTGTTCATATTCATCTTTTAGGTACTTACAAATATATATATTTTGCTGGTTCTAAATATTGATACCTATATCGTCACATACATTGTCCATTTTTAAATAAGCTGTTCACGTGGTCTCAAATATAGGTCATGTTCTTAAAAGCTATTCTGTTATAATATCTGATTTGTTTTGAATATTGACCGACCCACATCTTCCCTATTAAATGTATATGCCGATGCCTTTACTGTAGTGCAATATTTTCCGATTAATGCGCATTGTGTTTATGCATATCTTTTTTCTACATAATCAAGGTCAATATGTTTGATAATTTTTATCAACGGTATTTTAGATGTTCCTATAATTAAATTTTCAGAAGCCTTTGTCGGAAGTATTGTCCTCGGATAACCTCGCATCATTATTACGTAGAAAAACTGAACATAATAGTTGATAACACAATAAATGAACTAATTGATGTACACTTCTTTGTGTGATTAAACAATATATGTCAACATCGTTCTCAAAAATGGTTGAGTTATTTATTTTTGTATTTATTTTTATCACTGTTTATAATTATGAGCAAAATTATTTATATTTGACAGAATTCACTAAGATATGAAACTAGAAAATCCTTTACACACTGTGCATGAAAATGCATAGCTTCTCTACAGGTAGCTCATGCAGTGCGGTCAGGTTTAAAGCTGTTCAGTGTTAAAATCAGTGTGTGTGTGTTTGTGTGTGCGCGCGCGTGTGTGTATGTATGTCAGTATAACTCTTACATACGACTGTTCAGTTCAACGTTTGTGTACGATACATGTTATATTCGTACATACCAGAGTTCCCAAGACGTAGTGGTAACCATCCCGATTCATTCCAACATCAATAATCTGTAGAAGAAACATTATTAACAAAACATTGTGATGCATTAAAACTTACCTATTATGACAGGATAATTTTAAGGAAATTGATTTTAAAAACCAACAGTTGCAGAGACTATCTTCTTTAGCTTTACAAAAAGCTAATCCTTACGTAATACAGTCAATGCTAATTGTTTATAATTATTCTTACACAGAAACTGATGTTAAGTCGTGGCGAAATGTTTAAAAACATAATAATGGTGAATTCCACTTTTGTAGGGCAGTTCCTTTTATGGATTTATTCAGAGGTAACTTTACGCAGCTTACACATTAGGAAATACAACTGTTATCATCCGTGTTCACAAGAAAATGTGAGATATCCAAAATTTCTAAACAATTTGTCCTTTTAGACGTAGAGTCATGTACAATTTGGTAACCTCGACGCTTTATTTTGTGCCTATTGTTTGGGTTGTCTGTCCTCATACTGTAATAGCTTTTGACAAAGTATTTGTGAGAGTAGAAAGCTCTAAGGAAGGCTATGTTACAACTAAATAACTAAATTACGCAATTCGTTGTCACCACTTTTCTATTTAACGTATTTAGTCATTACAAACACATACACACCTATCCAACAAGATTTGTATGATATTCCCATAATACAAAAGTGGAAATTTGAAAAGAACTTAAGATATTGTAAACTAAATCCCAAACAGTTTCTGAAAATATTATATATTTAGCTCACATGAATAGAGTTCCAAATGAATTCCAGTCGTGTTCTTAGTAAATTCCAATCTTGAACATGCTGATATGCCAGTAGCTTCGACTGTGCTAATTTGCTAATGTGTCAACAGATTTAGTGCATCAAAATTTATTCCAGAATTTCATTAAACAGTTTCACAAGAATTACACTATATTGATTTAGTCCAGGAAATATTGAGCATTTTATATTTCCAGTGGACAATTTAAATAAATAAATCCACCTAAATCAAATAATGTACAACAAGATAGATTTCGATCAGGGTGAAAAGGTAGGAATGAATATTATTTTAACGTAAACAACATTGCTATAAAACTGTACAACATAATAACAAAACAAGGTTGGTAGCCGGAATTCTTTTTAATGCATTATGTCATATGTGACGTTAGGGTTCTTAAAGTGAATAGCTTATGCCCTAAACTCAGATACAATTAAACATGTTTACCTCCTTTATTAATAATCTGAATATTTATATAATAATAAAGAAATATTAGCTATGTAATATATAATTCATCAGGCGTTGAAATGTTGCCGAATTCCTCATATGATGTTTAATCTTCCGTCCTCCTTAATTGAACTACATACTGCGATTTAAAGTGACATGAGCATTGACATAAAAAGTAGGTTGGTGGTTGCATGTTTTGTTTGTTGATTGTATCAGCCTTTATGGGTTTATACATTTTGTTACAGCTTCAAACCTGGCTCAAAAATGCGTTGTAAGCTTCAGTTGATGACAAGTCTACTATAATCGTCTTCGTTGGAAAATTGTTGTTCCGGTCGAATTTGCGGAGTACTTCACGGCTGTTGCTGACATCCGGTATCCTTATTGCATCAGCGAGGAATTGCGATTGGTTGAATGCTTCGTATATCCTCTGAAGCCTCCACAACGCTGTAAAATGTACAGATGTCTTTACTGAATACCCTAAATACAGAAAACCGTACGCTATATTATCAAAGACTGAACAAATAATTAATGAACTTCATCGCTGATCTTGGTATTTGTCAACAGCGTATCTCTGATGAAACCAAACAATGCATGCATCTTAGAGATATCGATACGTAAATTGCCGGTTATGATTTAGTAAGTACATATTATGCGAAACTTCCATATAATTATTAGCAAACGTAAGTGGACAATCGGCTGAATCCATTTGCAAATGAATTGTCCAAAATGGCATTATTTGTTAGTGTAAAAGCGATACAGTTTAGTTAAATTATTAAAACATTTTGTTTTATAACATTTTAGTAGCATAAACTAGCATAATAGAGTATAAGGTGAGTTGTAAATTTGATATATGGTATTATGTATATTTTATTTGAATTGTGTCTTGAACGTTATCCTTTACTGAGGGCAGGAATCTGGGCCTACCTAATAAACTAGTGCTTTGAAAAAAGATATTCTTGAATTTGAGTTTAACACTTAGGATTAGCCTTACAAGGTACTTGAAGAGTACTTGTTTACAGTTTGGTGTAATGTTCAATTGATATAAATGAGTTTTCATTTTCTCCACAAATTGCTATTGCCAATTAGGACAAGCGGGGAAGTTTATAATAAAATGAGGTAAACAAAATTATTAATTCATGTCAGTCAAAGTCACTGATAGATGTGTCTAAACACATTTTGAGAGTAATTATTGTTTTTGTGAAATTATTGTTTTAACAGAGATATTAGTCGTTGTTATTTATAACTTTGAATAAGACACACAAGACTCCAGAATTCAATACTTCTCCCTATTTGTTAATAATTATCGACAGGTCACACAGGCACGTTAAACACTTGACTTCACCAGGTGGTGCTGCTCGAAGTGCAAAATATATCAAGCAGTTTGATCGTTTGAAAGGATTCTGGCAAATTCTAGTCACGGTAATATCAGAAGCAATAAGGGCATTTGCGACTCCATATTACATGTATAGATATAAAACGATGCCATTCTCTGCGAAAAATTATCGTCAACATAATAACCAGGGCACCATCTGACCTGGGTAATTGTGACGCTTTGGTCGATGACGTAATTATCAACAATGACGTATGGATAGAACAAATGGAAACGATTCGAACATTATTGAAAGACTCAGTGATGCAAATCTGAAAATAGCAAAACGTGAATTATTTTGTGCATGCGTTAAATGTAAACACAAATTATGGGATACAGTCACGTTAAAATTATATAGAAGCTAAACTCAAGAATATCTTTGAATAAATTTGCCTCACAGTGAAAGCAACTGACGCGATTTTTTATACGACTGTATAATATAGGAAACTGTTGAAATGTCAACACTATTACCAAATCGGTTACAAGTTTGATGGGTAAGAAATCAAAATTTCTGTGAATGAGAAATGTCAGTAATCGTTTGGTAACTTATTGGCCATGCCTAATGAGCAATGATACTTTAGTCTCACAAATTCTGTCATTTTTTTAACAAAAATAGAGAATTATTTTGATGTAATGTTCGTGTAATATTGATTCATTTAAACAAATATGGTGTGAAACATTCAGTGTGATATTTTTCTACAAACATTTAAACAAGCACCAACGAAATTATACTACAAAAGAAAAGGAATGCTTAGCTTTTATACTGGCATTGCAAGATCTTGAGTTAGATATTAATTCATCTCCCACTCTGATTAGTGTGTCCAGTTTACATTCCCCATTCCCATGATTAGGTTCATTAACAAAGTCAAAAATAAATTTTGGAGGTTTCTGAAATAGAGGTTGACGTTGCCTGAATGCGATATTGACATTATAAATAATAAGGGAAATGATAATGCAAATGAATACCACCTGTGGTATGTTGTTTTATTTTTGTGTACATGTGTAATCTTTACAAGATAATTTCCTATGTAATTTTATTAATTTTGTATCATATGTACGTTTGATTGCAATTAAACAGAAATCTGTATCAAATGTTGGCTTATGTAATTTTAATCTGAATGTGTGCTTCACCTTTGTATGTAATTAATAAAATGATCCTCTGCCTACCTGATTAAAGTCTTTTTAAATGATCTGGATGTGAATATATTTACCGTTTGATGCATGTTTCCATTAAGATGATTGAGTGTATTCATAAACAGTTATTGCAGCATAGTTCAAGACTAATGTATTTAAGAATGGAACAGACTAAATTACTAGTTCATATCTGTCTCGAATCACGTTCATTGATTGCAATTAAACAGATATTATACCAGAATCATCATTAAGTTAAATTATTCATTATTGATTCAAATGTTAATTGCTTAGTTCATTTATCATATCACTGAGACTAGATAGTTATATTTCATTACCAAACTTGTTCCCCTGATGAAGTTCATCCTGCAACAAAACCGCTCTCGAAATTCATTTGTTTTTGGCGCTTGACTGTATGACTCCTATTTTTACACAAATGCCTCCATTGTTTGCAATCCAGAAGTAAAATATAGTTATGGGCTCTGGTCTGGAAGTATTTTGTGTCGTTGTGGTTGTTTTTATTTTTACATTTCGGGTTTAACGCTACTATTCAGCGTTGTTGCAGTTATATTTAATGGAAGAAGAGCAAAGGACATCCACGGTAAGAACCACCGACCCATCTGAATCTGTTGGAAAACTTTTTCGCATATCTGCAAAGGGGTATGACCGAGACTGGAACCGACGCGGACAGAGATGAAATGGCAGTGATCGTTACTTGGACAAAGACTCTCGTCAGATTATGAATGCTTGTTGAAGCGGTTAGGCGCTTGTACCGCTTTTATTGATCCAGACAATTTAAAACGATAACAACGACTTTGCCACACACACTCTTTCAAAATGAAGTAAATATAATCGTGCTACAACGTGTGAAAAGGCGAATGTATCGGAAAACGGTAGTTATAGCAAGGACTTTTCCACACACATACAAAAATGCATACAAAGACGCACGTGCAAAACACGTTTTTCCACATGCACACACATTTTTACAACATTAAATGATGGTAGAAGGTACGTTATGCTAGTATGGATACTAGTGTTGAGAGAGAGAGAGAGAGAGAGAGAGAGAATTACAATATCTCAAATTCCCAAAAAATTTCATCGTTTCGTGCTATCAAACTCTTCGTTATATAAAAAATACGAACAAAAAAGCCCCAAAGAAACCAATATACCTATAACAAAAAAAAAAAAAACACTTTACGCGTACATTAGAAAAAAGTTTGGATTATTACATGTTCGAACCGCTAGGAATAGTTTACAACAAGTGATATAATACAAGTTGTGCAAAATATTAGACGAGCGTTTTTTTTGTCAATTATATATCAAAATATTATGTTTTGACCTAATTCAATGTTTAGAACAAAAATGACGGAAACAAGTGGTGACGAGAGGTTTAAGCCATCTACCGGATTTATTAAAGATCTTATATCCCAGTATATATACAAATGTTACTTGTGTTACCTGTATCAGTAGCTTTTTTATCTATAATTGCTATAATCTTACATAAATAAACATGAATTCAAAATTAATTCTGTTCTGATTATCTGAACTCTCGAATGTTGTAAATTAAGTTATTGGTAACAGGCCAGGCTGAATTTGTAAAGCAGACAAAAAAGAAGTGGGTCATGTTACCTTAGATAATGACATAACGATTGACCAAATTAATTTCATTTTTTCCATTAACAAGACCAATGCGTCTATTGACGTTTTTGCATAAAGCGATGTCCCTCTACGTTATAATGTATATGATCACTAAAACAGAAGATGTACCAATTGTAATTAGAGAGAATGCTCATTATTACATAAATTGACAAACAGCTTTGATTTACAGTGAAATAAAAACAATTGAGACTATTTTTTGCGTAAAATTTTATTATATACTCATTTTTGCTCAGTTAACATGTCTAAAAATGGTATCATGTATTTAGAACTACCTTGATTGCAAACAATCATTGTACGCATATGAAGGAGACGCTTTAGCGTTCGATTTATTATAGTTGTCCTTGAGTAAAGAGTTAACTAAACGAGCTGTTTCGTCCATTTAAAAGTAGAGAGGATAAAGTTAAAAATGTAGACGATTTAACTGAGTCACAAATTAAACTTTCAAACAAGCAATCAAATAAACCATTCTGATTATTTAACAAATTATTTAGGAGAAATGTTCTTAACATTTCGCAAATATAATGGTTCAGACAATACCCATCGCTCTGTATGGTCTATACCAATAGAATAGTGACATACTAATGCGAACATTGATCAGATCAGACACGTACCATTTTAAATGAAGGGAAAGTATTAAATTTGATAAACAAAATGGAACTGAAGATTTTTGGTAAAATTCTAAGACCATCAGAGTCAATAAGCCAAGACACGACGAAGCCTTATTTCTGCTGGCCAAAAGGAGGGATACAAACAGCTGCGTAACAATTTTCCCTTTTGATATTCTGATACACTGTTAAGCTAGCGATAGAAGCCAGGTAATGTGCATTGGTGGGGTGACTGTGTCCGTCTAACAAAGACCGTGCACGTGACAGGATAGAAACGTTTTTCTTCAACTGGAAATAAGAATCGCAATAAATATATCTTTAATCTTGAATCGCCTCAAAATATGTTTACTTAGCTCTGTAAATCCAAAGTACATACAAGTGCCACAGTTTTCAAAACTTGATACACACCACGAAATGTTATAGGGTAATTTCGGCTACATTTCCAACATATATCACATTTTCCTTACTATACACAGCATGAAATGAATGTTATATTGCATGTAGTCCTTTTAAAAATTTAAATTAAAAGAAGTCTTATGTTTTCACATCATGATTCCAAATAACCAACGACAGAGCAGAAACGCATATCTATCAACACCGACCCCTCCATTGTTCAAATCACATGTGCATTGTACGGAATCGACCCAATACATTCAGTCCAACACAAGAAGAAAAACAGAATTGAGTTAGATCGAAAAAAAAAAAGTTGTTTGATTTCGCATTAATTCAAACCATAACGTTAAATTTAAATTTTAATTGACCAGAATGAGATTTGTTAAAAACTAATATCGAACACGCGCAGAAATGCAATGGTCGCTTGGTCATGTTATGTGCGCATACATATTGTTGCTGTGTATTGACGAATCTATGGTTGTGTATTTGTGTTTTGGAATACAAAATAGATTCAATTACCTTGCTTCTTGTAGTGTATTCTTATAGTATTAACTCTTAGGTAGGAAAACCAAATGAGTGTGTATTTAAAAGGTTACGGCATTTGTGTGGGAAAATGTGAACTCATTGTGTCGGCCTAATACTGCACGCACAAGATCGTACAGTATTAATCATTAAAACACCTTCGTATTATCCCATACAAATGCAGTAAAATATAATTCTTCCTGTTTTTTCACCTGAATGTCCTATTGAGAAAAAAACCTGGCATGACTTCATTCGTTTCCTTACCTAGTTATCATGTCCATAATCAGCCATGTGTCAGGTACAATACAAATTATTTATTGCATTATTTTAAGTTCTATCATTGTAAAGGTCATTTTGCAGAATGTGATAGGGCGGTTAAACATATCATTCAGGATACAATTATGGCAATTTTCCGAAGCATAACAAACAAATTTAAACATATTCAGTTTATCTACGTTTATACATTCAATGGGGTCGATATTTATCATAACAACTACCAGTACAATAGTTTTAACATTGAAACCGATGAAGCAGGTTCTTAAAATATCCACATAAATGAAGAGTTTGCTCGTTTGATTATTGTGAAAATGGACTTTGTATTACTGGCCCTAACAACATTTTTTATTTTAAACTCTCTAATATATTTTGAACACGTTAATCGTCAATCATTAATTCACATTGTCATTTTGCTATCTAGCAGTCAACGATATTTGGATGTTTTCCTTGATATAAACCGAAGAATATACAGAATGCTATTTTTGCATAGCCCTACTGTCAAGTATTGGATTTTTACACATATGATATTTGAATATTTATTAATAATCAGAATGCACAGAGTACACGTTACCCACACAAATATTTTATTTTCTTACCGTCCTCGGAATCAAACAGGTAAAATACTCTTTTCCACTGGAAGTACTTGATGAAGTCAATGACGGGTTCCACAAAAGAGGGATATAGACAAACTTCATAGTTATATGTGTCTTGTTGAGTTCCTCTTGTCAAAAAAGGGGTGATAAACGGCATGTTTAGTGCTTGACTGTATGATTGGATAATATTGTAGGATAAGCTTCGAGTCAATCCGAACAATGCGAAGGGCATTTTCGCCACCAGAGAGCATACTGAAAAACAAGTCAGCATGTATTAACTTATCTTTTCAAGCTTCAAAGGAAATCTAACTCTTCTACCTTATGATATAAATCATTAAAGATTTTGCAACGAAATTGAAATGCAATTGAGTAACACGTAGTCCACGATCAGTTTCATACCATCTCGGGTTTGCTTTCAACTCAAACAATTTTCATATTGTTGTACCTCAGTTTGATCGCTTGCCGTTCCTGACAATATAATGTGGATGTTAAATCCACTAAATATAATCAACGCTTGCTATTTGGTGTCCTTTAAGTACCATTTGTGCATGTCAAGACAGGTCTTTTACCGTTTATTTTGTATCGTTTCACATCTTGCTAAATATGTTACAATACGTTCCAAATTGTTATCTCTCCATTATACTTGGACACATATGAATACTGAAAATCAAATATATTAGACACTTATTCCATTATAATGGTGTGCATAACCTATCTGCACTCAAGAAAACCATTGCATGTGCCCCTAGAGAGAGAGAGAGAGAGAGAGAGAGAGAGAGAGGTAGGGAATAGGCATTATATTGCAATCAATAAAGAACTCACTGGCTTTCCTCAGACGAAAGCTGTCCGATATATTCGTCTTTTCAAATAGCAGTTCTAGTCGGACGGACTGGCTGTTGTTTACGTAAAACATGCTGACGGCCTCCTCCATAGCGTTTCTTACTTCATTTGACATCGGTTCATTGTCTAGTATGACACCTGCATTAATGAAACCGTGGATATATATAAATTAGTAATAATAATAATAATAATAATGAGGACTTTGTATAGCGCCTAATCTTTATAAGCTTTAAGTGCTTTGCAACATTAGACAACACCTATAACATAACAATATATATAGTGATATTATTACAAGAACCAAACACCATTAAATTAGAAAACGAAAAACATGCTGAAAATATTTAAGGTAGGAAACATTATCAGGTCTTCAAGTTTGTTCTTGCTATCGAAATAAGTGCGTGTTAAGAGCACTCTTGAATGAGATCACTGTGTCTTTGTGTCTACGTTCAGTGGGCAATTCAGTCCACGTTGCTCGGTCCTGGTATGCACAATAACGTTGTCCATATGACTTCGTTTTTGTAGTGGAAACAGTGAGAATACGAGTGTCAGAAGAGGAGCGTAAGTAGTATCTTTCTGGTGTACACATGGGTGAGGTCAGACAGGTATGTTGGACTGGAGTCCGTCAGTCAAACGTGTGCTTTCTTCTGGATCGAATGGATAGCCAGTGTATGGTACAGAGCTCTAAGTATGATCGGAGCAGCTGTGGTTTGAACTTTTTGAATTGTCTGAAATAGATATTAAGATGAACCAGACATAACTGAGCTACAGTAGTCCAGTCTTGAAAGTACTAATGAACACAAGTGTTTTATAGTGGCATCAACTGAACGATATTTGCGACTGGAGCTGATGCGTCTCAGCTCAAGATATGCAGCCTTGTAAATGTTCATGACATGTTGGTATAATGTGAGAGAGTACTGTCCAGAGTGATACATAGGTTTCGTAATGGCTGTGTGAATTTAATGTTGCTGTTGCTGATAGCTATTGTTTGAGGTAAAGGACGTGACTGAGAAAGTGTTTGCGTTGTGATCAGAATGCCCTTAGTTTTATCATCATTCATCTGCAGCTTGTTATATGTCACCCATGATTTCACATCAGAAATGCACCTTACTATACCTTGAATGGTAGCATCAACTTCAGTTGGGTGGCTAGATTTGTATATTTGGGTGTCGTCAGCATACACTTAGTGAGACACTGGATGATTATTTACGACACTTTAGATAGACTGAGTGTTTATAATGAAGAGAACAGGTCCAAGAACAGACCCCCGTGCAACACCACAAAATAGATTAACTGATATGTAGTGTATTTCATTTGCAGACACAATTTGTGTCATGTTGACAAAGTAGGCTTGAACCAAAGTAAGGCTGTACCATGAATGTCAAATAGATGCTGCAGACGGTGAAGTCATATATCATGGTCTATTGTGTCAAATGCTCTGCATATAAAGAATACAAATCATATGGCGAATAACAATACACCCTAGTCAATCTGGCCACTGAGGCGATAAAATATGCAAACACTGTCAACATATGATATAGACCAGGCCATTTTCTAGCACAATGACTATAGCAAAACTAAACACACATGATTCAATCAAAGCGTGCAAAACAGAGAATGCCATCCATCTCATCATATGTAAGATTTGTAGCCTTCAGTCTGTCAGAGAAACTGCAAAGCTACACAAAAGGATCAACCTTCATATATATGTTTGGATGACAAAGAAGCTTTACAGACGCTCCGTCGCAAAACACGTATCTTTCCCTGGAAACACTGTCAGTGATAATAACACGTATTGCTGTTGCTCACAACAACAACTGGAGTTCCCAAACCAGTAAAAAATGGAATCTTACTGAATACGCCGCCGTAGAAGATTAAAAACAAGAAGACTAGAAGAAAAAAAAACAACCATTAACAAATTAAAGTATCTTTTGCAGCCGACACATTTTCTTTTAATAATTCTCTAAATTTGCTTAATAGCATATGACTACTATAACGATGAAATAACCGCTTTATAATTGGCGCTTAATAAATTAAGATAAAATAACAGATGTCCTTATGACTCATCGATTATCGGTCAATACAGATATTTTCCAGTATCAACAACAAGCTGAAATTAAGTAGTTGAGACATAATAAAGTTAACGGCTTAATTCCTTTAGAAACAGCCATGTAAAGTTTCGCAAACATAACCGTTTTTCAGATTTATTTGTCCGTCTTGTCCATGATTTGTTTTTGCCTTTGAAACAAACAACTCATTAAAGAGCGAAAAGCGCTCAGGTATATATATATATATATATATATATATATATATATATATATATATATATATATATATATATATATATATATATATATATATATATATATATATATATATATTACGTTATTTTAAATATAAATAAATCTTCAGGGATATGATCGAATTGATCAAAAAACGATTAGACAATAACAATTATGCTGATGAAAATTTTAGTTGAGAAACTATCTGCGCACGAACAAATTTAGTGCACTTACAAATATGTGTATTAAAATAGACTAAATAAAATTCATATGCCAGGAAACACGTTCATTTCACAATGAACATTTCGGTGCATTTAAATAAATGAGTACGCTACAGCATTTTCATACCGTGAGGATGTTAAATTATTGTGGTTATTGAAGCGGATGTAAAATATATTTGATCTATACATTAGTGCCTAGTGAAAACATCACCTTTGACCATAACAGTTATGTGAAATTCAAACTATTTAATTTCCTTTGGGAAGACGCCATTGATGCATTGAACAACAAAATATATTGGGATAAATGTCCATTTCACAATATTAGGTTTCATTGTTTTGCGAATTTTATTATACCAACACATTGACTCTGTTATATGTAATCAAAGGGAAAAGAGATATTATATTGATTGTTGAGTACATTTGAAACAAATTAATTTACAATATTCTCACATTGGATTGTCTGAAATTGATTTAGCTTTGCAACTTTGACACTATTTTAGTAGGCACGTATGCATGGAAACAAATGATTGGCGTTGCGATTGTTTTGACCTATAAGTTTGATCTGTAGGACAGTAACCATGGAAATTGCAAGCTTCGTCAGACAAGATTTTGAATATTGATATAAATAATTTCTGTGAATGAAATAGACAAAGTTCTTTCTGTATTTAGCAAAGCTCTTGTAGGCATGAATTGTGAGGGGCAATCCGAATTGTATCATGTATCGTTATAGTTTTCATTACTTATGTTTTAATCCAAAGTCTTGCATTTATGTAACTGTATCGTTTCCTCTATTTTTAACATAGAGTGTAATATCCCAAATAAAGCACATTTTTCTACGTGCATACGTTAATGGTAGACAAAACTGAATGTACTATAGTTTTCTTCTCTCCTAGGATATGTAGTAAAATATCTCAGTACAACCGTTAGTATCAAATATTTGTCCAAACAATATTTTTTTCTGAATCTTAATATAATATATTAGTCATCTTACCGGAATGCTTAAGACATCTGTTGGTTTAGACTTATGTGAACCAAGATTTAATACATATAATCAAATCGTGTAAATCAGACCACCTCGGTATGTTAGATGAGGTATTGTTTTTCTAACTTGAGGGACGGACTACTAATTTTAAAATCACTTTACACCATTACTACTGATCACCTAACAGCCAAACGTATGATAAATAACGGCTTTCATAATTTATTAGTTCCAAGATAAAATGAATAAAACCTTTTAACATACGTACATTTATTAAATGTAAATAAAGCTTACAGAATATCACTGGATAAGGCAAATAATGAAATATGTTTAACATAGATCCATAGTTCTGATAGTTACAAGGTTAACTTTATCTTTCTTTTCTCAGGTGATTAAACAAAACTTGTCCAATCTTCTAACCGGTACAGATAACTAGTTTTCAATTAACAACATCACGTTGGCTTTCTTTTGTTCTTCCATAATTTGAATTTACTAAATCCCTCATGACAAAGGTGCCCACAAGTTATCCTTCTCCTGTATAAGATAGAATTAGATAGACACAGTTAAATTATATATAGTTATTTTACAGTCTTTGTAATAACCATAAGTATGTCGATAACTACATAGAAAAAGTTATCAACTGGGAAATCATGCATTATAGTTGCCACCATTTGTAAACGTAGTAATCGTGGTCTAAATAGGAATCGTGTTAACAGTTATCATGACCTAAATATCATCATTGTTTACATAGGTATAGTGCTCAAAATACCATCATTATTCACAACAGTATGGTGCTGCTCAAAATACCACCATTGTTAATACAGTTACCTTGATCCAAATTTCAATATTGATACAAAGCTACATCAATTATATTAACACATGTTTTTAGTTAATTATTTTTGTGAGTTTCTATTCGTTTTATGGGTTTAAATGTCGTGGGTTAGCAAAATTGAGGGCAAATTAATTGAAATATACAATCGTGGTTTGGGGAGGAATTCACCGAAGGATCTTGGTGGTTGTCGTCTTGACATGAATTCTAAAGAAATTAGCACCCAGTGACACGTACAGATCGACATATTTTCAACTGAAAGCAAGTTACCGTGATGTGTGTTTGCCTTTGAACTAGCAAAATGTCACTAAGACTTGCTTTTCCACCTAAAGAAATAAATATAGAAATCATATATATGTCATACATGATTTATATGCGGAATGTGCCTTTTAAGTTAATCACTGTCATTGAAGAAGAATAAAAAATATAAATAAAGCGGAATGTCTCAATAATGTTAATATTTGCAGTTTGTCATTCGATACATTTGGCACACACACCAAAATAAGTTAGAAAAAGTAGCGCTAATAGCCCCTTACCAAATACCCCCACTTTTCAACTTCACTATCCTCCACAACACACATCCGTTCACCAGCGTGACCAAAGATTGGTATCCACAATCCGTCACAGATGTTACGTTTCCAGTACATGAGAGCTCCAAACAAGCATAGAAACACAGCTTTTCACATTAAACTGTACAGCAATTTAAAGCTAATGGTTTCAGCAAAAATAAAAATATAGTATTACTTACGCAATGATCGATGTGTTCTTTACAAATTTAGACCTTATAAAATATAACATCGTCAGCTGCTTTTGATACATTATGCGCTGAATAAGCATGTACAGCTCATAAAGTCGAATGGTCTCGCATTTATTTAAAGGCTGGTTCAAATCAGATTTGGGTGTTATGGCCAAACAGATAATATCCAAATAAGAAAGGATTGATCAAAATGTATGCATGAAATTGTTAATGGTGATGAAATATTGATTACCGTTTCTGAACCCAACCCAAGTGAATATAGTTAAGTTAACTCTGTGAAAGGCAACCGAGATCAAAAACAACAAAACAAATACTGTCGAACTGTCCAGGGAGCTTTTATTATTCAATGCCAAAAGGGTTTTGTCATTCATGTACATGTTTGTGACCATGCTACTTATCACCAGACATTATTCTCTGCCTCCAAAGTATTGCCAAAAGTTGTGGAACAGAATCGTATTAGCCACACACATACAAGTACACAAGTTATACATCTGCTGTTGGACAAAGAACCGCTGTGTAAATATACCGTCCTGAAATCCAATATGCCTTTGAAAGTGCAATCTAAAATATGAACAGCAGACCAAAAAGAGACTTCAAATTGATATTTAATAAAAGGATGACACGTCTAGTTATTCAATTTGTGGCATTTACCGCGAATGTAAAAAGATGGATATTTATTTGTTTATTTATTTATATCAATCCAAACGACAATTCTGTATTGAACAAAAGGAAAACGTAATAATTTCCTGTTATCCTTAAACCACGCGGATTTCGGCAGTAGATGAGTTTCACAGCAGTAATTATTAAAGCTATTTTTTATGCCTACAGTCACGTATTAATCACGAAATTTTTCGCACAATTATAATTTAATACAATTATTACATGATCATATACCGATATCGATTAATTTGAAGAAAAGTCGTGATGTGAAGATAACATTTGTTCTTGCAGCAAATCATACGCAATAATGTTTAACTGCCACGGCTGGATTGTGATCTGCATGGAAACAGAAGTTAGTTTCTTGTTCGAAAGGTAGACGTTTTCATATTTTCAGTGATGTTTGTATCGGAACGTATGTTAACTTGTTGCATTTTACAGATAGACTATAAAACGATAACACGACATACTAATACAATTTCAAAAAGAACTATCAAAATCTTAATACTAAATTATTTGGGAGATAACTCAATGTTACAACTGCCGTACTTTAAATTCACAAAAATAATAATTTAAAATTATATTCGCAACAAAAACTATTCAGCAAATGTATGTTGCGAACTCAGCAGTGTTTCCGACAGGTACTATAAATGCAGATAGAGTGTAGTTAGAAACATCGAACAGTAAAGCGGTTTTGTTTACACGCAGTACGGTTTTAAAGTATATGTAAAGGTGAGATTTGCCTATTTCTTGCATGCCATTGCGATGTTGCATGAAGTAGTGTGATTTACACATGAAATTCAATCATGAAAGTGTAGAGATAAACAACATTATTGTTAGATAGCAGGATGGTCAAAACATAATTGAGTTAAGAATGATTAAGATTGCATATCCGTTTTGGATAAATACGTCAATTTGTATGCAGCTAAATTCATAATTCAGCTCTAAATGTATGGGTATTTTACAATTATTCTTATAATGCGTAAATAATAATTCCTATATCTTTAATTAACTGAAAATAAAAGTAACATATACAGACGGATGTTCACGTTGTTATGTTGGTCACTCCAATGTCCAGTCCTAATCAAATCAAGGACAGATGTTTTGAAGACTTGGAGTGACGCAGAAGCAGCGAAGGTCTACAAAGGCATTATCCCTGACGGTTTCTTTGCTAGAGTTGGCATAGATCAGCATATATTACCTAATGTCACAAACACAAATGGCGTTAATACTTGAAGTAATTACCTAATTATATTAAAGAAATGCAATCAACATAACCTTTCTAATTACAAGAATTCTTCCGCTTGTCGAAATGCAAAATGACGTCTTTTAATGCTCCCTATGCTAGCAGCAGAGGGGGCGAATCGGACATTTTGTCCAATCGTTATTTTGCTTAATTATTACTTTCTGCAACTCAACGATCTAGTGTCGTCAGCGCCTGGTAAAAAAAAAACGACGACGTCGTTGGGGGATCGTCCAATCGTCATTTGGTTTAATTAACACCTTCTGCGCGTCGATCCCCAGCGTCGTCAGCGTCCGGTAAGCACATCGACGACCGCGTCGATGTCATTGCCCCCTCTGCTGCTATGATCTTACAAACAGAGTGATCACTAACTCCTCCTCTTGCAGATCAATTAGGTTATTTGACTGATCGGTAAGTCTAAAATTAATTCTCGTTAAAAACCGATCATGGCATCGCATATAGACCGGATTAATCGGACTCTCAATGATCAAAAATCCCGGAGGGGCTGTTGGTGAAAACGAATAAAGGATATACCCCTGTTGAGCTTGATTTGATTGCTTGGTATCCACCTGGTAACTCCCTTCGATAACATCACACACTAGATTAATCGCTATCACCGATGCAATATTTACGTTGTATGGAGCAATATGCCTACCACCATCTCCGTTATCGTGTCTGAGGATAGTTGATGGGGGGGGGGGGGGTGTCCGCGGGTGGATTCTCAGGCCATCCTAGTATGGTTCTTATTGAACTGTTATAAATATCAACCATATACCCCGGTGTGCTTATTTCAATCGTCGACGATAACGTCGGTTCATGAACCGTAATAGCGATTTTTGATTCCTTTCCTGTGATCGATTTTATCCTGCGTTGAAATTCTTTATTGATTTGCTCTATTTGGTATGACCCAGTTGGTATTGTAACCTCCTCCCAGTTTGGGGTCCCATCGGGTTTATTTGTCCGTGCAAAAACCAGCGAGTTATTAGGTTGTTGTCCGTTAAATGCGTCCGCTCGGATATTAGGCCAACTGTGATATACTCGCAATTTTGCCAGCGCTATTTCCTTTACTGGAACCGGTGATGGGAAGTTCACACTGAATTCGGGTTTCGTTGATGTTATCGATATCATACTTGTTTGTACCGGAGTGGTGTTCTCCGCGATCCGCTGAAGTAATTGAGACCCTTCGGGGTTCAGCGACATTATTATTATTCGTTGTTTTTAGTGTCTAATTTTAACAACCAGGTGGTTTCGGCTTCCAGTTGAAAATCCTCGATTTTTGACATCGCGGAGCTATACAACTTGACCATCGTGGAGAATTCAACATCGGATACGAACAAATTATCAATCGATAACGAGATCAACCCGGATAATTTCGAGTATGCGTCGGATACTATTTGATGTTTTACTGTATACTCGTTGAGTTTTTTCTGAAAACACGATGATATCTTCCTAGTGATTGCGTTGGCAACTCCAGCAACTGTTGTCATCGCGGAGATAGCGATTGGAACAGCGATCGGGGTTATCGTGGTCACCGTGGATAAAATAACACCGGCGCCAGCTACTATACCCGATACCGAGTACACGACCGCGTCGATGGCGGTTATTTTTCTGCGGTATTTTTTTATTTTTGCACGGTATTGTTCGGAAAGCGTTTTCAAGTTCGCGGAAAATTCTTTTGCGGTATCGAATCGATATTGATGTGACGTCGGTGATACCTCTGATTCAATTTCCTTGGTGGTCATTTTTATTTTAAAAGCGCTAGTGTTTTTAATTACTTAGATTCGCTGCAAATTCCACATACCATGTAATGTTTGCCCGGGCTAGATTTCTATCAACGGCATAAATTGTAAACTGTTCAGTTGCGTTCCTGTCTATAATTGTTGATATTGTATTGTTAAACCCGGATGAACTCGACGATAATATATTAAACTGCATCATTGAAACCAGTGTCAATCGATAAATACCCTTAACAGTTGCGGTAATATTTACTGTATTCTGTGTAGGAGTCCAATCGAATGATCCATGCCGAATTGTGTATACTGTGTTGATGATGTTCTCATGAGGGATTTTTATTTTTTCGAATTGCTCTGCTACTCTCGGTAGTCCGTCTTTAATCGCTTCAACATCAGTTTTAATCGTTCCTATTTCCTGTATATGCGTGTCCACATCTTTTTTGTTCGCTGCAACCCTAGTAATGAGTGTATTTATTTCCTGTATATGCGTGTCTATACTTTTTTTGTTCGCTATAACATTAATTTTGAGTACTTCTATTTCCCCTTCATGCACGTCTATACTTTTTTTGCTCGCTATAGCATTAGTGTTAATTGTTTCTATTCTCTGTCTATGCGCGTCTACATTATTTATGATCGTTACAACATTAGTTTTGATTGTTCCTATTTCCTGTGTATGCGTGTCCATATTATTTATGATCGTTGTAACATCAGTTTTGATTGTTTCTATTTTCCGTCCATGCGAGTCTACATTATTTATGATCGTTGCAACATTAGCGCCGATTATTTCTATTTCCCGTTCATGCGCGTCTACACTCCTTTTGTTCGTTGCAACATCAGTTTTGATTGTTTCTATTTCCTGTCCATACGCAGTGATATCATTTATAGTTATTGTGATTTCATCCGGTTTGGCATTTTTTTTACCAAGGAATTTATCAAAGTTGTCATCGATCCTGTTAACATTTTTTCGTAACGAGGTAAATTGGCCCGACAGCGTCGTAAACTCCAAAATAGTATTTTTTATTGTTGCAAGATTCGGTTCGGTTACCGTCGGGGTTCCAAAAAAACTAGCGGTAGTGAGTTGTATATCGGTGACAGATTTTTTCACCTCGGTGGCAGATTTTTTCACATGCGCGTCAAGTTCGATCACGGATTCATTCAACCTTATAGTACCGTCTCGGATTAATTCTATTATTCTCTCTATCTCCACTATATGTTTACCTGGTCTGAGTCGTCCGTCGCCGGTATACAACGCGATAGTGTCCTCGGCGGCATCACGCTGTCGTATTAAAACGTCATTCAGTGACACATTACCGGATTTCAATTTACCCTGGCGGTCTTGAAATACAACTATTTCGCCCGGGTCAACACTTGTTAGATTCAACATATCAGCGATTTCATCCTCAATTAGTTTTTTTATGTCGGCGGCGGCCGTTTCCGTGGATTCTTTCAGCGCCGAAACCGGTCGTCCCCAAATATCAATCATTATTATCTAATGTAATTGTCTCTAAATTTCCCACTAGTGTATTCGTTTACAACCACATGAGGTGGTTTTCGCGATGATGAAATCGCCGCAAGTACGTTTAATACTTCACGGCCACATATCGGTGGGTCACTTAACTGCTGTGTTGGCAGCGTGGAATAAAAAACCCGGGCCGAACACGCCCGGGCTGAACACGCCCGGATATACCGCATGAACTCTTTCGGCGGGGCTAACCCGTATGAATCAAAATAGACGATCGCACGCGGATCAATCGCGTATGCAACCCAATGAGTTCCCGCTCCGGAGGACCCATCGAGGTTAATTATGCCTGTTTCAGTATTCCTTGGGGCCGCCGGTAATTGATCCCTCATAAAAACACCTCTGAAGTTTTTTATCGCTAGCGCGTTTGCGGCGTCTATTAAATCAAAATTAGACATTGGAGTCAATGACTCCCGAGTCATTAAACGGTTCCCGGTAGTCTTAGACCCTTTCCCGAGTACCATGAATACGGGGTTCCCGGTAGTCTTAGACCCTTTCCGGCCACGGGTCGTTTTTTTTTGTAGCCTTTCCCGGTTGCCTTCTTCAATGCCATCCCCGCCGCGGTACCAACGGCTCCTAACGCCGCCGCCTTAGCCACTGCTGGTGCGGCCGCGGCAATCAATGCCGGAATCGCAGCTAACAGCGGAAATATCCCACCGGTCTTTTCCATGTTTTTAATTGCTGCGGCTGAAAAATCTATTTGAACACCCTTTTTATTCTTCATCGCATCATTGAAATGTTTTATTTGACGCGCCGTCAACGATATCTTATGATTACCACCCGCCATCTGTGACGGCTTCAGCGTTATTGTGGTCCCGCATTGTTTAGCCGACTTTGATCGTAATTTCTTGACTTGACCATCAGTCAACTCTACACTGACGACACTATACGACATTTTATTGTAAACGCGTTTTGTGCTTTCAATTACATGTTTTCCACTGGCGCATCAACGATTCTCATTCGTCCACCAACGCCTTCTAGCAGCATTGATTTATCGCTGAGAATGACAGCAACCGCTCTATAATTAACACCACCCGGGGCTATACGAGCTCTGAAGTGTATATCAACGACGGATTGTCTCGTTAAATCAAGATGTTCCAACGAAAAGTAATAAATCGGATACAGGTTTTTAAAATCAAGTTGTGATATTTGCAAACCAGTGTCGACGTTTTGATCACGACCCATATATGACAGCAATCGATGATACACACGTGCGATATGGTTGTTGTCGTAATTAAACTGTATATCCTCGGATGGTTCCTGTTGTCCGTTTATTCTCAGCGAAACATCCCTGACTCCTAATTGATCAAATATCATATGGCTGCGTTCTTGACTGCCCAATCGTTCCCTATTCTGCAGCGCTATGAATATATGATGCGGGGCTGAAACACCTTGTTTTGATGCTAGGTGCCATGTAAACGTATCGGCGACGTTATCCTCTTTAGCATCAGTTGTTACCGCTAGCCAACTCAACAGCGATTTCCCTCCCTGTTCCATAAATGCTAACAATCGTGCTTCCGTGGTAACTGATGGAGTCAGCACCGGCATCCACAATGCTATTTTAGTTAAAATGACTTTACCGGCAGCGACGCCAGCAGCATGCCATATTGCATTGTTATCATCGCCCCTTCGCGTCAGCGCGATTGTATGCTTAGCCCCATAGACAACTTTTCTGACATTTTTGCAGAATCCAAATATGTGATGGAGTGGAATCGCGCATGAAAACTTTCGGCGTTGTCCTTGCAACATTCCTACTCGTGCTGCAAACCCTAGATTAAAATTATCATTAGTACTTTTTATAATATTGAAATTAGCGCCTGGTCTTGCTCTGCGGTCTGGGTTATTTGCTTCAGCCTGTGGGTCAGTTGCGGTATCTCTTTCCACCAGCACGTTGATGTACTGAAGATGGTCAGCGTTATTAGTGATATCCTTTGCGAACATCATAGATGGGCCCGCCGATCTTGTATAATCATCCGAGTATCTCGCCAACCCAATTATCGTTGTTGCAACATCAACCTCGCGTTCTATTGATTCAATTTCTCGCCCGTCAATAAGATATCTGGCGCTCTCAAATAACGCCATGATACCGTTGTTGACGAAGCCAACTCGAACACGATGGTCATCTGCGTATGGTGCATTATCGGCGGCATTTGTCACGAGTTCTCCCTCGATTTCGATAAACGCTTCACACGGCAAAAAATATTTACTGGTATCTTGGACTTGAAGTTCAATTCGCGATCGTAGGTCAGGTTGCGCTGCATGATAAGAATAATATTGATAATCACGGACAGAATCATCCCTGTGCACTGGGGCGTCCATATCAAACGCGGGATCAGCGGTACGCGCAAACATTTTATTATTTATCATGTTGATGTTTTCAATTGCGATTTTTTCGTCGTAAATTCTTTGAATTTAAACCACTTCCCGCTATCGCGTTCATGAGCGCGTTGGTTGCCGCATCGGCGGATGGCTCAGCCATTGATGGCTTCGTCGCCAACGACTCTAATTTTTCTTCCACGGCGTTATTTATTACTTTACTGACATTTGCAGGCATCACTGTCGTTGATGGCATTACCGGTGGTTTCTGTTTTTTTCTCTTGGATTTCACCAATGACATTAGTTTGTCCCGCGCGGCTGAAAGCGCCTTTCCGGCAACATCTCCAATAGCACTAATTCCCTTATCACGAATAACATCAATAGCCTTCATCCCTAATTGTTTGGCTAACGGCGCTACTTTTGGAGCCATTCTTGTAAATAACCCCGCAATGGTGCTACCGAGACCATCTCCATAGTACGCGCGGTAAACAGACAATCGCGAGTTTACCACGTAGACGAGTACTGGTTTATCATGGTTGTAGTGTATGATCATCCTTATTAAAAACACCAGTTTTCCAATTAATCATCCACGAGTTCGTCTATGAGCGTTCGATATGCATTAATGTCCATAATACCGCCTGCAAATAACCGCTTGCAAATATCAGCGGCTTCATTGATTATTTCCGGAGAGTTATTTCCGGCTCGTTTTCCTCCAATTAGTACCTCTAGCCGTGATATATCACTGAGAACACTACCAGGACAGGTAACGCCGTAGGATTCTTTACCAACAGGGTATCCTTTTCCTTTTTTTGGTGTTATACTCTTAACTTCCTTGTGGAATTCATCGTAATCGGGATCACCACGATGTGGTAATGCTTCTTTATGTTTACTCGCTAAATACACTATTCTTGCCCAGTCCTTTAACGACTTTATATTTTTCTCGTAACCGCTATTGATATGCTTCTTATCTCGTATGCTCTTAGCAAAATTGTTGGCAGCAAAATTAATTAATTCTTCCCTGCTGCTGAAGCCTCTAATTTCATCTATTGTGCTCTTCTTGAGTACAATACGGGGTATATTCCCCTCTTTTTCTTCCGGTATTTCTTCTTCTGGTATTTCCTCTTCTGGTATTTCTTCTTCCGGTTCTTTCGCAGTAGCACCTAGTTCTTCTTCATCGGCCATTGTAACATAGGGTTCTTGTGGTTCGGTTATAGCGAGTGGTGGCGGCCTCCGTGTTGTAGCAGCCGCTATTTTTGCAGGAAGTGTTTCTAAAGACCTTTTTGTTTGTTCGGTCTGAGCCGCTATCTTTTCAAGCGCACCAAGAACGGGTACAGTTGCCGCCGTAACATCTTTGGTCGCTTTAGTTACCGGGGCAAAGAGTTGTTCGCTTCCAACAGTAAAATCGGTTTGTAGTTGCTGCCGCGTTTGAAGTTGTTCTCGGACCCTGTCTCGTAACGGTATAAACTTTTTAAGCGCTGCTAGCCGCTCTCTGGCTAGCCGAGTAGTAAGTGATTCGCCTACCATTATTGCAATTGCGAAGCAATTTCTAATTTCTCGCCGGAGTTTTCGTCTATAATCCTTCTAATGTTTTTGATCTTACTAGAAATCTCCCGGCGTCGTTCATAAACACGTCCGAGTTTTTTTCGTATTATTTCAACGGCAGTAAATAATCCAATGAATGCATTTGCGTCATTGTGGTACAAGTTTTCATTAATCGTATGTTGTAATCGTTTTATAAAAAAGTACTCGCGGGCCAGGGTAAAACGCCCCCGTTTCGACTGTTCGTTAATGATCTCATAATCGGATAATATTTTTTCACTGTCGAGACCATCAGATAATTCAATTCCTTGATTTTTTAATTTTGAAATCTCAGTTAATATATTATTGATGTCTTCGATATTCATTATTCTTATAAAACATCTTGTTTTTAAATAAAAAAAAATGAAAACCCCGTGTATCAATTCCGAGGTGTTCATACTTTGTTTTCTTCCGGAACGGACAATTTATTGTCAGCGCCGGTGGCCTTGTCAGCGCCATAGGCGCCGGTGACTTCGTCACTCGCTGATATTTACATATGAAAATCGAATTCTGTGTCCGGTCCTTTTTGAGATCGCTGTTTGATATACTCGTTCTGCAACAAATCGTACTGAGGCCCTACAAATGTCGAAATATTTTCCTGCCGCATGCATGGAGTGAAATGTTTTTTCCTCGTGCGTTGATGTATTAAACGATTTGACACCTCTTGCTTGATTTGAACACTTACCAGTTTGGCCTTTTTTAATATTTTCGCTCTGAGAGATAGCTTGCAGATTACACAGTCTGTTATCTTGACAATTAGAATTAATGTGATCAATAACGAGGCCATCTTTGATCAATCCGTTAAACGCTTCATATACCACCCTGTGAACAAAATACGTCTTCTTTCCAGCACTAAATTGCAAATACCCCCGATTATTCACGGTACCAACCGGCTTCTTCAGTTTGCGGTTTCTAACAATGCCGTCGCGAGATGCCTCGTAACTGACGAGCACAGGATGCGGCTGAAATTCTTGGTCCATTTGTATAATAATACTATTTGTCTAATTTATTATTTGGTTTAATTATAAATCTTTCAACGTAGTCTTGGGGGGTTTTGATGACGAAGTCTGCGGTAGGGTCAATGACGGCGTTATTAATTCGCTTGTCATAATAGCGTTTTAGTTCCCTGTATCGCTTTCCGCCACAATTAATACATAACTGTGATTTTCCTCTTACACCGACGTGGCAAACCAAGCACGGGAGAGGGCCAAGAGAACCATTACGAACGCTTTGTAAATGGTATCCGCAGAATTCACCTCTACATGATTTATTGCACGGGGTTGTCGACCCAATCATCAACCATTTGCAGTGATTCATTATACTATATTCTTTCATTTAAATACTTGTTTTAATTATATGGATGAGTTCGAGAGATTGGCAGCAATTAAGCCCCGGAAAAATATTAAGTTCAATATCGATAGAGTCCTCAAGGACGTACCAAAAGCGTTAATAAACGATAGAACCCTGTTGAATAAAATACGCGATTGTATCAATGAATTCAAGCGTGATGGTGCATCTCATAGTTGGTCAACATTTCGAATTGATGGTGTTGTTGATGCTACCATGAACGACAACCGCGCAGCAACGATAATATCACAACTTGACGGTAAAAGATATTTCTTCAGAGTAAAATTCATTGTCCGGGTGAAATCAGGCGATTGGATCATACGTGATAAATTTGAACCGGTTCTCAGCGACAAGAAAACAGTCATTGTCAGCCGCGACTCCAAGCCGGGGTTGTTAACCGGAATTGACAGACCATACTATGAACGAGCGTATCCTGAAACAGCAGTTGTTTATGGAATATACCCGTTAAATAAGAAACCTGATATCGGAAAACTGAAACCGATGAAACAGTCAACCGGGATAAATTGTGTAGCAGAACGAGTAATAGAGCATTTTACAAATGCGTGTCGAGGAAACAAATTGACTGATTTACGACGTAGCAAAATCAACCAGTGGGAACTAACCATAAAAGAGCGTGGAGCAACCATCAGCGACATAGCGAGATTAGAAACATCGCTGAGATTTCCAATAACCGTTACAACGATAACCGGTGAAGTATTATACGAATCAAAGTACAAATCGAAGGGAGCCCCAATCAAAATTATTGATCATAACGAACACGCATGGACGCCCGCGATCACAATATTTCCACGGGATAGAACAGTAAAGTATATACCCGAAGAATTCTCCAAGGACGGTTTTCTCGCGGAGAGGAAACTATTTGATGCTATTGCTTGTTTGTGTAAAAACGACCCTGTATCAGTGTGGTTACTTCGCAGCGCTGAAAACGATGCGGATACCTTTGATCAGTTTGTAAGACCAAACGGCGAATTATATCGCACTGAAGCATTTCACAACAGGATGAAAAAAACCGCCATGGAATTTGAAGAGCATGATGAACAACTGCTAACAAATTGTTTTACGATTCCATCGGTTGCGGCTCATGTTGCAGCAAGGAAAAATGCGTGGAGACCAACGCGCAAGGAATTTCTACCAGATGTACAATCCAGTTGTTTGGAATACTATCACGGTGGACTATGGAACACTGAATACAACCGCGACGCTATGATTTCCGTTGATATGGTTGCCTGTTATCCAGCGAGTTTTCTCGGGTATGGATCCGCCGCTGAGTATTTCAAACGATTTGGACACCCCAGTCATGAAATGACTCGTGTTGCTATTAATGGACCACTGCCTGATTTTGATTTAACCGGATTCGCTCGCATAGTATCATTTGAATTCGCGGCAGGACTCCATCGCTGTTGCTATATTTGGATCGGTAGACACATGGCTGAAAAGAAGTGGCTGCCAATAGCGCTGCTACGGTATATGATTGATTGTAGCATGCTAGTTTCGTTGATTGTCAGTGACGCGATTATATCATACCGGGCGCAGACTGAAGTCTGGTTACCAGAACCGGAGCGTCTAGATAGCATAATTGACGAGTCCAGAAAAAACATTGATGCCGACGAGGAATATATCATCGAATGGTCCAGGAGGATATTTAACCAACGAAACCGCGAGGCAAAAGATCTCGGTAGAAGAATAATTGGTAAGTTCACACAAGGTGGAAAAAACTGCGACTACAAACGATATTGCTCACGGCTGATTACAGATGACGCAGAATATGATTTCGTAATCAAGGACGCAGTGGCAAAAAATAGATACGTGAACTGCAAAACAGCTTTCTTGTCCAATGGAACAAGGTTGGGTACAGTTGTTACCTACAGCGATGGAGACAGCCCGGCATATCCACATTTGAGGGCGTCTATGCTGGGTTACGCCGCTATCAATTTATTCTCGATGATAAATAGATTCCCCGATACCGCGGTTAGAGTAGCCGTTGATTCATTTTATATTGACGTAAAGTATAAGAAAAACGTAACCGAGTTTACTAGTCCGGACGAGAGTTGGGGTACATGGAGAATTAAAGAAGAAATACGACGCGATTATTCCCCGTCAGCAAATGTCATCGTTGAGAACAATTACCTACGCGGTAATAATTTATCAGAATGGTCTAATGCACCATCGTGTTCTGATCCAATTTGTAGACACAAAACAGTTTATTTAAGCGGCTGTGGCGGGTCAGGAAAGACGACTCGGGCAATTGAATTATTTCGAACGCGGGCAAGTATAATCGTGCTTACACCGACCCATAGACTAGCGCGAGAGATAAAACAACGAAATGTTGACTCCGTTACTTATCACAGCTTTTTTCGATACAGCGGCGGTGAGTGGACTCCTGATCGAATGGGTGAAAAATTTATTCCCGACATTATCATCTGGGATGAGATATGTACTGTTTCGTTAGATACTTTACAAATGTTTCTTGAGTGGTTGCTGCGCGCGAATACAGCAGTAATCATGTGTGGGGACCATGGCCAACCACCACCATTTGTCGGCGAGGGTCCACATGATTGGTTAAAGGGTTTTGTGGACTATTATGAAGAAACCGATACTGATTACCGAGCACTTGATGAACAACTGCGCGAGGTTAAAAAACTAATCAGATTACAGCCGGATAGAATTCAATGTGAAATAATCCGCGAGGTGATTCCGGAAACGCCGTTAAATGAATTCTGGGAAACATGGAGACCAAACGATTTAATTGTAGCGAGCAGAAAGATAGTCAGAGACACACTTCAGCGGAGGTTGTTTGCGTTGCATAAGGAAAAGTTTCCAACGCGCCCAGTGCCGTTGTGTTATAGACCCGCTGACACACGGCGGCAGAACATTGAAGTTGAAATCCCGGGCCCGACAGCGTCAGGGACAAAAAAACAAATTCTCGTGCTGAATGATATCGTGCTCGTTGATATCGGTGTCGTCGAGGACGCGCTACGTGCTGATAAATCCCCGTGGACGCTAGGATACGCAACAACAATACATTCCTCGCAGGGACTGACCATCACGGACACAATTGTTTGGATGGTTGATAATCGCATCGAATGGTCAAATCTAGTCTATCTTGCAGTGTCCCGAGTACGAAGGATAAATCAGCTTCGAAGAATTGTTGTTGACGGAGCCGGTGACGGAGTCACTGACGAAGCCGGCGACAAAGTCACCATCGATGCAAGCGTCATTGATAGAAAACTCTCGGGTTACCGCCAACAGGATAAAAAAAAACAGCGGCGTTTTGATATTGATGCCGAATTAATAATCTCGCTACGACAACAACAGAATAATCACTGCGCGAGTTGCAATTGTGTAATGCGCTGGCGTTATTCGGATAAAGACGCTCGCCAATTTACCGTGGACAGGATCGATAACAGTCTCGGTCATGTCAAAAACAATGTGAGGTTGACCTGTCTTGAGTGCAATAGACGCAACGGCGCTAGTTAAGACCACGCGGGGGCAATTGAGTATCGTCAGGTATCACTTGTAGTTGCTCGCGTGTAAACCCCCGCTGCGGGGCAGTTGAATCCAGTCTATAGATCGGTGATCTACCAGTTGATCGTGTTATCGTTGATATGTTATGTGTGGTAACACTCCAAATAGGATCAGTAGCCCTTTTTTTACCGCCTTCAAGCTCTCCTGGTTCATACAGATATCTCACGGTGACATTGCCGAGAATCGGCTTGAAAACGCTATTTATTTTTGATTTTCCGGGTATATACTCGTATTTAATCGCGTCGCTGGGCTTCATGTTGATTGCTCGGGTAATCTCGTTATTTAACGCTGCAATTACACCTGGCAACCTTTTAACCCATTCACGAGATCGTTTTTCTTGGATGAATTCCTTCGCGTATTGATATCCAAATAACCGTTCAGCAAGAGTCCGATTGAATCGTTCAACAATTGCCTGATCACGATGTAGCGCAGTATGACCTCGTCGTATCGCGACGCTATGATGTTTCAGCGTTGATAAAACAGCGCCGCGAAATTCACTACCAGGATCAACTTGTAATAGATTTGGCCAGCGCAGAGGGCCTCTTCGATAAATTCGCCCAAACGCATCGGCTACTTCAGTTGCTGACTTTGTTTTTAACGGCTCCGCTTGTTTGTATCGACTCGCAACATCAACTACGGTTAGCGCGTATTTGTAACCGTTGTCATGCGGCAAAAATAGTATATCAGCCTGATGAACTTCATTAGGTACGCTGACATCAAAGCGCGAGAAGTTGATTTGTTTAGGCGGTGGTAGATAGATTTGCCATATAGCCTGTTTGGATAACCAATTAGCCGCAGTGGCCTTTGTTACCTTTGCAGCGCTTGCAAGCTTACCAATTGCGGCCTTCCCCTTCCAGTATCCTCTCGGAGAATAATAGATGGATTCCATGTTGTTATTATAAACACTAGCGTATTCAATTACCAGCGCGAGAAGCTCCGCTTCCAATCATTAATTTACCTTTCATAGCCGATTTTACCAACCATGAAGCCAATTTTTCTTTGACGGATTTATCAGGAATAGCATTTAACGCGTGAATTAATTTTACGTCCGCGATATGACGCTGTTGCAGATCGCTACTTTTGTAAGCAACATCATGAGCATGACACGCCTTATCGATAGCGTTTATTGGATACTCACCGGGTTTGGGCTGATTTTGATCATCGAGTCTAATATCTAATCGTGTTCCGGGGCCACAGTAGTTATATCCTGGGAGGTGTTTTTCTCCTGGATACTTTGCCCACGGTGTTCCGGGGAGTTTTGATAACTTGGCTGCGATGTCACCTCCTCGCTTTTTTTTAAAACATCCCCGGGTTTAATAGAAATAAATCTAAATTTCTTTGTACCGCATTGTACACACTTGCCAGTAAGGGCCGATCTGTTATTTCTTGTTGTAGCGGTTGTCATATCATTTGTGCCAGTACGTACTCTACACTTCACACAATATAGATCCATAATTTATGTATAGAGATATGAATATAATTGATTTTTCGGCGACTAAAACAAGAGAACCAGTTAAGCATGTTGCAGCGTTACCAAACTCGATCCGGATGATTATCATCGGACCATCTGGATCCGGCAAGACGCAATTGTTACTCAATTTAATAATGAGATGGATGAAGTGGGATAAGTTGTATTTGGTTGCTCCTAGCGTAGATGATCAACGATGCTACGAGGTGTTGAAAGATTTCAACGAGAATGCATCAGCGATCGCTAAAAAAAATGTTATTGAGTTTATTACGGATATCAATGATGCACCGGGTATTGATGATATTGATGGCGACGTTAACAATCTAGTCGTGTACGATGATGTTATGTTAGACAATCAAAAAAACCCAGCTAGGATATTTTCCAGAGGCAGGCATAAAAACACTGACGTGATATATGTCACTCAACGATACACTCAGATTCCAAAAGTAATTAGAGACAACTGTAATATTCTTGCTGTGTTCAACGGCGTTGATACACACACGCTACGAAATATTTGGCAGACATGGTGCGGCGGTGACATGGACTTTAATGTTTTTCGAAACTTTTTTAGTCATGCTCAGTCGACCCCACATGGATTCGTAACGATAAATTTACATGATCCTCGGACACGATATCGTATCGGACTTGACCAAATATTCGGTTAGTTGCAAATAATTTTCATTGTAAATAACCACTTAGCAGCAGAGGGGGCAATGACATCGACGCGGTCGTCGATGTGCTTACCGGACGCTGACGACGCTGGGGATCGACGCGCAGAAGGTGTTAATTAAACCAAATGACGATTGGACGATCCCCCAACGACGACGTCGTTTTTTTTTTACCAGGCGCTGACGACACTAGATCGTTGAGTTGCAGAAAGTAATAATTAAGCAAAATAACGATTGGACAAAATGTCCGATTCGCCCCCTCTGCTGCTATGCTACAGACAATGGCAAATCGTTGATTAAATAATCATTATGAGAGAAGATAGGTAGGCTGTCCACTTAACGAAAACCGTGAGAAATAAATGTATGCTTAAGTGACAACAGGTTAATAAATCCCATGCTCCATATTCAAGCTAAGCCTTGACGGCGACCACAAGGCAAACATCTGCATCAAAATCCCAATGTCTAAAAATTGAAGCAAGGGGATATTGAACAGATATTTGTCGACGAACCGTCCAGACAACCAGAAAAATGATGTTAACTTCGATAGTGGCTACAAAAATTGAGCATCATTCAGCAACATCCGCTTGATGATTAAAACCCTTCCTAATATATTTGTAATATTATTTTGTGTTATGTTTTTCAAACCAGTGAAACGTAAGTTTCACGAGTACATTTTGTTCATCTCACAATCTTCGACAGATTGTAGAAATACATTTAATTCCTTAATGTCGGAACCTATTAGTTCATGATTTTGGTTGTATGAAGTTGCTGATGTTATTTGAGTTCTACGTCATTTCTCACCGCAATATATGCCATACATTTAGGTCAGTATAACCAGTGCCGGTATTTCCAAATAGGCATAATAGGCACCAGCCTATGGGCCCCATGCCTTTCAGGGGCCCGCGACAACGTGTGCTTAATTATATTTAATCATTTTTGCTTAATAAAATAAAATGTCAATTCGTTTAATAACATTAATTATTGTAAATATTTGCTTTGTGTAATAAAATGGGTTTATGAAAAGTGTTGGTTGGTAAATGTAAAAACGTATTAGTAGATAATTTACGAGGGAGGCCCAAAATTTCGACTGCCCAACGGCCTGCACAGGGTTGTATGCTGTGATAAGGTAGCTAACCTCATAATCACATATACCCATTTTGCACTGTCTCGGTAGTGGGCATTATATGAGATCACGATGGGCAGTAATTTTAACTAACCGATGAATCATTAGTTGGCTACTTGAGCATCTTTTCAAACTTTCAGCCATATGTTACCTACTAGAATCCGCCCACATATGACAGACATATCAAACACGCAATAATTTCTTGCCACCGATACTACTTTCTATAGGTAAATCAACCCCAACTCCATTTTTATATTTCATCTAGAATGCTAGCAGGTTTTATTTCTTTGCTTAAAATATTCCAGTGATACTAGTATTGTTTTAGGGATATGGTAAGTTATATCAACTCTGTGACACATTATATATCTTGAAAAGGCGCTCTCTTGTTGACAACGTATTGAAGCGTCGCGTAATATCATTCACTGGGATGTTATGGCATTATAATCTAATACTATTTAGCTACTCCCATCTATATTTTGTAATTGAACTTAGTCGAACTTCGAATTAACGGTCTGCGTAAGTGACGACAATTATTTTGCGTGTGTATGTGCATATATGTGTGATTTGGTTTTGTAAAGTAGCTTTAAGGATTATTCAGTCATATTGCTAGAACGTCTGCAATTTAGCAGTTTGCAGTGATATCGAGGACTGTGGGATCACGCCGCGGACTTGTAGCATCATGTCCCACCCAGTCAAATAATCGTGACAAGAGACCGACCATTTCTAGCAAAAACTTCTTAATATTACGCTCCTGGTGAGGCAGCAGCTAGTACCATTTTTATAAGTATATGGTATGGCTCGTCCGGGTATCGAACTCTCGATTTCGCGCATCCTCGGTGGACACTCTAACCACTCAAGTCACCGGAACAGTGTCATTTATTTTTTAAGTAATATTTGTAGGGCTAACGCGATTATTTCAGCATATTGCGGTGAGTATGTATAGTTGCAGAAGAATCATCCGCAACATCGCTAGCTTTGAGCGCAAGGCAAGCTTCGACTTGATGTTAAGGTGAGATTTTAATCACGAACCAATTGAGCTTTTAAGTGTCAACAATGTAATAAATTCTAGTAATACTGAAAATAAACTGCATGTTTGTGAGAATGAACTACGAATATACCATTCCAATCGACATTCGCTAGAAATATATCAAAATAGCCACTGAATGTATAATTGATGTATCGTGAGGAAAGAGTACAAAGATATATTAAAATATTTAACATATGGGCCATATGATACCGCCCTTGTGTGTATTCCAATGTGTATAGCACTTTTTATGTTCCACGACGAAGCGATAAAGAATAAATTTTAGAATAATTTTCCTTATAGCTTACCAAGGTCACTGCTGCAAAGTAATATATAGATAATGAATGTTCGATATATATATATATATATATATATATATATATATATATATATATATATATATATATATATATATATAATGATGTTGTTGCTGTGGGGTTTGACGCCATTTTTCAGCACACGATAGGCTATACATGGCGGCCAGTATTAATGGTGGCGGAAGAACCCGGGAAAACCCCAGACGGAACTACCGACCCACAATAAGCTACTGGCATGCTTTCTCACATACCTACATTGGCCGAATCCAGGACTCGAACCCACGCAGACGGAGGTGGGATGACAGTGATCCGTAACGGAGAGCGCTTTAGACCACTAGGCCACTCCGGGTCCCCTATATATATAATGAATGCTCGTATTATACACATTTGTCTATTACCATAACACAATACTGACACTGTAGTATACTTCACTATTTGACTTTCCTTATATAGTAATATATAATGCATTATTGCTTTGTCAATGCAGATATATACAACCAGTTAAAAAATTATGAAGCTGGAACAGTAAAGTTAAGTATGCGGGAGCAGAAAACGTCTCCAACACTGAAGAATATATTTAGTTTTTATCTTTTGCAATATTATGCAGTGATGAATGCTTTTTTTTCGTAGCTCTGTACTATGATCTTCTTAGTAAGAATACCGCGGTCCTAATTGATAGGCTACCGCAAGTGTTTATTCATTTTTGTTCAGAATGCGTCTGCCAGAACACTGCATAAGGCTGGTATTTATGCCCTCGAATAACACTGATTTCATAGAGATTGAAAGGGACAAATCTAGACATAAGCGCTCGATGTAAACACAAATGGTTGGAATAATACTTATGTTTGTGAGATGAACACATATTTCAGTCATATCGCTACAATGTATGTAGTATGGCAAGTGTATTGTCATGTATATCACTGGTGCATCATGCCGAAGAGATGTAGCATGATGTCCCACCCAGTCACATTATACGACACCAGGCCGACCAGACTTGACATTAACATCTTAGTGCAGTGAGCCTAGCGAGGCATCTGTTTGTACCATTTTCATAAGTCTTTGGTATGACTCGACCGTGGTTCAACCCCGCAACCGTCCTCATCAGAGACGGACGCTCTGACCACTAGGCCATAGGTGTGGTCGAATAATACTTAACAAACTTGGTAACCGTAATAGCAACGGCGGCTGGTCCATCTGCAATGCGACAATGGAATTACTATATATCTGGAGTCTATTTACGAAGATACTTGCAACAAAGTTTAACTATGTATCTCAGAAAATGAAAGTAATATTCTAACTAGTGTAGGAGAACCTAAAAAGGGTGAAAGCACAATGGCCAAAAAAGAAATATCGCGCACACATGTAAGGAAAACTATGTTGTTATGAGAAGAAGTAAATATTTTAAGATACAGTAAATAAGCACAATTTGATATGTACTTTTATGTTTGTCCATAATCGTTTATTGCTGAGCATTGGAGCAATTTGTTTTAGTCCTCCAATATATTCTCTTTACTCCGGATCTTTAGTTGTCTTCTTGATTCAATCTCCTCTCTCTGTCTCTCTCTCTCTCTAAAACTTGAATATTGTCTGATTATTAAGTAGCCATGTAACATGGAAAAAGGAAATTCAAAATTTATGTAATACATAAGTTTTAAAAAATTTCAAAATGCACTGGATGAAGATCATAAAATCCGGTTTTTGAATGCATTGAAATCGTTATTTTCGTCATTTACTTTTACTATGATCCACTTGATAAAATCCCAGTGTGCTCAAAACTAGCAAATCTACGATGCTGATTTAATGAAGATTGTAAACATAGTTGATTTCCCAAGGTATTGTTCACTGTCTATTAAACAGCATTACAATGTTCATCATTTAAGCCGCAGAAGACTATTCAATAGCAAAATTTGAAAATAGTCCATCAACGCCTCCAATCCCTCCAAATATCACGAGGTGATAGACGGAAACAACACACTACGTAGTAACAATATCTAAAATGTAATAACTATTATCATTTGGAGCTACGCAGACAAGGCATTTCGACAACAGCTAGCATATGAGATATAAAAGGTGATATGGTTCTTAATTACAAGTATCATATAGATAATAGCGAATCTCAAGAATGAGATAGTACACTTTTTTTCTCTCACTGTATTTAAATAGTTTTATTGTCCACAACATAGTTCCGCCTGACAACATTTTCCATTTTGGGTGTTCAGAGCTAATAACGTCCCCGTAACATGATAATAGTTTTAAAAGGCTTGGCAAAATTATGAATGTATTCGTATACGCACGTTTAGTAGCAGCCAAACGTTTCAATTTAAAATTTCACAACAATATCATAATAACATTTTTTCCAGCGTCAGGCAAAATATTTCTTTCTTTATAAAGCCTTAATACATCGAAATGCAAGATGTGAACTTACTATATAATCCTTGTGAGCTTGTAGCACATATTTGAAAAGTAGCAGTACATTCATAGACTTCGTTGGTCACTTTAAATTATGTGAAATGGCTAGAAATTGCGAATTAGTGTCTAGCATGTTCAACGATCAGTGTCAGTCTAAATTATACTGAATCATTTTATTATTGGATTTGTCAGAAATTGGACGAGAATATTGTGTGGAAATACTAATGTATTACTTCTCATGAGAGAAGGAAGTTAGGACAAAATAACAATGGTCAGTGTCGCCACTACATAGATTAGTAAACATATTGATACGTATAAAAAGCATTTTGCCTGACATTGATTAGATTTTAAATTGAAGTTATAATTTATACGATCAGGTCGATGTTTCGATTATTAATAGTGAGATAAATACATTATATATGTTATAAAATCCCCAACAAAATTACCATAAAGTCACCTTGCAGGCAGTCATTCAATTTACGTATAATGTAAATCCTTGTGATTTATTTATGGTGCTGTATTAATTGGTTCCTAAAGGCGTCATTTTGCAAGAGTAAATGGATTCCAAAAGAGACCATTCTTTATATTTCAAGTCAACTTATATCATCAGCAAGTGTTGAAGTTTACTTTGTGCTCATAAATCTCCCTATATAAACGCTCTCAAGAGAATTAGCCGAAATAAAATCAACTTTGTTGAGTTCCATGTGTTAGACGGGTTGTGTCCTATTCTAAACCTCATCTTCATCACAGTTAGTCACGTCAAACTTGAATCGTTTTCTCGCACTGGTTCTGGTTATATTTCGAAGTAGATATTGAAGAAGCCAGATTTGTAACTCTACACTCCAAGAACATTTAATTGCATTAGTCTTTCCGAGTAACAGCTAGTAAAAAATCTTTTTAGTTTCAAATATATTTACTCTTGGTCGATGTTCACGATCAGCATAAGATCTCTCAACTTCACCCTTCTACAAGAAACATATCTGGCATCTGATGACATGAACTAAAGGTGGCCACAAAATACATTAAGCTTGGGCTAAACCCAATCCTGTGTGCTTTGGCCAGAGTGTGCGTACTATATTCTGTGAATTGACTGATATTCGGACATGATATGTTACTTTAAAATGTGGATGTACGCAAAAACTAAGCAAAACGAATTCCAGAACGTGCGTTCTGTCGCAATATCGGCCAAGCATTTAGACACTGTACTGCTTTGTTCAGGAAGAGTTACACATACAACCATTAGATTATGCAGTAAACTCCCTGTGGATAATGTTACCTTATCATCTGTAATTATATTTTGTCACGACGAAAATCACATATTCTCTAACATTCGTCCAAATTATCAGTGCAACATACAATTCACCGTATTGTTATCCACACTCGTGCAATAATGCACAGGAGGCAGCAAAACTAAAACTGAAAAATTTCCCGTTTTTTTAAGGGTAAGTGAAATCACCACAACGCACAAGTCAGACAGTCAAAACCTACTATCTCAGGCAAAAATATGTTTTAGAGCATTATAATATCACACTGATATGTTATGTTTCCTAATTACTAGAATGACTGAGGAATGACAATCTTCTGTGAGCTGGCCCGTTGCTTGAGAAACACGTGCACTTGAAAATAAAGCTTTTATCAGATATTAATAAAGATTGTAGTCAGTCGCGTTAATTGTCATTCAAAAGACAGATGTGTATCATTATGTGTGACATAAAATCAGATACTCACTTTTAATATATATATATATATATATATATATATATATATATATATATATATATATATATATATATATATATATTAGGTATATCATTCACAATACACAACAGAGTTACGCAATTTATGTAAATAAAATTATTTTTGCCACAAAAATTGTGTTTAAAGGTATTTTTTTATTTTGTATAAGCTTGGAATACATAATATTTGATGAGCTAATACATTTTGAATATACAAAAATAAAAACCATCCCTTGTTATGTTCAATAAAACTGGTTTAACACTTGAAGCTAAAGTGATTTGGGTTTCATGGAAGACGTTGGTCTCATCTTCCTATATCCAAGCAAACAAGGCACAATTTAAGACATCGGGTTCGTCTGTTATCAACTTGTTTTCCTTGGACTAGAATTATTGAAGTGTAGACAGAAAAATATATAGGACGGTATAAAAACTTTCAAGGATTAGGAGAACTTAAACGTCGCGAAAAGATTAAAAATTATCTAAACTTAAATCTCATTTGAAAAAATTACTTTTGATTTGTGTCTATGCACAGTCCGTAGTCTTTTGCTTCCCGATATATCTCCTTTTACAGATTTCACTGGCTTTTTCTAATATTTCATCGATTTTCAACCAAATGAATTACTTTATATGTTGTAACACCTATTGCTGAAATGTTCTTCAAGGTATATGTCCTAATTGCTTTCTTAATGAAAAGCAACATTAGGTGTAAATAGATTGAAACACAAAACAGATATGCATGATTCTGATGTATTAAATGAATGGAAGATCCACTCATATGTGGCATTATTCTGTTGTAGGAAATAATTATGTTTGATTGACTAAGGTCCAATTATTATAATTTGTATTCATATCATTATATCTTCGTCCAAAATATCTGAAATAACTCCATAATGAGGGTCTAAATCACCTAAGACATCGAACCATGAGATGGCAAACATTAATCGATGCAGGAATGTGTTCTGGTCTTCAATCACGCTTTCGGTTTTGAAATAGACCAATTGACGTAGTGTTTCCGTTTATTACTCAGTTATATCAATGCCCATATTTATTTCAATTGTCAAATTAGATAGTTGAATATGTATACAGTTTGCTGCTAAGATGAATATGTTTTCTATTCTTTATCAGTCGAGAACAGTTAACGTGTGTGTGTGTGTGTGTGTGTGTGTGTTATGTATTCTTGTTTGTTTTTCTAAACGAATTATATTAGTAAAGTTTTAATGCAGAAATTGATCTGAGGCACCAAGAAAGAGCTTTTGGAGGTATCAATAACAGCTGAGTTCATCGCCTATTTCTATAAAGGAAATTTCATTTGTTTCTTCAGTAAACACATTTATCACATTGTTTCAGTGCAATATACTGTTGAGTGAGGAGTGAAGACGTAGTAAAGACAGTTAAAAAACTATAACTGTTGATAACTGCTAAAATTTCGTAAAATCATTATCCTTTATGTGCCACATCAATGCAAACAAAGTTCATAAAAAAATAAACTTAGTAACAAGAACAAAATAGAAGACCATATATCACATTCCAAATATTTACATGAAAATAGTATACGAAGTCTTCAAAATCGCGTACTCTTCCCATTAATTTGCCACAACAAAAGCGCATGCCAAGAATAAAAGTCCTCAGATATATTATTGCTATTAAATATTTTTTTCCTTAAAACTAAATGTATATAGTAAGCTGGTCCAGGAATCTTATATATAGAGGTTACTCTTTAGTAAAATAAGTTGTATACTCTTTTGAAATGCTTAATGTCGACGTCCATGCTTAAATAATGACAAAATCACAATATGATGGTGACGCTCAAGGAGGTGTTACAGAGAATCGCAAAAATTTCACTTTTACCCCAAAAGTGCCCGTTTCAGATGGGAAATACTACGTATATAATCATAGACTAGAACACAAAGCAGACCACTTGGTGATAATGTCATGCTAGTTGATGGTCAAAACGGCTAGGTCCTTTTAATGCTACAAATCACACCATAACTATACAAGATATTTCATATATGTTGTCGACCGCTCCGTTGACATAGTGGTTACAGAGACCGCCAAGGATGCGGGATGTCGCGGGTTTGAACACCAGTGAAGACATACCAAAGACTTAAAAAAATGGTACTAACAGCTGCCTAGCTTGGCGCTCAGCATTAAGAGGTTAGTGTTAGGGCTAGTCGGCCTGGTGTCAGAATAATGTGACTGGATGAGACATCATGCTACATCTCTGCGACATCATGCCGCTTTGCTATATATCACTATAAACTGCCACACTGCTGACATCGTAGCACAATGAGTGAACATTTGTCAAGGCTACGTTACAAATCCAAACTAAACACACGCACACACACGCACACACAGGCATATATGTTGTCAACTCCAGATTTAATTGCAGTCGTGTGGTTCACGTATAATGCCCAGAAATAAATTAAGTGTTCTTCATTTTTTGTACGATTCCTTTGAAGAAATTGAAACAACTGTATTACTGAGAACGCACATGTGCGTGATAAATCCACGCGGCTGAGAAATACTGTTTGGCACGGAGTCGCACGAGAAAGGATACGTGTGGGCGGGTCTCAATGGAATTTATTTTTTCCAACCATCAAGCTGCCATCAAAAGCTGGCCTGGCTTTAGCCGCTTTAATTAACAGTGTGTCGTCGCACAAGAAGACAAACAAGACAAGAAATTTTCAGTGTCAAAGCTGTCTGGTGCGAATGTGTATTAATCAGTTATACCTCATGGACCTTGACGGCCCCCTGTTCGACATCCACCGAAAGCCCTATACGATACAGCTGTACATTAGAGATTAACTTGATATTTATTACCATGACAATCGCACCTGCACGTTTGAGCAATGTTAGTGTCATCAACGCCTATATACAGGTTTACGCGAGATCGACCACAACAAAGATCTGCGCAGCAACGGAAGTCGGTTGCGCTGCCCTCCACGGCAACAATACCAACCCCGTTTAGTAAAATCATCAGGCTTGCTCAACCATGTCTGCCCGACATAACGTAAGCCAGAAGCAATTCAATAATTCAGTGATGGAAAATACATTAGCAGGTTGCATAAAAAGTATTTAGCGAAACCGATACTATGGAAAATTTTCACCAAGTATCTGAAGCCGCGTTTGACATTCAGCCGGATGTGATACAGATCAAACAATTAAAATATTTGGACACATTTCGGATTACCCCCCCACCCCGCCCCAAATAAATGCAGTTTAGTCTATTCCGAGCGTATCTTAAAGCGTTATAGAAAAAATATTCATGTTGTAATTTGTAGGTAACGTTTAAAACCTAATAAATAGTTTTTCATTTATCGGGCCAGTATGTTTTTGCATTTATTTGACCTCTTTGATAATTATCTTGGCCGGTGATAGCATAGCATTCAAAGTTTCCCAACCTAATATATTATTACTGGTTAGTAAATTGTAATCTTTGGTGTCAACACTTGGTCAAATATTTAACAACAAGATCTCTTATATCAGCACAGTGCTATTGATATGGTAGTAGTGTAAGGTTAAACGATGGTAGTAGTGTAAGGTTAAACGATGGTAGTAGTGTAAGGTTAAACGATGGTAGTAGTGTAAGGTTAAACGATGGTAGTAGTGTAAGGGTAAACGATGGTAGTAGTGTAAGGTTAAACGACGGTAGTAGTGTAAGGTTAAACGACTCACTTTTGTTCCAGCATTGTACATCGCACCTTATACACTATTTAACATACGTACTAAGTAGTGACATTTAGTTTGTTCTAGGGGGCCATCGATCTTTTCTCTTAAGTCGAGATATTAGTTCCCCATAATCTTCAGATTAATAATTTTCTTAACATAATATAATTGATCATGTACTTAAGAGGGTCATCGAGAGAATTATTTGCGAACTATTTTCTGTTTTTTCATTCTTATATATTCACAGATAAAACAATATCCTTATCATTAAACATTAGAAATATTTATTTGCGAATTATTTTCTTTTTTTCATTCTTATATATTCACAAGTAAAACTATATCCTTATAATTTAACATGAGAAAATATTTGATTTCCCATCATGTCATGCGACGCTTGATTGTGACAGGCTACAAAAGTTGCACCTGCAACAATACAAAGGAGTACTTTATGAGATATAATAAATACGTAGAAACTCCCTTTAATTTCAGACATAACAACACATCTTTGATAATTAAATCTGACCAGACGCCGTTAGCCTCTGTGCGGAGTTATGTCCCCTTACTCTATTGTCAACATCGACAAACCTGCTGTGATGCATCGCTGAATCGGACTTTCATTCTTTACAGATAGGGTCAGATAGTTAAGAAGACGACAAACCATAATTTACTGCGACAGATTGGGCCTAGCCATTTATATTGCTTTCGTAAAAGTCACGGGTCACCTATACTGTACACACGTGTGATATTAGTATAGTCATAAACAAACGCATTTGTTATGAATGCACGCTGTACAAATGTTCATTTATACTTTTTTTTAAAAAAATATTCGGCATGCTCCGTAAATAATCGGTAGATTCCGCGTGCCAAAAACGGATATGAAGTTCGTTTATCGCTTCTATTCAACATAGGCATTCATATGTTAAATTTCTCCACGTAAATGTCTATGTGATATTGATTACAATCGTGCATTTTTATAGCAAGTATGCTGCCCTGTGTTGCATATAGATGTAATCAAAAGAGTTATGACGGGACAAAATGGTTCTTTCTTTTTCCGACCGAAAGAGGATTGAAACTGTTGAATTGAATAGGGCGAGGGCGGGAAAGTCCTAAATCCTCCTAAATCTCGTAGAAAGCTCTATGGTACATATGAAAAGAAGGATAGAAAGAGCGTAAGTAAAATACATCGAATAAAGATAGTTATGTTTAAAATAATCATGATTTGTTTTTAACGTGTAAAGTGTAGACTTTGATCAAACTCTGTTATTAGTATTACCATAACCAATATGAACTAAAAATAATGATGTATTACTCTTGGACGTTTATCATGTTTAGGTGTACAAGTTTATATAATCAGTGATATATATATATATATATATAAATAAGGGCGAAAATCCATGAAAAGACGAGAATAGATGATTTTCGCTTATGTAATACCAGGCCGTCTTTGGACCTATGAAGGATGATAGTAAATGTTAAGTCGAACAGATCAAGGGAATAAACAGAGATGATGATGATGATGATGATGATGATGATATTCTTTTATTCCTCCATTTTCTGAAGATTTTAAGACAAAGTATAGAAATGCAATGAAATACACAGAATCACAAAAATGGTGGATTCGTTACAGATGAAGTCCTCTGAATTATTTCCAATAGCAAACGAATAAATAAATTAATCTCATTACTAAACTATGTGTATATATATATATATATATATATATATATATATATATATATATATATATATATATATATATATATATATATATATATATGAAAGAACATTTGAAAATGTATCCTCACAACAAAAATAGTTTCCTAATCGGTTTGTAATCCAGTATAAGTATTTCTTTCTTTATATTCTGTGTGAGTTCTCTATTGAATCGAATATATACTATCCTTTATCTTAATGAAATACTTGGTAGATAGTCTGATCACATTTATCCATGCCTCAAGTTCTAAACGTTCTGATATGTCATTTAAACCACCAAGTAGTATAATTAGTATAACATCATCGATCTGATCACAGAAATCGCGGTAAGTCACTGCAGGCATATACGAAAATAGACTTTCCATTAAGTGGTTTCTGTCGTCTAAGGTTAAGGCACAATTCATCGAAATGGATTATTTTAAATGTGACGATTTCTTTTGCTTTCTACAAAGTTGGCCCACATAGGGAAGCCAGCATTGATTCATTTTTACCTGTATTAACGTTAATTTTAAATAAATTGAAACAATGGAACACTTTTGAAAGCGACACAATCTAGCTGGTCGTACACGCATATCGATATAATGCTGAACAGTAAATTAGTTTTCATTAATTTCATCTAAATGTTCTCTATTCACTGTTTATAGCATTTTCTTATTAGACAACAAGAAGCATGTACTTCTTCTTGTGGGGATGCAAGTACGTCAGTTCCTGGTGGCATCCTCTTTAGGTGGGAAATCGTAGCTAAGGGGAATAACCGAGCTGTATACTTCTATTTCGAGTAATTAAATTATTATTTCTTCTTTACATTTGATGTTTTATTCTTTTTATGCGAATATAACTATTTTTAATCATGTAAAGCAAATCTGATGTAAAATGAATAAAAAATGTTAGAATATGGCCGGTGACCTTTAAATCACTTTATTTAAATGATCAGACTATAGAGGGAGGAGGTATTATGAAAGTCGATAGGGTTGAGGATGTGCCGACCAGTGAGTTTCGTCTAATAAGCTTTGATTCTTGAGTTAGTTTCGTATATAATCAAAAGAACATTTTCTTTTCGTAAATTAATACCGGATATATTTCAGCTTAAGGTACTAAAATCTATATATTGTAACTCGTGGCTTCTCCACTCGTTATATAATTATGTTTTGGTACCACAGGATGAAATATGTCCGGTATTAACGCAGAAAAAGAAAATATCCTCTGTGTGAATACCATCATGCATATATGTTCCTATAAGTCAGAGACAAAAATTGTTTCCATTTATTGACCTTAGATTTTATCTTGAAGATAGCGCTAGTAGAATTCTCCAAAACAATATATGGTTGGTATCAATATATTACAACTAACAATTAATTTATGCTTAGCGTGTCTAAAACTAAAGGGTTGTTTGTGGACGTTAATGTCACGAACATTGAAAATAATTATATCACTGCTACGACAAATGTTTAAAACATAAATTTCATTAATATGCTGAATATTCCTCGTGTCCTCCAAAATCAATAAATATAGGAATTTGTTAGAATTATCCTGCAATAGATGTGTTCAATCCATACACAAAATCAGGCACACGCTCGCTCACAAAAGGACTACGAATCTTACAGATTTCCTAATTAATTCTAACACCAAAAAAAAATATTCATTTAAAAGGCTCATCAAATAAATATAATATTTCTTGATATTCGGACTGTTCTTACATAATTGAAAATACTTATTTCAATTTTAGCAAAACATAAGAAACATTCACAATGCATCATGATTCAAAATGTGCCAGATAAAATGATATTTATTGAACCACCTTACCATTTGTAGAATATCATATATTGGACAAACAAGTCAACCAGTATTTAAACGAATGAATCAACATAGCTTTGATATAACTAATTATCTAAATAAATCGTTTTTATTTCATGTCGACGCACACTTTAATGACAGTTTCCACACTTTACAAGATTTTTCATTTCAGCCGATTCATAATTCGGTGATGGAAAGTCTTTTGAAGAAAACATATTAGATTCACCGTCTGGATAAAATATATCCAAAGGGTCTAAATTCAAGTTTTATATGACATTCATTGAAATGTAATTCGAAGTATATTTCGCATTTTCTTTATATATGGGTCAGTCGCCATCTTCCAGATATATAAACTTGTAACCATTGAAGAGTCCCCTATATTTCCGAAATAATTTTTTTATATATGTTGGTGTTTCCCTCCTCAGATCTATGATGTTTAATGTTAGTAAAAATTCGAAGAGAATTTTGAATAAAAATAATTTTGATTAAAAATAATTATTTAAACATTGCATTTTATTCAGGGTTGACTGTCCTAAGATACAGTACTGATCATGGATCCCGAGCTGGTTCCCAAACGTTGCCATGTTTGTGATTATGGGGTGCGTACTCCATGATTTTTTAAGTGAGGACTGCACATATGGTATATCCAAGTTCCCATAAGTCATTTAAAACTTGTTTATTTTTAAAATAAGTATTAAAAAAGGGAAGTAATTTCCAATTTACCCTTTTCACATATGTCTCGATTTAAAGCAAACTGGATCTACCTATCATTTGAGAGGCATGTCTTGTTTGTTTGCCAAAACAACCAAAAACAAATGGAACCGAAAATAAAGACTTATTAAATGTGTATCTGGTGCTGTGTATGCTATTTTTTTATGTCTTATGTCTCTCATGTCTCATGTCACAGGTCTCATTAAAATCGTTTGGATTTTCTATCTGTTTTATCCCTTTTATCAGAATGACTTGTTTGTTTTCCTTAACGTCAAATCTGACTATAGCATACACTCTGTCGACGAATCTGCGACCATGCGACTATGCCACCAAATTATACGGCCCAGTCGGAGACTCTGCGACACATTCAACGACAATGCAACTCTCTCAGCGAAGCAGTCGGCTAACCTGTGACCAAGTCAGCAACACAGTCCATGGCGCTGAGACCCAGTCTGTGACACTGCGACCAAGTCCACGATTCAGTGCGCGAATCTGCGACCAAGTCAGCAACCCAGTGGTCGACACGTTGACCAAGACAACGATTCAGTCCTCGACCAGAGCGACTCAGTCGGCTACAACATCACAAACATTCGACGACACAGCGACCCAGCGACTCATTCGGCGCACAAGTCGGCGACAAAAAGCCAGAATAAGACGGTATGCCACTGGCGTAGAAATCTGTCGCACTCTGGAGCGCCAGACCTCAGACAGATTCAGCGGGGTATAACTCCAAATACAATGTCCTATCCTAAGGAACCCAAGATAGAGACTCGGGGTAGTATAGCCGAGGGAAAAATGTGGCTCTGGTCTTGTAATCCTCAAACAAATATATATATATATATATATATATATATATATATATATATATATATATATATATATATATATATATATATATATATATATATATATCTATATCCATATCTATATATATAAATAGTAGAAAATATAAATATCTTTTCTTTTTATAGTTTGACCTAAATTATAATAGTACTTTTAAAAACATTAAAACAAGATTCTAAATGGCTGATGTGTAATAATCTCTCTTTCTCTTTGTCTCTCTCTATCTTTATTTATTACTTTATGCACACACACACACACACACACACACACACACACACACACACATATATATATATATATATATATATATATATATATATATATATATATATATATATATATATGTTACAAAATATATTAATCTTTACATTATAAAGTTTGACATAAATAATTCTTTTACAAACATTAAAACAATGTTCTAAATGGATGAAGCCAGATAATATCTGTTGTTTTTTTTTTTTTGCGGTTAAACGAAACATCATTAACTAAAACTTGTCACGTTGAACATTTCATGATTGTTTAATAAGATTATGTGACGTGGTTATGAAGAAAGTTGAACAATTATGTTTTTGATCTTTTTGTCCTGTGGACCAATATGTGTAACATTTGTTTGTAGATTACAACAAAATGAATATGTTCATCCACCACGTTTATCATTAATTCACAAATGTATTTAGAGATCGGGAGGGTGGAGACAGAGCGGCGCCAGACCCGGCCAGACTATCTGGCCCTATAGGTAAGGTTAGATTCTGGCGTCCCCCCCCCCCCGGAAAATATCAATTTCCAAATTTATAAACAATTAAAAAAAATAAAAAATGCGCCCCCCACGCCGAAATCAGCGCCCTAGGCGGCTGCCTAGTTTGCCTATATAGTAGCGCCGGCCCTGGGTGGAGATGAAAACAGTTTGATCAGAATGGTATGGATACTATCAAAATGTAACTTCGTTAAGTATGATATTCAAATGTTCAACCCATTATAGATATTTATTTAGATGTCAACGTGTGTTGTAATATTTGTCAGGTCAAGATGGATAGATGGCTGGATGGGTGACGGAAGGGGGGCCAGACGTGTAATTAGGGGAGTTATTAACTGGGTAATGAGGGTGAATTCACATGGGTATAATATATAACTTAAGTATAGGGAAAGCAAAACTGATAAAGACATGTCCTAAATTTGTATTGAATTTATTACATTCAATCTATATGTCAGAGCATGATTTGGAGAATAGTAATCAATCTAATAGTCTGAAGAAACAGTTACCTCTCTTTGTTACATTTACTCATACAGCCTAATAAAAAACTAGGCAGGATTCAACTGTTTCTAACATGGTGAATCAGAGCGTATTCGTTGTTCTAGATATATTTATTACGCAATGCAATCTACACTTTTCTTGAATTTTTAGAAACAGTTTTAAGACTTCAATAATAAAAAAATCTGTTTATTTCTCCTGTTCAGGCTACCAATCAATATTAAATAAAATCTTCTCTCTCTCTCTCTCTCTCTCTCTCTCTCTCTCTCTATATATATATATATATATATATATATATATATATATATATATATATATATATATATATATATATATATATATATATCTTAATCTTTGTAAATATTAATGTTTTTGCTTTGCAATTAATTTTTATACTCACACCAGACGTGTTAGAATCTATAGGCAACCTCCATTAAAAGGATATTGGTAACGTATAATTCAACATAGGTGGGAGAGCTTGGTAGTGAGACGAAATGGCTAAAACTTATGGCGATAGTATGTCCTATTTCATTCAGTTAAATATCATGCGCCATACCGGTGACACTTAAGAATAATTCACTTAGTGACAAGGAGAAGTGGCTGTCAATCACATTGGATGAAATCGAACATGAACTGCGTTTCTAGGAATACTGTGGGCAAGTGAAAGGGATTCTAGTCAGTTATGAACAGCCTTGAAAGTAGTTCCTAAAACAAGGTAGAAAAGCCTCTGTTAGCTTTATACAGAGTTTGATGATAAAGAAAAATAAAATAATAATAATAATAATAATAATAATAATAATAATAATAATAATGATAATAATAATAATGATAATAATATATTAAAACAAATAATAATAATAATAATAATAATAATAATAATAATATACTACAAATACTACTACTACTACTACTAATAATAATAATAAAAATACTACTACTACTACTAATAATAATAATAATGATAATAATAATAATAATAATAAGAATGATAATAAAAATTCCAGATATGATGTGATACCTGATAAAACATAATAAAGTATAATACCCTGCTGAATGCATCTGCAGTCCATACAATGTTCAGCAAGGAAATGTGGAGAAAAGCATCCGACTTTTCGTGAAATTCTAACAGTTATATGAATTTAGCAATATGTATGACATCAAATCTGTTGATATTGATAGCAAACGCTGCAGTAGAACGTTCATTGTAAGGTCAATATGAATAAATTATCTAATTAAGGCTACATTTTTGTTATATTGATTTAATTTCTATCTTGTGATTAACCTTTGTCCATAATTTGTGGTAGGATGTTTGGCATGGATGCATACTGTCATGATGGATGCATATGTGTACTGGATTTAGAGTTCCAAATACAATCTTTTTCGTTACCTTTAAATATTCCTGGAAGAATTTTGTTGACAGTTTGACGTAAAGAAATTTGTATCGTGGAGGAGCCCCAATGTTTATTTATAACTCCATGGTCTTAAGACGAGTAACAGAATATAGTGAAAATCATCGTCCTTTGTAAAATTCAAAAACTAATGATTCACATAGAGTTCAAAGTGAAAAGTTTTAAAGAACTTGCGGTATTGAGAAATGAATCTAAAATAGTCGAAAAGTATAATGTTCCAATGGTGGTTCGAATGAATTCCTATCTTGAAGGTATTGGCGTACCAATATTATGGAATGTGACCATTTGATGATTGTTTTAATGTATAATAAATGAATAATACAAAATATCCTTGAATAAATTCACAATAGTCCAAGAATTGTGAATTATTCCGTAATTATTACTGATCACTTTGTAATAACAAAGTAATTTACATATTTAAATCTGAAACACGAATTAAATTCATTGCATTGATCTTAAAATATTATATGAGTAATTCTAAATAACCATAATATTAAAACCTGATTTATAACAAGAGGACAAAAAATATCACGTCATCTTAATGGTACAATCTTTAGGAAAACTTCAATTTGTGTTTAAGCTCTGACTTCACTTTGTTTTTGAACGTTTCGTCTTTTGTATGTTAATTTCTCATACTTGAGAAAATTGTAATGAATCCTCAAGCTATCACAATATATGAAGATGGGTTCGAATCGTTTAAAAAGGATGTATTGCTTCAGTTTATCCCAAACTATGATCTTCCAGAAGAGAAGCTTTTTAATTTAGCAAGAAACAGAAAAGTATCTTGGTCTATAATTTGTTGGAAAAAATGTTTGTGATAAAAATTGCTTTGGATTTGATTTATAAGCCTCTGTGCTGTTCTGAAATGACATTAATATGATTGAAAATTAAGAATACAGTTTGAATTAGAGTTACTACAGTTCCAGCTTCAGAAACAAATGATTGAAATTTAATATCAGAAAGTGAAAACATTTTTAATTGTAGAAAGAGGAAACGGAGAGAAAACAGAAAGAAGAAAGCCAAATACAATTGCAAAAAGAGGAAAGAGAGAGAAAGAATGGGAAGGTTGGCAAATACAAATATGAATGCCAAGAGGAAATATACAGAGGAAACAAAGAAGTGCAATTGAAATTAAAACAATTAGAACTGGCCTGCATACACCCCACCCCCCGTTTGCAAACAAGTTCAGAGCTTGATATTACCAGAGCTATTAGGTTAGTACTCTTTTTTAAAAAAAGTGGCTGAACATGTTGAGAACATTTCTAAAATGATAAAGTGCATTGGAATATATTATTGCAAAGTGCAGCTGCCTCGTTTGGCGCTCATCGTTATGAGGCTAATGTTAGTACTGTTCTGCCTCGTGTCGGGAAATCGAACTGGGTGGAGGCATTATGTTATGTGTCGCCGGCATGACACCCTATTCCTAGACGTCACTATAAATGCCAAGCTGCGGAGATCGTAGCGATTTGACTAAACTTGATAAAGCTACGTTAAAAAACAATATTACACAAACACACCAGTATACACTTCACTGTCAGTAAGAATGTAGTAATCATACCCTAATTAAGGCAACATCTTGAAGGGTGATGAGTTGATACAAAATGCACATCGACACATATTTCGTAACTGTACAAACGAAACTGGACAGACTCCTGTCGCATTTGCAAAGGAAAAAGAGCATCTGTTTGATATGTGGTATTCAGCCAAAAGGTTAATTAAGATTACAATAATCTCAGACAACTCAGATTAGTTGAAGATTTTGAGAATTGCGTATACGTAGTTGTCAAAACTACCATGGTGAGCAAAAGGGTAGAAACTTCAGAATATTCTGCTCGTACGTTATTGACGATTGATACAGATTGAAAACGTAGCGAGACAATAAATACAGAGCTATTTCAAACGATCTTTCTTCGAAGTGGCCGAGGTCTCCAATATGTAGTGAATGCAATATATATATATATATATATATATATATATATATATATATATATATATATATATATATATATATATATATATATATATATATATATATATATTGCATTGTGGAGGGTTGGGCGTGGGGCTAGCAACACCACCCCGTTAAAACAACTCTTGCTACGGAAACGACAACAAGGAAACAAACGACAACCGGCGCGGGGAGAGAAGCATACCAGGCAACTGGCTCTATGACGGATGGAGAACAAAACAGCAAGGACGTCCCCATCCCGATAGCGGAACTCCTGACGACAAAAGCATAGATCAGAGTTGGATACTGGAACGTGCGAACGCTCAACCAGACTGGAAAACTGGCACAAGCAGTGATCGAGTTGAATCACTACAACTTGACCCTCATGGGTGTAACGGAAGCACGATGGACTGGTGCCGGCAAGCAGAAGTTGAACTCCGGAGAAGTCATCATCTGGTCCGGAAGGAAGGACAATGACCACCGGGAGCGGGTCGCCATCATTATCAGCAAGGACAAGAACAATACCGTTCTACAGTGGAGGCCAGTGAACAAGCGCCTGCTGTACGTCAGGATGAACTCCAAGTACGCCAAGCTGTCTGTTGTTGTGGCCTATGCACCAATAGACGACGCGGAAGAAGAGGACAAAGACACCTTCTACGACGCTCTTCAAACCGTTTTAGAGGACATCCCTCGACATGACATGCTGTTGCTACTTGGTGACTTCAACGCTAGGGTCGGCTGCGACAATAAAGACAGAGAGAGGACCATGGGGCGCCATGGAGTAGGTGTGATGACCGACAACGGGGAAAGACTGGTCAACTTTTGTGAAGAGAATGACTTGGTCATAGGAGGGGCCCTGTTCGAGCACAAGGACATCAACAAGCTTACATGGACGTCACCAGACGGCAGAACTCAGAACCAGATCGACCACACCGTCATCAACGGCCGATGGAAACACTCCCTGCAGGACGTGCGAGTGATGTGGCACGCTGACATCGGCAGCGACTATAGTCTTCTGGTGGCCAAGGTGACTTTAAAGCTTAGGAAAGTTAGAATAGGGGTCTCCAGGAATCAGCGCTTCGATGTGGCCAAGCTGAAAGATCCAAAAGTGAAGGAAGAATTTAGGCTGGCCCTAAGGAATAGGTTTAGTGTTCTAGAAGATGAGACAGCGCTGACCATCGACAATTTAAACAGAGTAATGAGGGAAGCAGGAGAAATAGTTTTAGGTTATAGGAATAGTAAGAAGACAGAGTAGATATCAGGAGAGACCTGGACTCGCATAGACGAGAGAAGACAGATTAAGAAGAGACTTTTGGACTCCAAGTCGCCAAGACTGAAAGAGAGAATTTCAAAGGAGTACAGAGGAAAAGACAAGGAGGTGAAGAAATCAGCAAGGAGAGACAGGAGAGAATACACAGAGAGACTGGCAAAGGAGGCGGAGGCAGCAGCAGAGCAGAAAGACATGAAGACGGTGTACCAGAACACCAAGAAGCTGAAGGGCGACTACGGCCAGCACCACGACCTTCCAGTGAGAGATGCAGATGGAACTCATGTCACAGTGGAGGAGGAGAAGCTGAAGAGATGGAAGCAACACTTTTGAGTCCATACTGAGTCGTCCAGACCCACCAGTACTCGCTGACATTCTTGAAGCAGAGGAGGACCTTGACATGAACTGCGACGACATCACTGTTGAGGAGGTCAAGCAGGCCATCCACAAGCTGAAGAATGGGAAGGCACCTGGCGATGATGGTGTATGTCCCGATATGCTGAAGGCAGAAAACACAAAGACACCGCAGCTTCTTTGCCAGAGTCTCCAAAAGATCTGGGATAGTGAAGAAGTACCAAATGACTGGAAAACAGGAATCATCGTCAAACTTCCCAAGAAAGGAGATCTGGGGAACTGCAACAACTGGCGAGGAATCACACTTACTATCCATCTCCAGTAAGATTTTCAGTCGCATCATTCTCCAACGCATCACAACAGCTGTGGACGACATCCTACACCAGGAACAGGCAGGCTTTAGGAAGGGCAAATCCTGCATCGACCACATCTTCGTTCTGAGACAGATCCTTGAGCAGTCCCATGAGTGGAATGGATCCCTTTATGTGGTCTTTGTGGACTTTGAGAAGGCCTTCGACAACCTGCACCAAGCCTCTCTGTGGAATATCTTACGACACTACGGCATCCCCCAGAAACTTGTCAACGTCATCAGGCCCCTGTACGAAAACTTTGAGTGCAGAGTCATCTACAACAACCTACTCACTGAACCATTCAAGGTGGAAACCGGAGTGAAGCAAGGATGCATTCTCTCGCCGATCCTCTTCTCACTGGCCATTGACTGGATCAAGCCCCGCACCACAGAGGGCAGGGGCAAGGAATACAGTGGACGCTGACCTTAATGCTGGATAACTTGGATTATGCCGACGACATCGGGTTGCTAGCAAGCAGACACCAGAATATCCAACAGAAGACACAACAGTTGGAACAGACAGCAAGCACCATAGGTCTTCGAGTCAACATAGGGAAGACACAAATCTTGAGGAAGAACACTAGAGTGGGCGACCCAATCACCATCAACGACCAGCCTCTGCAAGAAGTAGACGAATTCACGTACCTGGGCAGCTAGGTCGCCACGGATGGAGATTGCACAAGGGAAGTCACCACAAGAATCAGCAAGGCCAACCAGGCCTTCGCAATTCTGAAGCCCATCTGGAAGACAACAAACCGCAGCGCCCACACGAAGATTCGTATCTTCAAGAGCAACGTGCTGAGCATCCTTTTGGAAGACCACTGCTAAGATAGAATGCAAGCTCGAAGTCTTCCAGACCAAGTGCCTGCGACGGATCATGAAGATCTTTTGGCCAAACATGATCTCGAACGAGGAACTCCGGCACAGAGCGGGCGCAAGCACCATCACTGAGACCATTGCAACTCGTCAATGGAGATGGCTCGATCACGTCTGCAGAATGCCACACGACTCACTACCAAGGATGACACTGAGATGGACTCCACAGGGGAAAAGGAACCGTGGCAGATCCAAAGAGATCTGGCGCCGGACCGTGGAGCGAGAACTCAAGACTAGAGGCCTCACCATGCAGACTGCCCCCATAACAGCAGCCGACAGACCAAAATGGTGCTCCCTTGCTGTCGCCTTAAGCACCAGACGGCGCAGAGAGGATTGCTATATATATATATATATATATATATATATATATATATATATATATATATATATATATATATATATATATATATTGTCAAACAAACAACAAACCACAGCCTTATTTCATTACGGAGAATTATGACCCATTTACTTATAAAGGTTCTAAAGTAATTGCTGATGATTCTGCAAATCTTATCCGTGTTAAAACAGTAAAGGACACAGTAACAATTCAGAGCCTCTTTGAGCATTTTGAGCTGTTACATTGCCTGTATGTTAGACATCGTCTTCAAGTGAAAGTGTTCTTATGAAGTGCATATAGAGCAGTTTAAGATATTGATCACAGTGATCCTCTTTTTACTACCAAGTCACTATATGTTAATGAGGGTGACAAAATACAATTACTCATTGTCGAACAGGAACATGATCCTATGAATTTTTTGTTTGACAGGGATATTAGCAAACGTGTAGTCACACAAGTACCCGCTTCTTATATTGCGAAAGTGGGGTCCTTGTAACACAATGTAGATTACCTGATGACCCTGCTGGTTACGATTCGTCAATGCACCGTCACATGTTTTATCCGAAGTCATAAAAAAGAGGATTCCTTATTTATATGGTTAGTCAGGTGTCAGTAAGACTTACAAGGAAAATCTTGAGTCATTTGTGTTGGCCTTTGTCTGAGGAGTCTTCTTCTAACGCACTTGTTTTTATGCAGGGTGTGGGGTGCGGCTTGATTAATGTTACATTCCAGTCTAATGGCTCATTTGAAATTTCAAGCATGCAATTCGTTCGTAACACCACTGGAATTCATTCGGAATTCTACCTGCGGACTTAGCATACGTTTAAGACTATATGGAATTTCATTCACAATACTTCATGTACTTTTTATATTTGCACTTTGTATTCCAGGTAAATAAATTGTTGGTTGAATATTACAAAATTTACTGGTTCTTGCTTAATTTTGTTCCTTAGCCTCAGTTCATAGATTCTTAACAATATCCACCTTAATTTCCACTACCGATAGCTTTATTCATTAAATCGTATGCACGTCAATTCCTGTACCATTACTATACAATACCATTATGGCCAAATTTGATTAAAACATTGACTAGAAATTTTGTAACCATCTAGAATTCTAGATAATTAATAATCCACCTCTTATATAATGCTTTTAAGATGCACTTCGTCCACTTTTATCATCTTACTCTGGGATATATTCCATTAATATTATTTGCGTCTTGTTCCATTATATATTTTGTACTGTTTTTTATATCTTCTTTTGTCCTCTTTTCGATCAAACTAATTCCATTTACACAGACAGGCATGGCATGAAACACATTTCTTACGATGGGATGTGGCTGTCCGATATTCTCAATGCTCACTGCGACATCATCACCTTCTACAGTAATATCCATAGCTGTTCGAATATAACAGCCTGAATCCAGTGAGCTATTTATATAAACTAAAGCCACAATCGCCCCTTTCAGCTCTTTAAGTTTGAAATAGATAATTTGTCTAATTCCAAATGTTTGACATGTAACTGGACATTGTATTTTTACAAGAACAGCACTTCTTTGAAGTTCATGAAATGCTATGTTTCATATTATGGAGTAATGCTCACGTAAGAACACATTATTTCTTGAAGTTTAATGCATGATTTAAATAAGCAACATGATACTAATAGATTGGTTTCAATTAATTAGTCACAGTATACGAATATCTTTGATTGTCATTGCATCACGTAAATAAACTATTTTATGCAGTATGTCGTTGTGTTAAGTTCTTATGAATATTATTATTTTAAAACAAATTGATAATTGTTCTTAGTTATGTATGGATAGGCTGCCCTAATACACTCGAGGGAGAGATCGTTTGATTTGTGTAGTGACTTAGACTGTGTCCAGGTGTAATATCTTTTTAATGGGGTTGGGTGCAAGGCTCAGCAATGAATGATGACAGTAAACTGATCAATGGGCCTTCGGAATTCACAAAAATATAAACGAGGCTAAATCAAACGTCGTAGGACACATTAAAAAGATTTTTAGAAAAATGGTTGTTGGGTTAGAGTATTATGATTAGCCTTGCATTATATAAAGTTTTCTTTGAGTGAAATGTTGATCACCAATTACCTATCGTATCGAAAGAATCAAAGTCGGTTCAGAGCGAAAGAATGCTTCTCTCTGGATTTATGTATCTGGAAAGATGTTCAGTTGTGTTACATTGCTCATGTTTACTGCTGTAGCAAACAAAACGTTACAGCTGACCATGGTAGGCAGAAAGAAAACTAAATCAACAAAAACATGCAAAAATAACCTTAATTTCAACATCTATCAAAGAAATGTTTGCAGACTTTTGAATTTTAATTAAATAATGAATTACATAATTCATTCATTCATTCATTAATTAATTCATAAATTCTTTCATTAAATTTGAATTTAATTAATGTTATAATAATATTTTGGATACATTTTGTAAAAGCGGCCAGTGTTTTAGATGTCTTGTAGGGAAACTTAGGTACTGAAGACCAGTTTCCTTTTTCGAATTCCAAATTATATCATTTTGTAATTCTTTTGATCAGTGCCACCCTCTTTTCACGTTTGAGGAAGTTCAAACATTAAATAATTTTTTTAATCAATAATAATAACCATTTCGGTCTTCGCTGGCAACAGAACTTATTGCTCTGTATTTTATTGTATTTTTAACATTCACCGGGTATACATCTCATATGGTATGTGCTCTTTCAAAGACGTAGTAATTTGACTCGTTTAAAATATCGGTATCTGACTGGTCTGAACTAATGTTAGAAAATGAAAAGGCTCATAATTCCATGTGAGTACTGCATGAATTTAGGAGATGGATGGGCACCAGATGCTTGTGCTCGAATAATAGCTTAAGGTGAAAATTATCTGGAACATTTTATAATTATACGATTTAGATGGACGATTTACGGCCATGGAATGCTGCTCTCTCGTGTTAAAACCTGTTATGTACATGTTTCACCGATTATGACTGACACGTATTTTTTGAGCTAGACACTGATGCCTTAATGTCACGAAAGTTGTTGAGAAAATAGTGTTTCATTAAAACGGCCTACGCTAGGATATAAGAATATTTAAGGTTATAAGTTTAATTAAAAAAATTCAATCTGTTCTATGGGTGAGCGGGGTGGGGGTGGGGGGAAACAATGGTAAGATGAAATTAATATATATTTCTACTCACCATCAGGATGACGCGCAGCTTTACAATTTTCTCCCTAATGAATATATTTGTTACATTATATATTCCACGAGATCACCTCCGCGTCATGTGCCATCTCTACATATCGGTCCCTAACCCCCAATATATGTTTGCTAATAAGAGACATTCCATATGTCAAATAGAACTCAAATACCAACATTAAATTTACAGTCAATACGAAACCTTGATCACTTCGTTTCGGTTTATACCACTTAAAGGCTTTTGTGTTCTTTAGGATATACACGACTAAATTATTATAATTCCTGGTCTTTGTGTCAACCACACCAAGTTGAAAATAATTCAAAAACATGTCATCCTAAGAGTATACAAGCTGAGCATTACAACTCCCTGCTCTGTAATGCTCACTGGCTACCAATTCGACCTAAACGTATGCACAAAAGGTGTTCACTGCGGTACATTTCGTTGACTGCCTCCAGTCTAATATACCTATCTGACTTGACCAGTATACATTTGCATAGAGAACCTAAATCAGGTTCCATCGCAGGCCCCTTATAAAAACATTATATTGGGTTCTGGATGTCTGCATCTAAAGAATATAGTCTATTATTAGAGACGGCTTCTAATGAAGAATATATCGAGTTATCAAAGGCTGCCTCTAACAAATCTGTTTTGTTAACAAAGGCTGCCCATACAGAATAGATTGTATTGACAAAGGCTTGATGTAACAAACCAAGCAATTATTCTAACTTGTCCTCGTTATTTCTGCATGCTATGATATGTAGCAAACACATTGTGTTTATATTATGATATTGTCAACACATTGACACATTCCATACAAGATAAATACTAATTCGTCTATAAACGGGTTTTCTGTAACAAAGAATTCAAGGAATCTACTCAAAGAGTAAAAGCTTTTATTCTCTGTCTCTCTCTTTCTCTCTCTATTATTTTTTCGAGAAACACACACACACACTATACATATATGCACCTTCCTTCGCCTGTAATTTAAAAAGTGATATTTGATATGGTTACCATTGTAATTCGATCAACTGACAGAAAAATCATGCATTAGATTATGGTGTAAAAATACAGCTTGAACATTAGTATGAAGAGTATAATGATATTGGTATATAAACCATTTTCGTCTTTCGTCTTTCATATACTTTACGGCTTTTTTATTTGAGAGAATGTGAGAGTCGTGAATATGCTAACAAAACAAGGTAATATATGCGTTCAGAAAAACAAAATTATTAGGCGAACATTTTTATTAAGGTAATATCGTGTTTCCCTGATATCAAAATTAGAAACAGTGCTACTAGTCTAATGTTACGCTATATGCTTATGACTGGATGCTAGCATTTGCGATGATTCAAACATGCACGTAACTTTGATCAATCGAGAGAGAGAGAGAGAGAGAGAGAGAGAGAGAGAGATAGGTTAACAGGTCGATAAAGACAGTGATATATATTTCCTCCATACGAGTTTCATAAAAAGCATGATATACAATAAATGTTATAAAACTTGTAAAACTTGTAAAACATGTAAAACTAAAGACACAAGGATTATCATTCTGAAAATAATAATTAGTTTCTTTTATTCAATAATACATTTATCGTTTGCCATAACAGGGAACTACCAACTGTGACCATATTTCTTTTTTCCAATCTGCAAAGTATCCAAAATACTCTCCATGCATACACTTTCACAGGGATGGATAAATCAGCTCATCAAGATGAAATTATTGTATTTGAATAAATAATTGTTGGAATAAAAGAATCTGTGAATTTCATCTTGTTCAATGACAGTCATATACTACAAATCCTCTAAGTGCAAAATAAAATTATTTTCTTGCCTAACGGAACTAAACACCATATCTTGAACATACAAAGTAATAGTAGAACTATAATGACAAACTATGGAACTTACACAGTAATTACCTATATAAAGATCGCGTCAATATTTGGTTATTTCAAAAAAGCACGTGGCAGTGGATTATTGTTAGATTATATAGAATATTGCAACAAAATTCATCTTGAGAAATGACAGTATGGTTAAAACAATATGTATGTAGTCAAAATTGACCAAGTATGGGCTCACGTTTTGAAACAGATTGTTTTAATGTTCATCTCTCCCAACATGCAAAACAATACAATTACAAAATTTTAAAAAAGCAAATGCAGACACACAAAAATAAAACATTTTGAGAAAAACTTTAAAAAGTACGCAAGTCGCTATGTGACATGAAGTGAAATAGAAATCTAAACTCAATCGAGAGGTTTATTTGTCACGAAAACTAGTCTTTAGATTTACAGGATAAGAAAAGTGTAAACATCCGGTCTCCTCCAAATCAATGCTTAATCGGTGTTTGACGAGACATAGTCTAATCTTAATTGGGTCATTTCAGTGAAAACATAACATAGAAAATAAAAAAGATAAAATGAAACACGTCCACGAGCAATTCTGAAATGTGATGTACAATCTTGTAAAACAAAAAGTGAAGTAGTCGTTAACAAAAAATATCACGTGATATAAAAATACATATCGTTCTGTTTGAAACAGTACATTCTGAACATAGAAAAATAAATGAAAAATAATAGGACTTCGTGTTTCGAATAGTGATTAGGTGGGCCATTATAAATTATGTTCATATTTGCCAAACTTGCAGCACGATGCATCATTGTAAGATCTTCATCAAAGGTGTTAACTTGCAAAGAAACATTCGTCTGAATGGACCTGTAAACTACCACGCAGAACGAAATGCAACGAGTGTAGCTATACCACCTTTGTTGTTGCATCAATCATTAGAAAAAATACCGTCTTTATTAAACTTCTCAAACAAAAGAGCTTCAACGTAGAAAGTACATTCTTGATAAAGTACTTTTTTGAATGTAAACGTCAGTCGGGGAATGCATTATATATTTGTAGTTGTGCTATGCTACCTAAGCACAGGGCACGTGGAAACTCATAATAAAACTACGCTTATTGGATTATAAAAAAGTAAATGAAGTAATATTACCAACATATTGGTATTCATTTTTAAAAAAATTATAATGAGAAATATTCAGGCAATACCAGATATAATTTTGTATCTAGAAAATACAATGACTTGAACTGGATGGGTTAATGCGAAAAAGAGGAAGAATAGTAAGCTTTTACATGAGATTCGAACTGGAGACCGCTGTCATATAATTTTCAAAAAGGTTCTTATGGCATATGACTTTACCAAGTACCCCCTGAAATGGTCATTAACGATGATAGCGTATTGTCTAATTATTATGTGCAGCAAATAGTAATCACTATCGGTATAGGCTAAATATTATTTTTAAACGTAAGTATCCTTCAATATGTTCGGAACAAGCCAGTAACTTAGTTTCTTTGGAAATTAAACAAAAAATGTGTTTATTGTTCAATATATCAAAATTGTTTAAATTTGTTAAAATATAATGCATAGATAATCATTACTATACACAATTTTATCTATGTCTGCAGTAATTTTAGCTGAAAAACGATAGGTGAGAGACAAGCATATAGATAATACCTATTTTGACAGTCCTGCACCATTTGTCTGCGATGACACCGTCTAATAGCAAAATCAGCACTAGTGAGGTACACCCGAAATAGAAAAGTACAGGTCTGTGGATCAGCATTATTCTTGTAATGTCAAACAAATTTAGCGTCCCGGAACAGTCTAGTCTAAGTAGCACGTGCGTACATGTTAGCTTTCGTTTCATTCACAAGCATGTATTTAGTTTCAGTTCTTTACTGCCTTAATAGTTTGAGTAGACGTTGTCTCTGTAATAGCACACAGTTCGTCAGATACTCCAAAACTGCGGTAGACACATTCAAATGCAATAATCAAGCTCGCAGCCCGTTCATGTATTTTGACTCCCCAGTCACCGGCAATATCCTACAGCGCGCTTTTCTAAAAATCATCAGACGGGTACGGTACTACGTCTCGTATATTGTATTATATGATATTTACATTGATATTGATCCTGGCAGTCAGCCACTGTTGTCCAAAGGCACACAATATTTCAATGACAAGGGCGTTACTAGCACACTGCAAATTGCAAATTACTGATGCAGCAAATAGTTATTGAATTACGAATACAATATGGTGACATTTGAAAAGGAAGGATGATGGATAGAGATTCAATAAAATTAACAGTGTTATACGTTGTTTGTAATAATGTTCAGCATACGTCATTGATTCATGCTATTAGGGCGAACATATTCAGAAAGGTGGAGAACCGATCTTCGAGTTGATGTGAATGTCAAAGAACTGCTCTTAGAAGCTGCTATTCATTGAGGCAGAATTCGTGGAATATGTTTATCACAGACAATTATGTCGCCCATCTTTACCTGAAACACAGACATCAATTATTTGATAAAACGATAATGTTACATATTCAGATTCTCGCCTCCCTAATGGCCATTGCACATCATTATATTTATTGATATTTTTATTTGTATTTGTGAATTTGTGCTTGAATACTGTAATTTGTTCCAGGAGAGAGAGAGAGAGAGAGAGAGAGAGAGAGTTATGGGTCGGTATTATCCGGCATATATTCCATTGTCACTGATGTTGTTCGTAATCTTCAGACTATGGCTCTTAATTAATAGCCGGTTTTTATCACCATGGTTACTATGAATTATAAAACATTGTGTATTTCTAGCGTGATTAAATTATTATTTTATGCCGAATATTATTAATTCAAACATTACGATGCTATCTGACAGCTGTTGGGGATTTGGAGTTTCTGAAAAATGTAAAGATGTTTTTGATTATATTTAAAACAGGAGTGTCATATATATTGCTTACAGGATACATATAATAGAGAGCACAGTGGGGTCATGAGTTGTTGTGTTTATTAACAACTTTGAGTATAATATATAATATAAAACCGATAATGATGGTAATTTAATTGCATTAGATATTCAAATTACAGAAAACGTCTGTTTAAATGATGCATATTTGACATATAATGACTGTCCAAAATTTTTCAAGAATATAAACGATCTTATATAGAAATATGAAAATTAGTCGGGTATTATATGGTTGTACTTGGTTCGAGATCCATAAGCACATTCATATAATTCTAATTTTGCTCTCCTTGATCCATTTAGAAGATTAAATAAGCCACAAAAAAACATGAAAGTATTAGCAAAGAAAAGCTTCGAATAGAGCAATTTTAAGTACAAAGTAAATTGAAAAGAAGAGATTGAGAAACCAACAAGATATTTTGTCAACTAGAATGAGAACCTATGTGAATAAAACAGTAAAATAAACATACGTTCGAAAACGAAATTATTACTGGTCAGTTTAATATTCAGTTCGTGGTAAAATTGTAGTAATGTAATCTGTATACTGAAGAAAACCTCGTATTGATATAGACTTCTAAGACTTTCTCAAAAACGATAAAATCCCAACTGTTGACCAAGAGCAGTCTTTAGGATAAGAGAGCAAGGGTACCAAAAAGATGTATTTGATTGTATAACTATTATGAAAGTCCAGAAACAGAATGGCTTGCAGTTGAATTTAAGTAAGTCGTTTGAATTGGCATTGGGAATTGTGTAGTCAGAAAAGTTAATGAAGTTTATTGAACTGGATCATACTAAACTGTTTTGAATACGACATTATTAACTGCATACCCAAGGAGGATAATCCAATGCAGTACCATAGGAACTGGCATCGAGTTTCTCTACTTAATGTTGTATACAAATAAGCTACTGAATATAATGCCAGAAGAATTTCGCCAGTACAAAATTAAATAATATCGGACAATCCAATTGGTTTTGTAAATGAAAGACAAATTGGTAAAAATACAAGGATCGTATATGACATTATTCAAACTAGAGAAGAATTACAAATTTCGTGTGCATTATTAATAATCGATTTTGAAAAAGCATTTGATATTTTCTCATGGAAATTTATTCGTAATGTTCTGAGTTTTCAAAATTGTGGATCAAGCATAAGACAGTGGGCCAAAATCTTTTATTATAATATATAATCGGCAGTTTTACAAACTGTGTTCCTTTCAGAATTTTCCAAATGTTCAGCGGATGTAGACGGGCTGTTCCAATATCCACATACATCTTCTTAGTATATGCATACACGATGGCTGCACTATTAAAGAATAATAAAAATATAAAAGCTATCGAGTTAAAAGAAACATAATATGCACTGTTACAGTTTGAAGAGGATACAAATTTAATTCTTAATGGTTCGTTTGAATCGTACGAAAGCTATATTGAAACATTGAACATCCTTACAAAGATACTAGTACTGTAAATGAGACAAAACGAGAGCGGTTTGGACAAGAAGCAAGACGTACAGAGCCTTAGAATTTCAACAAAAGTTAAAATTACAGTGGGTGACGAAATTTACATAATTGGTCTTATGGTTTTCAGTGGATTTTATATAACAATGTATACAAGTATTTTGAAAATAAAATAAAAGTTATTAAAAGTTAATTAGGCTACTGGGAAAATTGACCCTTAACACCATTTGGTATAATAACAATTCTGAAAACACTATGTCAAAGCTTAATCACTTGTTTATCTCGCTGCAAAATTGAATCAAGGAATTAAATAGAGTATAATTCACCTCTATATATAAAGGTCAAAAGTATACTAGCTTTTAAAATAACATGGATTCGTTTAGGTCTTCCACTGCAAATTGGTCAACGAATGTGTGTGTGTGTTATTTGGATTTTTAACGTTGCTGTAACAATGTTTCAGTCATATTGCTACGATGTCTGCAGTGTGGCAGTTTATAATGATGTCTAGCACTGGGGCATCATGCCGCAAACATGTAGCATGATGTCCCACCCAGTCACATTATTCTGACACCAGGCCGACGAGTCCTAACACTGACCTCTTAATGCTACGCGCCAAGCGAGGCAGCTGTTAGTACCATTTTTGTAAGTCTTTGGTATGACTCGGTCGAGGATCGAACCCACGACCTCTCGCATCCGAGGCGGACGCTCTAACCACTAGTTTTGAGTTTTTGTTAGGTCATAAAAATGGGATGTTTTACTTGCTTTCAAAATGTTAAGATAGAAAAGTATATTGTGGACAGCAGGAGCTCTAATGGAAACAAATGTATGCATGTACGCCTTATAAACGTGAACAAGGTACCAATTTTCCATAGTCCCTTTCGGTAACTTCATTATTGGTCCCTTCTATCCGAGCTCTATAGCGTATGCTGGTTATGCTAGCAGTATTTCCGGTAGGTATTGCCGCCGGTCAACATTCATTGATTGCAAAACAGACAGAAGTGAATGAAATTATAGATCTAGCCATGGGTAAACTTTCAAATGAAATATTTGTATTGACTTAGAAATCCATAATCCATAACGACATCTGTTATGTTATGTAAATCTACGCAATCCCAAATTATATCCCGGATATTTCATTGTTATAGTAGTAGTAGTTATAGGCTATTAAACAAAATTAGGAAAATATTTAAATGAAAATGTGTTGGGTGCAAAAGATAATTTTATTTGTGCATCTCAATGCAAATATTTTTCATCATGCTCAACATGTTGAAATAAACTAGTTGAAACATAATAAATGTAAAGGTCTAATTACTGTAGAAACAGCCATGTAAAGTTTTGCAAACACAACAGTGTTTCTGTTTTATTTGTTTCTCCTGTCGATGTTTGGTATTTGCCTTTGAAAAAGACTCATGAAGAGTCGAATCCGCTCAAAATAGTTAGATACTAGTTTTGCACTGTGTGGTGTCAGTGTAATGAATATATATATATATATATATATATATATATATATATATATATATATATATATTAGTTTAGGGACAAAATATGTTTGCTTATAGAAGGAGTCAACACAGAAATATTTGCGAAGGGACACTTGCAGAATAAATTTAAACCCTAAATATAAATACAAGTATACTGCAGTAAAATACAAAAAATTAAAGTTGATGGAATAATAACGTGCATATTTTGATTGTCTTGCGCTGCTGGTCTGCAACAACGGCGTGGTAAAGTCAAATGACCACAAGTAATGCACATCCAAGCAATGATTAAATAATACTAAGATCCGAGTCAAAATTGTATCTTATATAGCTATTGTGTCCAGTTTAGCCTATCGAGTGCATCTTAGTAAAGAAACCAATGCCAGTTTACCACCTACAAGTGACTTCATTATGCAATATGTCTCTATTATTTGTAATATGTCACCATGATCATACTATTATTTCATTGTTTCTTTGATAAACTCTTTTTGTCTATTTATAATTATAGACTCCTTCCGTGACAATGCATATTCCAGGAATCTAGCTTGAAATGTAATTGTCAAGCTGACAAAAAATCGATAAACGTTAACCGCTGTCGCTGACTTTGTGCTTCTGGACAAAAATAATGCACTCCGATCTAATCTAATTGATCAACTTCCTGCTTCAATTATAGATACTTCACATAAATGAGTTTCCTATTAGCCGCGTAAATCTCAAGTCAAAACCTGCTATGAGGCGATCCTTTGAATTCGATAAGTTTTGTGCAGTTACCAGAACAGCATGTACATTCCTCAGATTCGATGATATAGTACAGCTTCGAAAGTTAATATCATCCTATTTATACCAGTCTCAATGAACAATCCATTCTTCCTATTTATACCAGTCTCAATTTACAAGCCATTCTATAATTGAACGACACTCGTGTTTACCGGTAACACTTAGATTGATGTTGACCCGAATGACAGCATATTATTTAGACTAGCAATATCATTACATTCTCACAACATAAAATTCCAGGAAATATTCTTGACCTTCGACTCAAAACAACAGTAAATTAAAACGCGACATTTATCATTTTCCACGAACTGAATGATTGGATGATGAAGAAAATTGTGCATAACTTATGAGGAAAAGATTAGAAAGATTTCGTGATGGAAAGTATGAGCAGCCTAGGATTCAAAACACACAAAAAAATGAATTAGCATATCCTGTGTCCCAAATAACTCTGATAATATATTTCCTAGATTGAAACGATAAAGGGGAATGCATACTGTTTTCATGATGGTTTGAAACTATTTTGAACGATTATATTATTGTTTTCTATACCGACGCGAAGCACATTTGCATATTATGTAACAAATTTCAAAATTCCGTTGGGGATTGAACATTGTAATGAATGAATGTAAACTAACTTACCAATATAATCAGTATTGATAACCGTAGAAATAAAGTAAAATTGTTGAATTTCATGTCTCATGTTACATATGTGCTTCATGATATTTTCCTGTAGAAATAAAATTGTGTTGACTTAAGAACTTAAATGATTTATTGATCTGACATCTTGGATGTGTAAAATACAGACTGAAAGAACAACAATTACTAATAATATTACTGCCGCTACTACTATTTCTATTACTAGTAGTAGTAGTAGTGGCAGTAGTGGTAAGAAACCTTATGCAATTAGGCAACTGACTCAGGAAAATAATGTTTGTTAATGATGCAGTTGCCGTAGCAGATTAATAGGTTCTAAGACGGAATCTTTTATTTTACATGGAAGTCTCAACAGTGGCATTTAGACCAATTTCAATATGATAAAATGGTACTGGAGTTTCACGTAGGAGGAAACTTATTTCAAAAGAGAGCAATATTAAATAAATTTACCCCACGCCATCTTAGTGGATCAGAATGGACTTCGTGCCATTTATGAGGAGCTATTTCTCTTTCCCGCCATATTTAGGAATGCAAAAGATATCGTGTCATGTTATGGGAGCATTTCTTACCCCCACCCGTTTTGTGCCATTTCTTTCCTGACTATCTTTTGGGCGCTATCTGGCTGGGGACAAATAGATTTCTCGCTATTTCTAATGAATATTTTGATACCACCTTCATAACAAATTTGCAAACAGTCATGGTTATAGTGAGTATTTATAAATATATAACGTGTATACCTTCTCTGCAAATTAACATAGGTATAGAGTAAAGTAATTTTAATGGTTTTATGAAAACTTCTAGCCTTGAGAAGATTGCGCATGAGAATTTTAAAATAATATGTGTGAATGTTTATTTGAACGGCCTCAAGGAAGGCATCAATACACAAAGATGTTTCATTCATGATTAACAGTGCTAGATTAGCAGCATAGATGACGATACTGCCCGTCATGCTTCATTTTTGAGGCAACTTTATGTATTAATATGGCGATACTTTTGTTGTACAACGGATATTTCTGTTACATTTTGGTTGGAACAATGATCTCATGCTAACACAGCAGGGATGAATATAACGGCCTTCCAATAACTGGCCTGAAAAATGTCTCTGCTGAGACTGGTGACAAAATACATCACAGATGGTCCAATTATATAATTTCTCAATTTTTCAGCATAATCATTTACCTGTTATAACCGCGTGAAACGAACCTCCATAGTTCAGTAGATTTTAAGGAAAATAATTGTATTGTATCACTTCCTCTTATCAAACGTGGCTTGTACTACTAATTGTATGCCATATATAGAATGACTCAAGAGAACTTTGCTTGCTCTTATATAAGTTTTGAATGTCTACCTCGTCTTACAAACAACTTCTACTGAATAATGTCTGAGTTTCTCTGATTTTCTAACTTGGGACAAAACTTATATAATTATCTTGAATGGTTCAATGATAGATATATCGAGACATTTGATACTGAATGCCTAATGTGTTTTTATTGCATGTGATAGAATTAATTAGTTTGAAAAGAATAGCCTTCAAGGAAAAAAGCATTTGAGATGAACGATTTCATGAAATAGTGAGAAGGAGCGAATATTTTGAATATATAAACTTGCACACCATTTACAACAGTGTGGGCAAATTCATATAGATGAATTACCATTGACACAAGGTCCAATATTATACTTATGACAGTACAAGAGAGAGATTAATCAAAATATATAAAAAAAACTGAGCTACAGTCTATTTTTGTATGTCCATTTTTGGTCATTGATTAAGAAGCTCATACTTTCCGAGATGGTGTGCGTGTTTGAAATTCACGCGAATATGTATCCATGGTTTTCTAATCAAGTAGATATTGATCGCATTATATGCCTCTCAGAAAAAAACTGCATGAAGCGAACTGAAAAAGAGAACTGTGAAAAATGAATGTTTCTGATATATCTAACTGCATCTACTTAAAATAACTGAAACATTTCTCAAAATTACTGCTCATACACCACATTTTGAGAACGTATAACATAGCTACTTCCGGTAAATAATGATCCCTATCCCATCTATACGTGGTCAGTAAATGTTCTTGAAAGTGACATTTTTGCAAACGACCTGTTTAAAACAAAATCGTTTTGACACATAAAACAACTCTTTTTGAATGTTTCCCCAAATTGTTTGTTTGAAACTAATTTTTTTTTCAATAATACGTTAATCGTACTTTGGTCTACTATATTCATCTGTTAAGTTGGGGAATGAATCTTTCTTCTACATAATCACATGGCTTCCATCAATGAATGATATAAACTGAAAACAAGGTATGACAACGTTTTATTAAACAAGCTATGAAAAAGGTAAATATGTAAGAGATGCTTCCTTGATTGTCCATTCTAACGTAACAACTTGTCTAGAGAATAGTACGAAAAATGTAACTAAAGTGGCTGGTATTATGCGAGTAGATTCAAAGTTAAGATATTATTGGTACATTTACCTCCTTGTATCAGTAAGGACGGAAACTTTTTGTGGTCACACAACAGTGTTGGAATAAAAGAAGTACAACAACTGCAAACGACAGTGACATTCTTGAGCACCGTAGAGACGAATAGAAATGGGCAGAAAATAGCATTCGTGTGCAATGAAAATTTTACTGTAATCCTTGATATACTATCTCATGCATGAAATTTGGTTCGCTTATTGTCAACAAAATGCTGATAAACCACAGTAACTCTCTTCGTAGGAGGACGGAAATTAAATAATATTCCTGTGGGAATAGTTTAACGACCTTTACCAATATTTCCAGGCTTTGGGTTTTTGCTGCTGATAATCATGTTAAATTTGTAAGAACTACGTTTCTATATGTCCTCTCTACAATTACATTACACAAACTTGATTGGTATAGAAGACATTGTGTCGTTGTCATCTAGTATCCTCAAGGTATTACATTTCAGCTGTTTTTTTAATCGCTTTTTCGCGTCCAAAACGACGAGTATTACTCACTCCAAACGTGCACATTATGTGGCTATTACGCAAATCAGCTATCGGAGTTAGGCATGCTAATCCTTTATTTTCAATTAGATATGAATAAACCAAGTTACATTGTAATGAAAGGGAAAACAGTAAAGTTAGTACAGTTTCTGCCAAATATGACTGATGTCTAGAGGTTAAATCTAAATGTTTTCTCTAGTTGTCAGTTGTGACCTCTATGTTGGCTGATGTCCATTCAAGTTTAAGCAACAACGTCACGGATATATAAAAGTCGACGTAGGTTCTTTTTCCTCCAGCTTACCCAATGTTTAATATGGCTATCATCCTGCAAAAGCACACTTGCCTATTTGTGTAATCAGTCGAAAATGCAAACCGTTTCATGGAAACACTCACTATTTCTAAAACAAGTTGTCGTTTACTATTGGACTCAGTTGCAATCGTGATGTAATTACATATCAGAGTACAACAAAACTGTACGTTAATGTCTTATATACTCCAAAACGTTTCTCATCATTCCTATGTAATTATAAAAACAGAACATTGAAACAAAACATTGTGATGATATATTTCTTCGACAGATGACACGAAAACAAAATAACGATGAACAACGGCACCTGCGTCTCAGGAGACAAATGATAGACCCGGCTATGGATTTTTCTGATACAATAATGTGATATAAAATATATCGTAATTTAATACTTCTAAATTCTCCCAGAGTTTAGCACATATGGTATCTGCCGAGGTGTTACGCAATATTTTATGAATGCTTAATACATTAGTTGGCGCCCATATAATGACTCAACAGTTTCAATTCTGTTTTCTTATCTCAGAAACGTGTAAATTCCCAAATCCCACATCGCAATTTAAACCAATACTATAGTGTTTTGTGCCATACTAAACGTATAATACATTATTATTGAGTGCAGAGTAAAGTGGAAAGTGACATGCTTTTAACACAAACTGCGATACATTTCCAGGCATTTTAGGTTTTCGAAAATATATCGCGTTTATACAGGAGGCACCATTGGCATCTTATAGTTGAACATGGCTGAAACTATAGTCATCTCGCAAGAGACATTCATCATACTCGTCAGTATAATCAAACTTTAAAGACATTACATAAATCAATAAACGACTGAGTATGCAATGCATGCATGTAAGTATATACAATGATGAAACATAATTGAGCAAATTACAGCTAATATAATACAAGTGGAATACAATGTTGTCATGACATTAAATATAGTAATATTTTTCTCAGGTGTTAAAGCATAATTGCAAACAGTAATTCAAAATTTAAAATCTTAATATAATTCACGATTCATGGATTTGTTGTTATTTTCTATCCTTGTGACACGATTGCGTGTTGGTTGCATGTTTTCCGTCGTCGCTTGCGGTTAGAAGTTGAAGCTTGAATTTGTTCCCTAAGACAATAATTCAAAACATTAATCGACGTGCAAGATTGGGAACATTGTAATAGACCAATTTGACCTCTTGTATGTCCGTTAGAGACTACTAATGGGTACAGTGTCTCTGGCATGGAATGCGTTCAGAAGTGATGTTCAACTGAGAATGTCGTGGACCTTTAAAATAATTAGGATCGTATAATAAAGAGTGCTGTATTTTCTAAAAGATTTCATACATGCATACATACATGCATGCATACATACATGCATGCACACATTCCTATATACGGGCCCCGAGTGGCCTAGTGGTCTAAAGCGCTCACCGTTCCGGATCACTGCCACCTCACCAATGGGTTGGTTCGATTAACAGGCTAGGCTAACGTAAGTACGTGAGAAAGCTTGCCTGTAGCTAATCGTGCTTCGGTGGTTCTCCTCAGAGTTATCCAGTGTTCTTCCTCCTCCAGTTATACTGGCCTTCACGTATAGCCTATCTTGTGCTGAAAAATGGCGTTAAACTCTACAAAAACAACAACATACTTTCATAATAAATACCTACATAAATACCTACGTACCTAAATACCTACCTACCTAAATACCTACCTACGTTCCTACCTACGCACGTACGTACGTACGTACCTACCAAATTACCTACATACCTACAAACCTACATACATACATACACATGTATTGTAGCATTGTAATTTATTACCATTGTCACTGTAACACACGGCAGTTTTAAATTGATGTTTATGGTTTTGCGCCGCGTTAAATCTTTAACATGTTTAACGAAGCTCACTCATAAAGGAAACCAGAAATGAAACTTTTCCTTGTATGTGTGGAATTCTCTGCAAATTTTAATTCGACTGTAATGTTTTTAAATTAAATATGGTAGGTGGGTAGTGATTATATTGCGCGGAAGATACCACGAAAACTGCTGAGATTTTTTAGAGTTTTAATGAGACGACATATCACGTGGTCCCGTGACAAAATACTAGCCAGTCCTCGAAAACAAACAGAAACATGGCGTGCGAGACGGACATGAGGAGACACGATTTGGTTTGCACATTCAAAAGTTGAATCTGCTTCCGAGATACGCTCATAACTATACATGTTGAACTGTGTGCTAACAATATGTTTAAAACCTGAAAGCAGAAAAGTACAACAGTAAGAAGGTGCTCATATTTCATATTTTGGAATTTGAAAACAGCAATGTAATTTTAAAATAAATACTTCTATATTGTGTGCTTTGCAAACATGTAATAAAGACTGAGTGATAGCGCCCGATGCAAACATTTAAAATTTATCACCATGCAACAAATTCATTTAAGAAGGCTGGGGTTCAATTGTTTTATATGTAAATGATATATTCATTAAATACCCCCAACACGCACAAACAAATACCTCATAGTGATTATTATCTTGAAAATAGACATCCAACACTGAAACACCGAGAAGCAATACTGAATTCTGGGCGAATAGACTAGAACAGGGACCAACATGTGTGTGAAACAACATCCATTACCGGGGAGGAGTAAAAGGCATTGAGAATGGTTTTCATCGGTCGTAACATAATCATTAGTTTTTCACACCCCCCCCCCCACAAATCTGCAAAGCAGAAATCATAAGTAATTAATTCAAACATTAAGAAGCTTCCTTCTTATGATTCAATTACATGTTATTTTACACACAAGCTACAGTTAGCGTATTTGCAAATCTGATAATATATTCAGTGTTTCAGTGTCGGATTACCAAATAGGCAGAGTAGGCACCGGCCTATGGTCCCCGCGACAACGGATCAAAATAATATTGATAAAACATATTAGAAGATCATTGTTGAGGGGATCCCCAAGATTTAGACTGCCTAAGGGCCTAAGGGACTCCATAGGGTTTAATCGGCCACTGAATGTATATGTCTGGTATAATAGTTTATGTACTGTACTGGTCAGTGCTCATATAAATGTATTTAGGCACAGGCCCCGGGCTGGTAGCTTAAATAAACTCACAATCCCTGACTGAAATGTCACAAGCCCGGACAGTTCATACCTGTCAACTGTCAAGCTGGGAGAAAAACATACCGACTTTGGGGTTATTTCCACACCTACCTCCCGAGCTCGTAATACGTCTCGATGTTTCGCAGAGAACTCCCGATTATTATATTGTCTGTCAATTTTAATGTCTCAGAAGAAAAAATATACATAAATATATATAACGTCTACAATCCACATATGCCATATTCTATTTTATCACTTGTGAATATTGTAGTGACGAAATCAATGCCGGAGTTAGTCGTAAGATAAACGATCTAGAGCTTATGACCTCTCAGTCTGAACTCACAGTCTGAAGGAATGCTTGGCAACATTGGCAACCAAGGCAGCTCGTAAGAGCGCACCACAAGAGAGAGAAAGAATATATTAGTATTACACCATATTTTCACTTCACCTTTTAATTTTTTGCTTGTTAGATCACATTTGTGATCTTTTTTCATTTAAATACCTTTACATTTATTTATTTACATTGATTTTCGTATGTTTTGTTTAGCAATTAGCAAGTTACATTCCATTTGAAGCAATCTGTATTTTCGTTACAGAGTGTTTTTGCCTAGATGATACATAGTTTTACGCAGCAGCGTGAAACCAAATGAGCGAAAATCACATTGCTCACTAGGATTAACTGACAAATATTTTGATCACCGTCTTGATCCATTCCATCAATTAATCCTTTTCTAATATTTAATTTTGTATTTTGTATTGTTGTCTGCAGTATAGCGGTCTGTATTTTCTGCTACAGTGCGCTGTATTTTGATAACACTTTGGAAATTTTTCCCAATTAGTAACATGGCCCAGGGACAAAAAACAATGTATAAAGGGGCTAGACTAGACCAATACTTTGACGTAAAAGTAGAGAAAGGGAACGGTAGAGATATTCTAATAGCCCCCGCCCTAAAGGATGTCAGTTGATGGATTTCGGGGCAGTAGCAGAATGCCCCCGACAATCAGACATTGTCACCGCTTTTAAAGCGAAGGGAGTACCAATCAAAGAGATAGAGGGGATACAAAATGGATGGCGAAATAGGTTCATTATCTACCCCACACATTTTGATACTCCTATATTAGTCGTGATTCAAATAGAAATAAAGGGGCTGGGTAGAGGACGAAATTGACAGAACGACTGACCTAACAACTAGCGACAAAATATACATGACTGAAATGATAAACTTAATAAATAAACACAAATTGCATGACATTTATAGAAAACTTAATATACTAAAGAGAGAATTCACTTTTAATTATAAACAAAATCAATCAAGCAGAATTGACAGATTTTACGGGAACTTTTATGATTCATTAACTTATATAAACACAACCAAAAACTATGGACCTAAAATTAAAAAAAGAGAAAAATGAGGGTCAGGACAATGGAAACTAAAATACAAAATTTTAAATGAAAAAAAATATATAGAAATAAAAAAAAGAAATCGAGACTTTTAAAACTGAAGAAACTATAAATATAATAAATGAATGGGATGGTTTAAGAAAATAATAAAAAGAAAATCAATTCAATACTCCAACAGAAGGGCAGAAAAACAAAGAAAGAAGAAAGACAAAAACGAACTCAAATTAACTTTAAGTAAGACAACAAACAACGACGAAAAAAGCAACTGACATATAAAATCAAAATCACTGAAGAAGACGAAAATCAGGAGAGAATAATAAGGGCGGGAAAATTCACAGAGATCTACAACAAAGCAAATAACTTATATAAAAGAGAAGAATTTAGAAAAAGGACTGATACATTCTTAAATAAAATAAAAATAAACAATGTAACCCACACGACAAAAGAAGACATTTTAAATAGTATTTTTCTATATTACAAAGAACTATACACTACACAGAATATAGAATTCAACACAATCGACAGCTATTTAAAAAATGTTGACTGTGAGATGACATCACCAGAACATAGAGACCAATGTGACGATGTCGTCTCAGATGAAGAAATCATAAAGAACATAGCTACACTCACTAAGAGAAAATCGTTATTGAAAGATGGATTCACCGTGGAATTCTACCAAACATTCCACGGTGAACTAACGCCGATCTTGAACGCTTTTTTACAGTAATATAATTTTAAGTAAAAGGAAAATGACTAAATTTATGATAGTGGGGGTTATTACAATTTTACATAAAGGGAAAGGGGATAGAGACGAGATTGAAAACTGGAGACCTATATCACTTCTAAATACGGATTATAACATTTTAAGTGGGATACTAACAAATAGAGTAAAGGGTGGGATAAACAAAATAATTAATGCAAACCAAATCTGTGGGGGAAAAGGGAGAGATATAAAAATAATATTTTAAACATTAAAACCATAATAGACTACATATATGAAACAGGTACGAAGGGTGCTATGGTACTCTTTGACCAGGAGAAAGCTTTTGACCGATTAGAACAAAACTATATACAGAATGTACTAAAAAAAATGGCTTCGGACCGAATTTCCGAAAATGGACTGACGTCCTATACACATGGATAACTTAATGTGTACAGGGAAACGGAAAATGCACGAAAGAATTTGAAATACAACAATCAGTGAGACAAGGATGTCCACTATCAATGATATTATACGTAATGCCAATAGAAATCCTAAGTCATAAGATAAGAAACAACTCAGAAATACAAGGCAAACAAATACCAAACCTACAAAAAGAAGTAAAAATGCTCCAACATGCAGATGATTGCACCAACTTTATAAGAGAGGGAAAATGCTATAGACATCTAGAAGAAGAATTCGAAAAATATGGTAAAGCGTCGGGTTAAAAAATAAATCACAACAAGACTGAAATCTTAAAAATAGGTAACTGGAGAGGCAACCATCCTGGGTTTATCCCACCCACCCACCTACTGAGAGATACGGTGAAGGCTTTGGGGGTTTACTTTGGCAAAAAGGAAACTGTAGAAAACTATAAACATATTATCAGCAAAATAAGAGAAAATGTGAAAATCTGGGCCATGGCGCCAGTATGTATCATGGAGCGGGCAAAAGTGGCCAAGACATATTTTGTATTCCAATATCAACTATATAATTAAATCAATAGACATGGATACCAACATTTTAAATAAGATGGACAACGAAATAATAAGACTACATTTGGAATCACTAAAAGCATTATATAAAAAAGAGACTATATAGAGCCAAAAGTAGAGGGGGCTTGGGTCTGCCGAGCCCCCCACTACTAAAATTAACAAACATAATTAATAGATTAAAAATGTGCAACCAGACCCTGTTACAGCGTGGGAAGCACTGTACATCTACTAGTTCGGCTTCACTCTGAGACGCCGACCAGAGATATACAAAAATAATAAATTAAAAAAAAAATTCGAAGTGCCGCGTAAATTCAAATATATAAGAGAAATACTTTAAATTATAGGGACAAAACAGAGCATTCGAAATTAAAAATAAGTAAAAGCAATGCTTGGATTTGAGAGGAAGTAACCAAAAAAGATAAAATGCAGTGTAGAGCAGGACAACTGGGGGATAAACTGGACACAAACTTGGAAAAACTGGGAAAAAATAAGATCCGTAAAAACACAAAGCATTATTTTTAAATATCTGCATAACGCCCGGATTACAGGCGAAGAAGCAATCAAACGTCGTATGATTAGAATAATACCGAAATGCCCTTTATGCAAAACAGCAAACTTCACCAAACTACATACGATTGCCCAATGCGATAAAACAAAAAACAATAGGATAATGCTAATAATGGAAATTTGTAAAAAGTATAAGTATAATAAAAACAATATTTTATATATAGATGTAGACTATGAAAACAAAATCGTCTTAAAAATAATAGACTACATAGTAACAACAATGATATCCTATGGACAGGTGATACAGATCTTCAAATAATAAATATATTACACAAAATTTGAATATAAATTGCAATATGAAACCAATACGTCTTACTACAAACATATGCTTACATTTAGTTTGATATAACACATTCTTAGTTGGTTTCTTTTTGTGGGGGGGGGGGAGATGGGGGAGGGACTCGGTAATACCGACCAATGTGGGGACGGGTAACGCAAATGCGAGCTGAAGCCCTGCCCCCATCTCTCACCCCTCAGCATCCATATTTCAAAGAATAAAAGGAATTTTTTTTTAAAAATTAAATCTTTTCTTTGAAGTTTAAATTTTAAAATTAATTTTTTTTTTCTTCTTCTCATTAAGCCATACAGAGTAAGGGATACAGGGAACCCCTTTGTGGGTGAAGTAAGTTGCATAGACGTCGCAGGTCTAAGTCACAAGGCGCTACGCGAAGTGGACAGGCCTGCGAAATAGCAACAGAAAAACCCACACGGATGAAATGGACAAACAGAACAGAAACAACGGAAAATATAATTACAAATAAAGAAGTAACAATACTCATATAGAACTAACACCAAATATACAAAGAAAAACGTTTTGGAAATTGTATTTATACTTTTAATAAATAAAGGAGAGAGCTTTATTTCGCTAAAGGCGAAACATTCAGAAATAAAGAAAATTGTGGATCCTTCCCCGGATAAAGCCTCTCATTCTAAATTAAAGAAATAGCGAGAAAACGACACACAATGATCACTCAATTAAAACAATAAGTTTCTTTTTAAAACTATTATATATCACACCGTTTTCTCGACCAAAACTCAAACAACTCAATTATAATATTTAAATAAATAAAAATGAATTATTACTAAACAACCATTTTATAAGTATACGAGAAGACAACTGGGGAAAAAATTTGATTATGGCTGCCGTCCCAACATAGAAACATATAACACACATACATATAGCAAACACATATAGCATACAAGGGACTTAGGGATCTCTGGCAAAGATCACCAAGCAAACAAGGGAAGGAATTTCGACACTGGGGTTATAACCAAGTGTCGGATGAACAACCCTATAGCTCACACTAGGGATTAAATACCGCATAAAAAATGTTATGTAAATATATATATATATATATATATATATATATATATATATATATATATATATATATATATATATTTGATAAAAATTCTATTATAAATAATACAAACAAATACACCTTTAGGGGATACAAAAACACAAAACAACTTTTAATTTTTTTTAAACGGGGGGGGGGGGCGGGAGGGCATCTGTCTGGTGACCCCCCCAAAGAAAAGTAATATGTCCTAATGTTTCGCAGAGACCTCCCGATTATTATATTTTCTGTCAATTTTAATGTCTCAGAAGAAGAAAAATAAACGTACATATATATATATATATATATATATATATATATATATATATATATATATATATATATATATATATATATATATATATATATATATATATAACGTATGCAATCCACATATGCCATATTTTATCACTTGTGAATATTGTAGTGACGAAATCAATGCCGGATTTAGTCATAAGATAAACGACCAAGAACTTACGGCCTCACAGTCTGAACTCTCAGTCTGATGGGGTCTCTCAGATTTATTTTATACCAAGTAGGGTATCTACAGCTTCCCATAGCTTAGGGCCTCGCTATGTCTGAATCCGGCACTGGACGGAATAATTAATATCACGTGACAGTTGTTTCTTCGTTAAATAGAATGATAAGATCAAATATTATTCACGTACATTTCAGATCTTTTTTAAACACTACAACAGTACTATAGTAAAAAAGAAATTAAAAAATAAAATTGTTACCAATTAGCTTAAATCTCATGAATGATCACTGTGAATGCTGTGTAATTTTCTCTGCAAACAAATTCGGATATCCATTTCCGCCAAAGAAAGTCGGCCAGTTAACACCCGACTTTCCATTATCGTATATGTAGAGTTTAATTGCCATCATTAAATTAAAAGAAGGAATAAAACAGAATATACCATGAAGTATTTGTGCCCCCTCCCACTCCGAACTAATTTGGAATAAATATTTTATTCAGTAAACAGTGTTACGTGCCTTAAGACTTAAATCTAAGGAAATAAGGTCGGACATAAAACGTGGGAAAAACACTTGCCACGTGTACGGTAATTTGTGACTGCAGATTTGAACTGTTAATATGAAATCCTAGGCATCGCAAGTTACATCAAAAAGGGGCATCGTTTATTGCCAGTCAATTGTTGTTACTTACATACACACACTGGCGAACATGGGTTCTTTAAAGTACCTCCGTAGGGCAGTCCATCTCACAACATAAATGCAAGGATACGGATTAAGGGGCCATCCATTTAGTACGTACGCAAAAATCTGGCAAAGCTTATCCCGTCCACCCGCCATTTACACCTGTGTACTTTTTTTTTACACACAACCCACCGGCTTATTTACGCTTGATGCACCCCCTCCTGAATTCTATAGAACGGCATATATTTAATCCACGTATAAACGATCAAGGATTAATAATATTAACGTGTTTAATAAAACCCATAGTCCACCGACATTGAATGTCTGGCTGCATCAAATATAAATGTTGCGTAACTGTGGCTCATTTGAAAGCAAATATTGACAAATTATTATCGAGGTTTCATCCCCCGTTTCCTATGCGTACGTACATTATCAGTAGACACCCCCCATACGCAAGCGTATGCATTTAGATTACCCCCTCCCCCTCCATGCGTACGTACTAACTGGACGGCCCCTAACTGATAATTAGTTACACTGGCTTTATTGCTTGTGTATTTAAGTACAAAATCAGATATTGTGCAGTTTAGACACAGCTGACCAAAATAGGACAACGGGAATTGTCCTGGGGGATAATAAGGCGTATAACAGGGAGAAATAGTGAGTCCCATGGGCGCTTTGACACTGGCGCAAGGTGGACGGGTCAGTAGTCGCCTCCCCCAAATTTATAGTCAGCCAATTAATATGAAACTTTGATTTTGTACCTGACCTCTTTTCTTTTAATCACTGCTATTTAAACTGCCCGAGGGAAAATTTGATATCAGTTCCAATCATTACAGATTACTGTTTATACATACTACATGTAACAGCCATATACTGAAAGGGGCTTTTTTAACTTTTAAAAATTGTTTTTTTATTTTTAAGATTACTAAAAACTGTGTTTTCTCGAAACATGATCGTGTCAGGGGTTCAGAATCTTATTTTTAGCAAAGCTTCGGTTTGATTAAAATGAGATCTCAATTTAAGCCAGGACAGTGGTGATTTGATTTAGAGTGTGCTCTGTTAAGGCATGTATGTTAGCATCTTGAAAATACATTTACTCATTTCATCAGTGCGATCAAAGTTGCCTCATGCAAGCAATTATTTTTTTTCTTTTTTTTCTACAAGCCCGACGAGCATATTATTTTGAATATAGGATAGGCCCGAGCTAAAATCAGAGGGGCCCCGGGTCTCGGGCTATTGGATTTATTTAGCACTGCTGGTGTAGAAAAATATATGTGAATGAATTGATGCATTTTGTGGTCACTTACCCATTTTTTTGTCTTGTTTCGGATCTCACACGTTTAACACTCTTTCCAGGATTTAAAATCTCTAACGGTATGTCTGGAACAGCGCCAACTTTTAGTCTAGGCCTAGCATGTGCGTATCCTTGAAGATATGCCAATATTTAAATATTGGCATACGGTCGCAGATGATACTTCAAAATAAGATTATTTTATAGTGTATTTATTATTATTTTATATTTCCACTGATTTCTGGTCTCATTTAAATACGTCAGGTGGAAACATGATGGAATATTAAATATTAATTAATGCGGTTCCTTTTTATATGTAGGTCATGAGAAACTAGACAGCACCTGGGTTGAAAAAAATGAAAAGAACTGAAATGTTGTAGAAACAGCATTTGTAATTGTTGAAATATGTCTCATAATAAGTCGACACTTAAAGAAAACGGGAATGTAAAAATATTCAACGACTTGCGTTAATACTATGTGTCAGATACAATTGGGTATTGATTCGATACGTTAACTATTTTGGATGTGTTTCATATCTGAAGTCTGGTGCATTAAGATTGAATTACAAAGTAGTACAGGCATTAAAATGTTTGCAGCCTGTGCAACCCCGAACCCAAATATTTTCTAATCTCCATTTTCTAGTATGCATACTTATTTTACTAGGCTAGCATATGCTTTTAATCTCTGCTAGTGAGTAAAATAAAATATTTCTTGTAATGAAGGTAAGTACATTTTGCTGTTGTAGCAAAGTAGAACATATCAGATATGTATATGTCAAGCTTTCGGTTGCTTGCTATGGACAAAAGATCAATACTCTGCTGGGAGATATAAAATAAACGCAAGTTATAATATAATTCCATAATAAGAAACGTGAGTGTAATATACATATGCACTTCCATTCGGAAAGCACCTCGATACGATCGAAAAGAACAAAAATACCTAAACCCAACTTCAGCCCAACCATAAGTGGAATATTTCATTTATTTATTACCGTTATTGCCTGTTAGCTCGGCAACGTATCCTATTCAACCTCATATTGGATTAAGGGCATCTCATGAAGCATAATCAAGAAGAATATTGTTAACATTATCTCTTGAAGCATATTATTTTAAAGTAGAACTCAGCAACTATTTCGTATTACTGTATGTTGTCTCGCTTACAGCCAGCCATTGGTCTGGGAAGCTGTTATAACCAACCAGGGTATGATAATTGACAAGAACCTGAAAACTATGGCTATCCCTTTCAGTTCGTTAATAAAAGGAGAGTGTTCTTTTGTAAAATTTATTTTGAAAATCGCTCGAAGATTGTACAGGCCATCTTAAAGTTCAATTTAAAACATCCGGCAAATATGCAAGCTGTTCAGTCATGGTAAAATTGTTTGCATGCATAATAAGGTTTTATCAAGTGTTTCCCAAGTTCAGACATTCGCATACGAATGTTTGGTGTAATGTATTTAATAAAGTGTACGTTATTCATTTAAGACATCAAAACTCAATGGCTACAAGGCGACAAAGAATATATGTAGTTGCATCAAACGTCCATATCGTCGTGAAATAATTACTACAACATCATGCTTTTGATGTATACATATTAACCCATTTTACGGTAGCTCTGAATTCCGATGATCTTGCCAAAACATGAACTCATAAAACGTAAATTGTCTCGATCAGTGCATGTATGATACATCTATTAAGTCAGAAACCAATAACCAACAAGTATGTAATCTATTTAATTTTTAATATTTAATTCAGTAAAATATGTCTCACACAAAAAAGATTGCTGCGATTCAAAACAAAAAGTTACAGAGAACCTCGAAAGGAACGTCAATCTTTAACTTTTTAAATATAAAACGCAAACTTAACCCATCGTATTAGTTGGAATTCCTGTATTTTGCTACTGGAAAAATATCGAGTGCATTTAGTAAAGTAATATTTATTTACAAAGCTTTTCCTAAAATCGTATTTTTACGCTTTCCATGTCATTTTTTTGGATAGGCATACACTAAAGCTTATACAAATTACAGGCTCTGCTTACACAGTTCACTGCCCCTGAGAAGTATAATTTACTTAATTTTGAAGTGCATAATTGGAATGCTCAGTTGAGTTTTCGTGTTGCTTTCAAAAGTCTACACAAAATAATTAGTTATTAACTTTAGTCTCAATGTATGTTCCTGAGCTTGGTTTGCTAAATATTTTGATACATATTTTGCAGTATTTTATTCAAAATATTGAGTTAGTAGTTACAGCACTGCTGCAAAGATTCCGAGTCATTATGTGATGTTTGTAATCTGTTGTGCAATTTATAATTGTAGGCGAGGATTTTACCAACATAGATTGATCCTGGGATATGATGGACCGAACTTTGGCTAGCAGCTGAGAGGGGATCAGACAGTGGACTCCAGATTCAACTGCTGACCATCCAGTTGTTCTTGATTTGCCGTTAGCTAATCAGATGTTAGATGCGACCAAGTTTGTATATATGAGAATATTATTTTATTTTTGATGAGCCATCTTATAAAACTTAGACCTACTTAAAAATATTCAGGAATACATAAAGCAAAACATAAGCATAAATGGAAAGGAACCAATCAAGCATTTAGAAAGTAGTATTCACCACTACAAGATAAACAAGATAAACAAGATGGCCGCTATCGCTTAACCGGCTTGAAGCAGCTGTTCCGTATTTTAGTGCCTTTTTCATGATATTTGTGCTTGTTGCCTGTTTTCATCTTCGTTATTGTGTTCATTATATATTGGATGTTAAGTTCGTATGTGTTTCTTCATCTCCTTGTTTTGGAAAAGAGAACAATTAGACTTTGTCTCGGCTGTCTTGCTCCACTGTTTTTGAACAAACCGCCATCACGTGATACTCGCCAGTCAACCGGTTTATGCTACGATGGACCCTCATTAATTGCTTTAAATGATCAGTTCTTGGCTCTCCACACTACATTGTGCTCTAGACTAAACGAACTGGGACTACATTCATCATTACCTAAATGTAAACAGAAGCGAAAAAAGAAACGTTGTTTCAAATCTGGCCGGCGTAGAACAGGGAGAAGAATCACAATTGTCTCCCTTATTTCGGCACAACCATTTAAAAAAAATCGACCATTAATTTAGATAACCTAATTCAAATCCCTATTAATTCGGCAACCTTTGTGTCAACTATCCAAGAAATACCTCTGCGCATTGCATTAGTCAATGCCCAGTCAGTAGGACCACCGGAAAAGCGCACAGAAATAGTTAATTTTATCAGAGCCCAGAATGTTGACATATTTTTCCTGACAGAAACATGGCTAAAAACATCAGGCGATGAGCCCAAGTGTGAGGATCTAACACCCACTGGTTACTCCATCAAGTCGTTCCTCCCTAATTCTCGCGGATGTGGAATTGCTGTCATCACAAAGAACTCCATGATAAAACGTCTTAACTACACCACAACATTCAATTTCGACCACACATCGTTTGAACTAGTACAAACCACACTCACACTGGAGCAAATGTCAGTCCATTTTGTCTGCCTATACCGCCTTCCTCCTAGTAGAAAAAACAAGCTGGCTGACTCTCTCTTTTTGGATCAGTTTCCGATTCTCCTGGACTATGGAAATTCGATAGGTGGCAACCTGATTATTCTTGAAGATTTCAGCTTTCACTTTGACTGTCCCGGAAACTCAAATACATCAAAACTCATAGATTCATATAATGTTTTCAGCCTCAGACAGTCAGTTAACCAACCCACCCATAAACATGGTCACATTTTAGACTGAATTTTTCATAGACCTGATGATAACATTCTACGGTCCTTCCTGGTATCCCATGACCTTGCATCAGATCACCTCTGCATTATATGCCATCTTGACATATCAGTCCATAACCATTCACCATTATCTGCTACTAAGAGAAACCTCCGTATGATAAATAGAACCAAACTAATGCACGACATCCAAGCTAACCTAACAACTTTCTTACATCCTACCGCAGAACAACTCGATAACTGTCTGTATTCATTGCTTGACAAACATGCCCCAGCTACCAAGTGCAGAGCATCAATTCAAAAGTGTTCTCCATGGTATTGCAGTGTTAGGGAACAGCTTCACACTGCTAAAAGAGACCGCCGTAAAGCTGAGAGGCTCTGCCTTTCCACCAGACTCACTATTCATAAGCAAATCTTTGAAGTCGCTAAGAAGAATGTCACAAATATAGTACATGCAGCGAAATCAGCCCACTACACTACTAAGATCGTGGAAAGTTCCAGTTGCAAAGAGCTCTTCGAGATTACTAACAAGCTAATGTCAAGGAACAAATCAACACCAATTCCAACTACCTTCTCTCCAGTCGACCTTCCGCACATGTTTGCAGATTTCTTCCGTGACAACGTACAAACCATTAGAGATAAGCTTGACATCACAAATTCAATTGACTCGTCGTCATCATACAGTTGGGATACAGAATTCGAGCGGCAACCATTAGCAGCATTTGAACCTGTCTCTATGGATTTCGTACGTACAATCCTGATGAAGAGTGCACCAAAGTCATGTGAATTTAATCCAATTCCAACATCACTGCTGCTTGACTGCTTAGATGCAGTATTACCTTCACTAACTGATGTTATAAATACCTCTTTCTCATCCGTGGAATTCCCATCATTTTTCAAAACTGCCATTGTAAAGCCTCTGCTGAAGAAACCAACACTAGACCATAACGATTTAAAGAACTACCGCCCAGTTTCTAATCTCCCATTCATTTCAAAAATCTTAGAAAAGGTTGTTCTATCCCAGCTTGTATCTCATCTAAATTCAAGCAGTCTTTTTAGCAATGTACAATCTGCATATCGCCCATGCCACAGTACTGAAACAACTCTTCTAAAAGTAGTTAATGACATTCTCTCTGAGTTGGATAGCGGACAGATTACAGTCCTCACCCTCCTTGATTTGTCTGCAGCATTTGACATAATATACATTGATATATTACTTTACCGTCTCCAGCATGTATTTGGCATTCATGATACAACTTTACTGTGGTTCAAGTCCTACTTGGTCAACAGGACACAAATTGTATCTGCAAATGGAATACACTCCAGCCCAATTGATCTATTTTGTGGTGTTCTACAGGGGTCTGTTCTTGGACCTGTTCTTTTCATTCTGTACACTCAGTCGCTCTCAACTGTCATAGATCATCATCCACTGTCTCACCAATTGTACGCTGATGACACCCAAATATACAAATCTAGCCACCTAACCGAAGTGGAATCTACCATTCAAGTTGTAGAGAGGTGCATTTCTGATGTGAAATCGTGGATGACATGTAACAAGCTGCAGATGAATCATGATCAAACTGAGGCCATTCTGATCACAACACAAATACTTTTTCATTCACATCCTTTACCTCAAACAATAAATATCAGCAACGCCAACATTAAATTCACACAATCAGTACGAAACCTAGTTGTTACTCTGGACAGTACTCTCGCATTGCACCAACATGTCATGAACATATGCAAGGCTGCATATCTTGAGCTGAGACGCATCAGCTCAATTCGCAAATATCTTTCAGCTGATGCCACTAAAACACTTGTGTGTTCATTAGTACATTCAAGACTGGACTATTGTAACTCAATTCTGTCTGGTTCATCTCAATATCTACTCCAGAAAGTTCAAAAAGTTCAAAACACAGCTGCTCGGATCATACTTAGAGTACCACGATCAGAGCACACCTCCCCGCTGCTATGTTCCCTACACTGGCTATCCATTCGATCCAGAATCAAACACAAAATTTATTTTCTGTGCTACGTTTCACTGTCGGACTCTAGTCCAACATACCTATCTGACCTCACCCGTGTGTACACACCAGCAGGATACTTACGCTCCTCTTCTGACAATCGTATACTCGTTATTCCCACAATGAAAACAAAGTCATATGGACAGCGTTCTTTTGCATATCAGCGGCCAGCAACGTGGAATGAATTGCCCTCTAAATTTAAGACACAAACACACAGTGATTACATTCAAGAAGACTCTCAAATCTCAAATCTCAAATCTCACTTATTTCGACTGCAAGAACAAACTTAAAAACCTATTAATGTTTCCTACCTGAAATATCCTCAACATGTTTTTTATTTTGTAATGTTTTTCTAATTTCATGATGTTTGTTTTTGTAATAATATTATTATATTTTTTTATCTTATAGGTATTGTCTAATGTTGTAAAGCGCTTAGAGCTTCTAGAGATTAGGCGCTATACAAAGTCCTCATTATTATTATTATTATTATTATTATTACCTTAGGAAGACGCTTTGATCGCCTAAATGCGATGTGCCAACGACGTATTTACTCTTTGAGATCGTTAGTCAGATGAACCATTTTTGTTTCTTTCAAATCCGAATGTAAATGATATTTAGTTGCCTTCTAGGCCCGTTATATTATTCAGTGAATGGACCCATATAAGCAAAGTGTGATATTCTAGAAATGTCAAGAAAGACAGTATTGTAGCTAAGCTGCCCTTTAGATTATTTCAGGTTGAAGCTTCGTACCTTTTGACAACATGCAACATCGTTCGATGCCATATTCGGAATTAAGACGTCAAAGCAGAGAGTCCTTCCAAAAAGATGCTGACTACGACTTTGTACTATTTACCATTATCATAAATTCTGTACGGAAAGCAATCATCATTGTTCTTTACTATAACGGGAACAGGGTTATCTTTCAAATGTGCTCGTTTGAAAAAAAAAATATCGACCTTGATTTCTGCAGGAACGTTTGCAACTACAATATTGCCACAAGATATATTCATGTCACAAGGATCGGCTACTTTGGACGCCGTTGAGTATTCGTTTACTGAGCGGAAAACCGACGAAGAAGGTGACGTTGATGATAATGAACAGGATAAAAGTGAAAAGCGTTTGTTTATGCCAGATTCACAAGATTGTATCAGACCGAGATAGCTTGTCTCAACGATAGCGTTCGTACGTGTTAGCCTGGCTATTAGGATTACTAAAATTATTTGATTCTGCTTCGTCCACACAGTCGAGATGCTACAAGCAAAATGCTTTTCATTCGATGTTTCTATTCCAAGCAATAGGCCCCTCTTTCACTTTAAGCGTGTATCATAAAATACCTCTCGCAAAATGTTTTCGAATGCGAATTTGTAAATGAGATTAGCCCAGAAGGTTAACAAGTCATTCGGCCTGCCCATTTTTAGATTTTTATCGTTGTTGCTTAACAATAGTTTTATTGTGTACCCGCTTTTAAGCTGTCGTGCCACGATTACTTTTGAAAACTGTCCACTCTATGTATTTTATCATTACTTCTCCCGATTTATGTAAAAATAAAATGCTACGAGCTCAGCCAATCAACACATTGTATTTCGTATTTCGATCACTCTTTTTAATGAGTGAATTAACCTATATTATGCAAGGCATTAAATTTGGACCTTTTCTTGTGAGAGTCCAAATAGGGCAACTGACTTTTTGCATCAAGAGATTTTAAAGAAAATGAATGAGGTTTCATATTTATTACATACCAACTTTACCACTCTTTCTAAATATCTTTAGCTTTAGGGTATAATGAAATCCAAATGAACTCGTACACTCACTGCTCCTACAACTATTCGAGCGGACTTTAATTAAGGCACCTAAGTAGTTATAACCTGGGTGTATGTTAAGAATAAACCCATCTAACAAGCAATATCAATCACCAGATTTAGCATGTAAGATTAAATGTGAAGTAAAAAAACCTAGAAAATATGGCATGAAAATGCAATTTGTCCTACTGCGTTGATTAAAAAACATTTAAGAAAAAACTGTTACGGTACTGCGTAACGTCGTCAATAACTTCTGCTTTGCTTTTCATTTATCCATCTCCAATCTCACAATAACACAGCCACTCTCTCATTCGTTCATTTTCTGACAAATATGGTTACTTCATGCTAATGCATGCGTTTGTTTTAACGATTTGCATGGTACCAAACTTGTTTTTATTTCCAGTCATTCCGATCTACATTTTATTTCACAGGTACACATACGTATTGATGTATATTTTCCTATATCCATTTTTGCTGGTAATGTATGTATTGAAGCTAATATATTAAGCACAGAGATTTAGTTTGATGTATGGTGATTAACTTGGTTAGCTATGAAAAAAAAAACAGCCTTAGTAGCAGTTTTACAATCAATCAGTTTTGTGACGATATTTGGCCATTGCACAAAGTAATTTTCCAGGTCTTTCCAGCAAAATATATGTCATATTGCAATGTATATGGATAGCAATCAGAATGTTTAATGACAAATTATTTTAGAGCGTACGCTGTAAATTAGTAGTATTTGTAGCAATAGTAGTATAGTAGTAGTGGTAGTATTAGTAGCAATAATTATAATATTATTATCATTATTAGTAATAGTAGAAGTAGAATGAAAACATGATAATGAAGACATTTAAAAGTTTGTAGATAAAGGTGATAAATACAACTGCATTCCTATCCTAAATGCACTGAAGTAATGGTAAAAACAGTCTCTAAAATAAATACAAATGTTTGCTTCAACGGGAAAATTTATATTGATATTTACATTTACAGTTGCTTTTTGTTTATTTCTTTTTGCTGGACAGTACATAAATATTGTGATGAAATTAGATTACTGGGGAGTGTTATGCTTTAATGATAACTGTAGCTGCGTTCTCTCTGCAGCACTCGCGTGAACAGTTAGATCTGTCAGTCATAACAGGATGGTCTGGCTGAGGGCAGTGCTCATAGGGAGTGAGATAACCCTTATCTGATTTCGTGTGTCAATTATCAGGTTTCAACTAGACTGAATAATGGACTGGGAAAGTGGTTTTAATAAGCTTCACAGACTTGATATAGGAGAGGAGTTTGTAGCTTTCAGTGTGATATGATTAATTGCATTTTCTCTCTCTGTTCTAACGGATAGTTATATTTTTTTTTAATTCTACAAGGAATCAGGAGTTTTCTTGTTTAACGCACTAATCCTGGCGCCTCGTTTACGCGTCAGGAGTTAGTAGCCTACTTCCGAGGTCGTTTAAGGTACACTCAAGTGGGTGGTATTGTAGGAAAAATACAGATGTAGCTCTACAATGATATCAAATAAGCTGCACTATCTAGTTGCACTACAAAACACAGAGGGGAAAACATGTTTTGGACCCAGACATCTTTATAATTAAGATATGCCTTCTTTCAAATCTCTTTTTATGTCTTATGTTTGTCTCAGAGTTTCATCTCAGTATTAATCTGATGAATACCCTTACAACTTTGGTAAGATGATCCTTGGACCCGACTTAAAATAAACTAGCTCTGTATACTTTTTTAGCAGCCATTGCATTGCATATACTATTGTATTTTTCAAGACTTCTGACATATGTATGGTCTGATATGGAACAAGGTAAGTCAAATATACTTAAGTGTTTTTCTCATGGGTTATTTGAATACATTTTACCATTGATTTATTAGTTTTACCTTTGCCTGTCTCTTGTTACAAATACAGAGGCTTTATAGTATGATTTATGAATATCTGGCGAGTCCTATATTGTAAATAATCTAGAATAGTAGCGATCAAATGTCTACCTTAATTAAGTCCCACTGATGATTTTTATGCAGATTGTGATGGGTCTGGATATATATTCAACACCTCTTTCGTCACATCGACAATCAAGGCTGTTGGTCGTATACTGCATGTGGAATTGTAATTATCGAGTAAGATGGTGGATGCAGTGTTATAACCAGACCACGCATCTGAGTGTGATGGGATGATCTTGCATCAGATATTGGTTGGTTGCATGCATGTCCGATTGAGGAATACTAGGTTTGTGTTGAGCTGATCTTGATGAGGTAAATTTCCATTTAATATGGGATTAGCGTTTTGAAAATCAGGGTCTGAAACATCATTTGAACGATCACATTCAATCTGAACGTAGCGATTCATAGCAACACTACATTTGTTTTTTAAAAGAGTTTTAGTTGTGTCTTTTTAGTTTGGACTCAACATAGCATCCTTATTTTGCAGTACTTCTGAGAGTCTCATCCGCATGGTATCATTGCATAGCAAGAATAGTCTGACGGTTATATAAAAATACATTAATTATTTTAAAACAAAATTTGTCTTTCTATAGTGTTTACAAATTGACATCATATTTCTTAATTATAGTATATACTTTATACAAAATCATAATTAGGAGCAAATAAGGTACCAATCACCATTAGTCACGCTTTAATTAATTAACAGTCCAGTTTATTTGTATTTTTAAACTGAACGTCATATGCTTGAAAGTGAATAAATCACTTTCGAAACTGTTGTATCTTCACTGCGTGTTTTGCACGGTTGATTTCGAGTGTCACTGCTAAGATATGCTTCCAATTTACGTGATTCAAAATGTTTGTGTTTGTAGTCATCCTGTTATTCAACTGCTGACTGAGCTAGTGTTGGCTCCTTCAAATTGCTTGATAAACCATTTTTGGACAGATATTTCAAGGTTAGGGGCTTGGAAAATATTGAAGGTCAATAGTTGTTGGATATATCTCTGATAAGGCACGTTTAGTGAAAAGTCTTCAGGTTGTGACATATCGGGTACAGCAGTTAAGGAGCTGTATTACAGACCTTGACCTAGCTCGCTTGTAGCGTTTTTCATTGCGATTTTCACACGTATTTTGACAAATGAAAACAGTTGTTTTTTTGCGACAAGACTATAGAGATGTGTTTATTTTGTCTTTGAGGATTGTAAGAGCTCTCTTTTGCTTTGAAGTGTACGTCGTGTCTGACTTCACGTGACTCAATTTTACATAAGTGGGTATTTTTCGAAAAATGTTTTGTTTTATTGTCTATAGGTGAATGCATATAACTCAGCTTGATTACGTGGTGACATTCTGGCCAATGCAAATTTTAACTTCTATTACAATCTAAATGTCTTCGATTACTGGTTTTAGTTCCTGTTCAGCATCAGCAAATGTTGCTCCACCATTTTGTCGTCTAACATGTTGATGGTGATACATGGGTTGGATTTAGGCATTCCTGGTATTGATGTAAATGTAATTGTTGATTCTGTAGAATTTGACCATTTTAAAGAATAACGCGGCATTGATGCCGATCCGGATGTAAAATATCTGACCCAGTGTATTGTGCTGTATTTCCATTCCAGCTTCTCAAACAAAATGTCGGATAACCTATGATAGTAACTTCACGGAAAGTTCATCTTTTGACGATGCTTTAGAATACGATTTTTATGAGACGAACACAACGGAATGTTACTTATCTGGAAACGAATTTAGAACATATATAGAACATTTAATTATGACCTAGGTCATAATACCGTTGCCAATATACTCCGATGGTTTCATGCAAATATTTGTGTCTTTTCAATGAGGGGTATTTATGCAATAACATAAGACGGAATATGCCGCTTATTTCTTGATTGATTATAATGGTAATTATACTTAAATTGGGAAACAACTGCACATTTCTTATTAAGGAAAGTGCCAACGCTAACGTGATTAAATTTTCATGAAATATAATTGTCACTGTTTCAGATCAATAAAATCAGATGAATGGAAATATTTTCTCTTCTCTCGCCTTTATAACTAAACAAATCTAAACGTCTGTGCTACGAAGAAACCAACATGAAATTCCGTAAAATACGTGTCGCTTCTTTTGTTGGTGTCATATTCCAAACATAAATTGGCTCTAGCAAAGCCTAAGGCGACAGGGCTGAATGTAATTATCACGTTTTACTACGGTTATATAACCGAGCATATGAATCTGTGCTGCATGTGAATGCAAAAACAATACAGAAAATAGCTAGTACAGACTGAAAAGCACATTCAAGTCGCCTCCTCCTTCTGTTTGTGTTGATTTCAAAGGAGACAGCGTCGATTATATTGCACAACTGTACACACAAATATGTATTTGATTACTGTAAACTACTTAGTCGGCATTTATTATTAACTTATGTAATGATCGTACCATTTATCGTCATACAGTAAAGAGTATCACTGATGATTCAATAGGCAATATGGAGATGTTTACAAGCGAATCATTGAGGTTCGATTTACCTGTCCATGTTAGATCTTCTTGCATTCTTGTGAACAAAATCATGATTGCCGATAATACAAGTGAAATGTGTTGGAAAACTCATTTTTGCCTCCAAAAATCAGATTTTTGGTGGATTCTTTCCAGTTAAACCTTTATTATATGTTCGATCTATCTCAGAAAGATGTTCATGGAGCAGACAAGATAAAATAATTTGAATCAAATTATTGTGTTTATTATTGTAGACCACACATTTTGCCATTAAATTGTTGTTTTCGCGTTTTAGTAGGTGAGCTCTACTATTCAAAGGAATATATGTGCAGAAGGCACAAATGAGACAGATATAAAGTGTCGTTACAAAGTTTCTTGTCGGGTACACTGTTCTCATTACAGTGCGCTTGCCGTTGACAATCGTTGTCCATTTCCGTATATAAGGAAATATAACAAACTTCTCCATATATGACATCATAAACACAATCACTTCTCCCCATATGGCGTCATAACGAAACTCACTGCCTTGTTCTGTTATTTAGCGGTCCTTTTGTACGCTATGCTAGCGATGATCTCCTGTTTTATCGCGTCTATGTTTAGCTATTTGCTTTTGTCAGTGATCCTGGTATTATCCCATGATACCATGACATATGCCAGGAAGTATGGATTAAACAGCTTGCTGGAAATGATGGTCGACGTTCACTTGTCATTTTTTGTTGATAATAGATGACACTGGTAGCTAATTGAGCCGCTGAGGGTAGCATAATTCAAGTCGGGTTTTGTCCATCTATCAATCGGAATTCAGCGGAAGTGTGATACTACTTTCAATATATGTATGAGTGACTGTACTATATATTGTTACTGTTGTAGTATGTAAGCCACCAGACAATAATGACTTTAATTTGAATAAGCGCTATTTCTTATCTTTTGAGCATAATTTTCTGTCGGCTACTGTCCACTACCATCTCCTTCTTCATTACCAATATAAGGGTTGCAACGGTTTTTTTAATGTGAGAAAGTAGAAGACGAAGTAAAAGAAGAAATAAAAAGAAGAAAAGTTTTAACATTGAGAAGAAGGAAAGGAGCGGAATAAATATGTTACAATACATTTTGGTTGAGTTAATATACCTAAGAGAAATGTTTTCAACTTTTTTTCCTAGCCAAATCAGAGAGAAGAAGAGCTTCACGAGTCGGGTGTCTAAACCTTCTATGATTAAATCCAAGCTTACGCCCAAATATAGAGGCCTGCATCATCAATAGCAGTTATTAACACAGTTACAACATCAGGATGAGCTTTATTTTGATTTTGAACAGTAGATACTCATTTCAGAATTCCAAGGACTATTTTGACGTATCTCAGAAAAGAGATAATATTCAGCATTTGCCATATCAAGGAAAACTCAGATAGCTCCTGTATGTATGTATGTATGTATGTATGTATGTATGCATGCATGCATGCATGCATCTATGTATGTATCTATTTATGTATGTATCTATGTATGTATGTATGTATCTATGTATGCATGTATGCATGTACATGTGTATGTAACAAGACTATGATCATAAAAGTAAGGTATGTTTCTATATGAACTTCACTATCCTAAATCTCCACCATAGTATCTCTTGAACATCAATACATGACGCATTCTATAGCTGATTCTACTACTACATTCCCTAGCATCCATGTTGACCAATTATTGTTTTTAATTAGCGTATAGGAGGCCAACTGACGCTCAATCTAAATTTTGTTTTTCTTTTGATATTTCTTCTTACCAAAAACGACCACTCAATGCAAACGGCGACTATACACTTGAAATCAAACTATAAACTGGCAGTTAGGTTCATTTGAGTTGACGAAATAACACTTAGTTCATGAATGGCAAATTATATTAAGTTCTTAAAAGACAGGCATTGTTTGAAATTATGACTCTCGATAATCACTATTACTCCTGAAAATGTGATGGAAATATTATATTTCACTTTACCCAACTTGCTACAATTGTACTGATTATGTTTCAACCTTGTATAGACTTCCCAGCATACTCAGTAGATATAGATTTATGCCATTTGTGTAAAATTTGATTTCACTGACAAGCATGCCAGTTTTTGCAATACAAAAGACTATTGGTGCATGCGGCATAAACATGATAATCTTTTGAAATTAAAAAAAACTAGAAATATTGCGCTGTTTGTGTTAAAATCACGTAAATTTGCACTTATCCTGCACCCAGTACTATTGTATTCTACATTCATTGTGGTACAATAATAATATATTATTTAACTTGCTACATGGGATTTGAGAAGTCTCAAGTTTTTGAGATACGAATCAGGGAGGTGACAACTAATGGGTCATTCAGTGGACGCCAACATATATATTCCTCACTCATAAAACATTAAGTAATACCTCGGCAGATACTACACGTTTTAGCACTCTTAGACCATCTAGGGGAATTAAACTGCGACACCATTACATTATTGCATCAGAAAAATCCATAACCGGGTCATGCATTTGTCTGTAGCGAAATAAATGCCAACATTCATAGTTAATTATGTTTTCTCTTTATCTCTTGATCATCACAATGGGGTTTTGTAAATATTTTGTGTTCTTTCAATTACATTAGAATGATGAGAAACATTAGGAGTTTATAAAGTCGTAATTTACAATTTTGTTGCACTCTGATGCATAATTATAGCAAGACTGTAGCTGAATCTAATCGTAAACGACCACTTGTTTTAGAAATAGGTTGTGTTTCTATACAAAATTGTACCGTTTCCTCTGGTGACACATAAGGGCTATTATGACGTTAAATGCCGTTTGGACGGCCACATTGCAAATTAGGTACGATGGGTAGCAAATTACGTTTCTAAAATCGCCTTTCCGTTACATGCGGTGAAAGATGGTAGCGTGGGTAACATATTCCCTTGGCATTTTTGAGGAAAATCGAATGAAGATCAACATAAATATAAAAACTGACAAATCTAAACAGAACTTCTACTTACCGTGAAGGCATGCGTCATGTATGTATGCATGCATGCATGCATGCATGTATGTATGTATGTATGTATGTATGTATGTGTATGTGTGTATGTATGTATGCATGTATTGATGTATTTATGTATGTATTTATGTATGTATGTATATATGTATGTATGCATGCATGTATGTATGTGGGGCCCCGAGTGGCCGAGTGGTCTAAAGCGCTCTTCGTTACGGATCACTGCCATCTCACCTCTTTCTGCGGCGGTTCGAGTCTAGGATTCAGCCAATGTGGGTATGTGAGAAAGCTTGCCAGTAGCTTCTCGTGGGTCGGTGGTTCTTTCCGGTGTTTTCCCGGGTTCTTCCTCCACCATTAATACTGGCCGCCATGTATAGCCTATCGTGTGCTGAAAAATGGCGTGAAACCCCACAACAACAACAACAACATGTATGTATGCATGTATGTATGTATGTATGGGGAGCTAGTGTGTATCGTAGTCAAATAACATTTTGAATTAACATGTTAAGATCAAACATTTCCAGCGTAAAAACGTAGGACGTCATGTATCGCTGACTATTTCGTGTCACCCGTCATATGATTTATAAACGTCATTGATGTTTATTTCCTGAATGCCCTGCTTATATTTCTATACACGACCTGAAAATTATTTCTTACAATTCGCTATGAAATAGGCCTTATACTTCATTTTCGCCAGAGGACAGAACGTAACAGAAAGTCACATATACTAGGTGACACACTGTGTGATCAATTTTTCAGAACGTATATATAATTTACAAGTACCGCGAAGATTACAGTTTCTTGGATGTCAGACCTTTGAATTTTGTTTGCTTGGGAGACGAACCAGTGCTTACATGGCTGTTTTGCGCTATGGACCGCTCACAAGGAAAGCAACTAATTCACACCGATGTGTGATCCTTGTAGTCTTGGGCTGTGAATAAGCTCAATTCCCCATCGGTCATTCTGACATTTTGACAGAACTCACCAAAGTGGAGCACAGTCTATCAATAAAAATGCAACACTTTGCCTCAGACGAATATGTACCATCGCGTCGTACATCATCATTGCCACGAAAACGTTTTTTTTCTTTATGTCCTGCATGTACTAAAACTTGTAATAAGGAACAATATGTTTGAATGTTGGATCTAGAAAGAGCCTTGATAGGACTGTATGTGAGTGACGAATGGTGTGATGTTCTCGGTCGCAGATACCAGTTGTTCACACTTAGCTCCCATATAATCAATACCAACAGGACGGTGACTACAGTCTAAGATTTGCTTTCGGGCTACTGCAACGAATCTAAATTCTTTATGGGGAATATTGGCCCAAGAAACTATATTGCTAAATACGGAATAATACGTCTATCCCATTCTATACTTTGAATGCATTGAAAGCGCATTATTTCGTAGAGATAATGAAAGAATAATATACTTTGGAAGCTTAAAAAAAAACACCGTTTGTACGATCTGACGAGATGTTTTGGAATAAAACTTTTCTGCCAATAATAATAATAATAATAACAATACTAATAATAATAACAATAATAATAACAATACTACTACTACAACTATTCCTAATAAAAATAATAATAATAAGAATAAAAATAAAAATAGTAATATTGTACACTTGATACAGCGTCAGATCTTTCAAGGTCTGTGCGCATTAAAATATTAAATAACACATACTTTTTAATTTGGGAATTTAAGGTTGATATTGCTGATACTTCCTTTTTAAAATAAAGGATGGAATTGTGAAAGTGATCAGCGTGGCTTCAGCCTTACCATCGTTCATATACATCTTGTTGCACATCATCATGACTTCACGTCGGAAATGCACCGTATTATGCCACGGATGGTAGCCTCAACTTCCATTGGATAACTAAATTTATGTATTTGGGTGTCATCAGCATATACTTGTTGACATATCGGATGTCGATCTATGACTAGCGTGAGCAGCTGAGTGTATATAACGAAGATAAATGGGCCGAGAACAGAGCCAGGTGGAACATCAAATCTGAGATCAAATGGGCTGGAATGTGTTCCATTTATTGATACAGTTTGTGTCCTGTTTACAAAGTTAGATTTGAACCATAGTAAGGTGGAATCGTGAGTACCAATTCCACGCTGGAGAAAATGAAGCATCACATTTTGTTCTCTTTTGTCAAATGTCATGGGAAAGGTCAAGGCAGAGAAAATGTAGTCTCAGACGGGCAGTTTCAGTACTATGGCGAGGACGATGTGCAGACTGAACACTGCTAAATGACAATTTTAATTGTGATGAGATGCAAGGTCGGATGGAACAACTTTGCCTACGATTTTGTAAATGAATGAGACAGAGTTATATTTCTTTAAATAGTTAGGATAAATATCGGTTTCTTCAACAGAGGCTTTGCAATGGCAGTTTGGAGCAATGATTGTAATTCCTCATATAATACGAATTATTGATAATATCATTTATTGTCGACAATGTTGAATCTAAGCACTAAAGCAGCAGTGATGTCCAAACAAGATCGAAATCACATGAGTTTGGAGCGCTCTTAATCACAATCATATTACCAATTACACAGAGACATGTTCAAATGTTAGTAGCGGTTTATATCAAATACCACAAATACATGTTTACAACGAATCAAATGAAATTGTGTGGTCAAACCTATCTCTAATGTATTGAATATTGCCATAGAGGAAATTTGCAAGCATATAAGAAGGTCCACCAAAGAGAAAGTCGTTGGAAATGGTGTTCAGTTGTTCATTTACAGTAGCTTGTCCGTATTTCCAAAGTAATCATTGTATTTTAAACTTTCAGGGACCTTATTACTGTAATACTCTGATTCTGTTGTTTGAACTATGTTTGTGACATTCGTTTTATCAGCTTTATTAATATGCTTATGAATAGCGCGGCTGGTAGAATGATAAATACTTCAGCGTTTCAACATTTTATTTAAGCAGTGAGAATATATTGCCTAAAACTACTGAACCTATGGGGAACTCTCTTAATTGATACGCTGCAGTTGGTACCTGGGACATGTTTTTCAAGCAATACTGGCACACACTTGTCACGTTGTACTGCTGTAGGAGGCAACGAAGCTGTTACGTTTTCTTGAAAGTCATCCGTTATACGAGTTATATTTATCATACTAAGACACTAATATCGGTCTAAAATTGCATTATGTTATGGAACTTTTAATGGATCGAATCTGTTACAATGACATATATAGTTGCACTTACGGTGATCACCCGCGCACATTAATGACAACCGTTTAGGATCTTATAATGATGGACATCCCGGAGCCACTGCTCTGCGATTTGCGTATCGTGGACCAAAACATCACGGATAATAGGACCAAGACACAAAAGGAGAATTTAATACTAAATGTGAAATAAAATGACTTTATTAAACTATCAGCAAATCAAATAGTCAACATTGAGGTCTTAATAGAAGTCTTACATTACGGTCAAAATGAATACTTTTTGTCTGGAAACGTTGAGTCTTTAAATAATTATGTTTGCTGAATCACCATGCACTCTCAAAAACACTGATACCATTAAATCATCGGAATTTACAAGTCAAAGAAGAATACATGATTTGTAGTATACGGCTATTCCTATCTAATGTGACTTTGAAAAATGAGCGAACACGTTACAAATAAGGCTCATGATATTTTGACGGATCATCAACTTTCGCCATAGCAAGATTTGGAAACTTGGGGCAATGAAACTAAGTACGTCGTTTCACTTCTACCTTTGTCACTTTTTTCCTTAGGACAAAGTACAACAAATACGTAAAACCTTTCCAAATATAAATCATATTCTTTAAAAGAAGTGTCACCTCAAGACGAAACAACTACACGACGAGGGATATTTGTTGAGATAGTACTCAATTTCTTTAACATGCATTACCGGTAGATTCCATTTAGCAAACGTGAGAATATTATATCCGATAAAACATTCCGGTAAATACGAAGCTACAAGGCTACTTTCGGAATCTAACACTGGTGCATTGACAGCGAGCATGTGAAGATTCAAATGACAAAGAACAATTGCATCTTAAATGTCATATACGTTTTAATCACTGGTATCTGAATGCGATAGCAAGATTGATTATTTTGAAAACGTTTAAATAGTGATATTGAGAACTGCATAAACATTATAAAGTTTACCGTTCCCTGTAGTTTGGCAATAGTATTACACCAAAGGGTATTATGGGACGTCAATAGTAAGGCTTACAAATTTATCAATTACCAAACATTTTGAAACAACTTTCTCGAGTTTTAATGCTTGCCAAGCAGTAAATTTAGCTTATAAGGGACACCGACAGATTTGCGGCTGGAAGGATGTCTGCGATAGAAAAAGCCTTATATTTGATGCGTGGAAACAGGATTTGCTGCGCTATACCAGCATATCCCAGCGCACAGATTTGCGGCTGGAAGGATGTCTGCGATAGAAAAAGCCTTATATTTGATGCGTGGAAACAGGATTTGCTGCGCTATACCAGCATATCCCAGCGCACACCAAACCCCCTATAAACAAGTGAAGATCACCTAAACCTGTGTTCAATGTATATGTCTTTGATTGAATCTTATAATTAAAGACGCAGATTAATTTTCAGATCTCAAAGTAATTTTATATGAGCAGATTTGTGAGGCATGCATGTTGGCTATCTCTTTAAAATGTTGATTGCTGGACGTAGTGGTTCAGGGAAAGCAACGTTTCAAAACATGTGATTCAAAACAAATCATACTTGTTCTACTTGTTCTATTGTCCTCCGCACCATATCATAATCTCTTGCAACGATTGTTGATCGATTTGCACATTCCTGATTGAAGGGCGCTAAAATTTCATTTCGTTTTATAATAAATTCCTCACGACGTCATCGAGATATTGTCAGATTTTTTCATTTTCAAATACATCTTTTTATGTTCAATGACATGGTAAGAGAAACAAGAAGACGTTCCAAAATAAAGTGAGGCGACATAATACACTCTAATAAGAAGACTCGAACGAAAAAAAAATGTCTCCTTTAAGTAAGAAAATGAATTCGACTAGAATATGTGCGTAGCAAGAAAACATCACTCGATAACTATCTCATTTTTCATTTTCTTTACTTCTCCTTCGTTAATGACGATGCCCGAAAACCCCGATTTAAAGTCAGTATTTCCAAATTTGATAAAAGATGGAACTTTATTTCCAAAGAAACCTGCATTCTGTCGATATATTATACTGTTGCTGCTTGTCCTAAGCAAAGATTATAGAACAAAACAGGTATGTTACAAAGTTTAGCGGATTTGTCCAATCAAAATATGTGCGCTGAGAACACCAGTAGTACCTAAAAACGAGTTGCGTTGGTTAGTTTTCCCGACAATCCTTTTTCCAAACATTATAAAAGGCATACACTTGGGATGATTTGTCAGTCCTTATAAGTCATTGATCCGATGACAAAAAATTCACCCAAACAGCTGCAAAATATATAATCGAAACTGTTTCTGGAATGTTGTGGACCATTGTTAAAGGAGCAATTTCTTTGACCAAGATGGCATGATGAAATACTTTCGTTCAGTGAGGAGGATTTATATCGATCCTAAGATTATCTTTACTGAACATGACCTCACCATTGATTGCTGGATGAGTGATGATCTGACGAAGAAGGTTAATACAATACGCACTTTGCAAGATATAATTTACACTTCTACTATTGCATCTACTGGAATTGCAAAATGAAATCAAGCCCCAAACAAACAATGGACCAAACTCCATCGTTCTTGTGAACAGCACATTCCACATTCAGGTGTTTGTATTTGGGGATACGTGAAAGGCTCTTGTTGTCTCTATACTCCGATTATAATACTACTCACTGAGAGAGGTCAGTTAAGTGATTTATTGTTGTGGAATTTGAGTTGATTATCAAATAATGTCATTAGGCACACAATGTTTGACGCATACATATGAAATAATTCGCGAATGTATATAATGTTGGAATTAAATTAAACTTGAATCACATCCATATGTCATAGAGGCCAACATACGTTCAACGTTTCAAGTATGGACCCGGATCGGCTTGAAAATTTAAACGAGTTAGGTATCGTGTTGGAGCAATTGCGATGTAAACATGGAGAAGAATTTAACACATTCAAATTACTAAAGACATTCAAATTTATGTCACCAACTCTCAGGAACCGATTGACTAACAGTCTACATCATTAGCGACCACATTTCCGAAATATTTTGATTCTTATGGCTTACCTAATCGAAAAGCTGATAAAATTGAGCTGATGCCATGCCATGATGTGTACACTCAATCATATGTGATTACAAGTATCAGATCCACCTGTGTGACAACATTATTGTGTTGATATTTGTTCATCAACCTAGACCTGGATTCCAATCATGTGTTTATATTTTAGTGTACGTATTTGTCGTTCACAAGAAAAACAAATTGAAACCGCATTTTACTCGAGCATGATTGTGTCTGGGTAAAATTTGTACATAAGTTCTACCTACTCCTTGTGAATATCAAACCCTATTTCATTATCAATGATGATAGGTAGTCTGATCTAACACGAATGAAAGTTACTTTTAGGTCTTCCCAATTTATCTTGACTTGAATTCATTGCCACACCCACACCTATTTTCCTTCATAGCCTCTGCTTTAAAATGGACGGATAAATCCTTCACTCACGTGTGCTAACATCACGTAAAGCTGTGTAGTCGCCAATTTTGCATGTCATCGACGAACATGCAAAGTGTCAAGAAGAAAGAGGAATAGTGGCTAATCATTCTTGCCTTGTCGGATATTTAACAAACCGCCATGTTCTGTGATGGGAGTAGTGCACCTCCTGGATCTGGTGGAAGAACTGAAGTCGAATACCCACCAGAAGTCATATATTGGGGTAGACAACCATGCTACGTATATATAAGAATAGTTATTACAACATGGGCTTATGAGAAGAGAGAAAAGTAGCACCATACGATGGAAAAGGAATTCCAGTTCCTCAATGAAAGATGGATGAGGGTGTAAAAGACTCTTGGACTTAATAAAGAAGCTGAAGAGCGGCAGCAGCAGTTACAACATCAACTGCAAGAACAGTCTGCCATTACTCCATAAATAGATAAATGGGTAATGGGTCCAAACTTGCTCTGATTATAGTTTCAATCATTTGGATGGAAATGGTACAAACGAAATTGTGCTAAATTTGCAACCGTGCCTGGAGGTGTTACAATCACTAACGTAGAGTGATGACCGGAAAGAGAAAGTAGCCCCTGTTGACTGCCAAATTAAACCTTTCGCAACCCTACTCAAAATCGATTCTACTATATGTACATTCAGTTTATATATTTATTAATGCGTATATATGTACGTTCACAACTACCAAACTTATAAGCCCCTTATCCGTTTTTGTCTTTTCCATGTGCAGTATTTATTATAGACATTACTACCCTTTATTTTTTGTATGATAGTTGTGTGTATATAAATAACGCGTATGTGTATAACAATATCCTGCACTTGCTTAAATGCAAAATATATGATTTTATCCTCCTTCTTTTATATCTTACATATTTCGTCGTTGAAGATGTAGGGTCTTTTTTCACTACACACGGCATGTTGGCCTGTAATTAAAAAATGCCCTTGAGACAGTTTTCAAAATTGTGTTGGATAGTAGTCAAAACGTAGGTGTATGTGTTACATAGTTATCAAAGATAGTAGGTGGATAGTACTCAGAAGTGGGTATTGAATAGCAATTAAAGACTGATGTTAGAAAGTAATCAAAGCGTGGGATCGCATAAGAATAAAACATATCTTTTACAGTATTGAAACATTTTAGCATTATATATTCAATTGTCCACAGACAATTCCATTTGTAGTCAGGATCGTGTTAATATATTTTCCATTGATCTTGGTTATTGCGGTCAACAACTTTAACAATGTCACAATATACTCCCATACGCCTATACCGCCCTGCCCACTCCTCCGTGTAACATACGGCAGGAACTAAATTCCAGCTAAAGCATCAAGTGGTACATATTATTACTGAGCCCGGCGAGAGTCTGAGCTAGATGTACTTCCTTAGTCAGTATGCCTTTGTTATTTCATCATATTTATGTTAAAGTTTGACGAGAAAAATAATGAGTTAACAATAATAGGGCCAGGCCATGTGGCTTTTGACTTAAACTGTAGACTTTCGGGTACTTGTTTATAATTCATTACAATTGAGTTAGAAATAATTATGAGCGGTAAAACGATATTACCAGCTGGTAAACAGCTTCAATAACGTTCGGATGCCTTAAATATTTCAAAAGGAACACTAGAGAATATGTATAGATTGACATATATTAAGCGCAATAATAAGATTATCTCTTTGCGAGCATATAAATAGCGTATAGCGTCAGTGACATAATCAATCATGAAAATATTAAAGAATGACTTATTTGCTTAAACTGATGAAAGAAATTGTATTCCTATATAAGACCAATTTTGCATAGAAATAGCTGTTTTAGATGACGGATTAGGTCAGTTATTAATACATTTTTGTAATGTAAATTTTAACATATAATTAAGTTTTATATATATATATATATATATATATATATATATATATATATATATATATATATATATATATATACAATTACGGGAAAATGTTTTTGAAGGGTGGACTCGTATATAAGTGTAACTTGCAAATGCTAATGGGGCCTCTGATAGCCGCGGCATGACTAGCATCTCATTGTTGTCCGTTTGGTTACGAGTCGCTGCATCGGCAAACGTGGGTATATGGGAAAGATTGTCGGTGGCTTCGCATGGGTTCATGGTTTTTTCCAGAATTTCCTGGATTATTCCTCCATCAAATACCCTGGTGGCCATGTCAACTGCTGACAAATTACGTTAAATCCATAACAACAACAACATATTTTAATATTTCTGCTTCTGTCAATTAAAATTTAATTGAGAGTTACTCCAACTCCGAATCGGTGGAAACAGGAGAGATGGTATAAAACAATAATGCACCCTCCAGTCATATATTAAATAATTGATCAAAACGGGTATATATGATCAAAGGGCATATTATTATGAATGTGAAAAATATTATTAATTTTCTGTGATTTCCTGTGATTCAAATCAATCATCAATTAAAATACGTAATGCTGATTGTATTCATCTCAACAATATTAGAACCATGTATTTGACATCATATGAAGCTTATGCTTGTACGTTTGGAGTCACAAAATGTGTTCTCTTTTGTTACAGTTATATGTAATTCAAAACATATGCTGCACTTCGCTGGCGCATAGCACTGTCTCTCATCTTTAAACAATATTATCAATGCAGACTTCATTAAACTTTATCAGCCTGAGAACGTATTGGACTCAAACAGTTGTACATTTTATATTTCTTATGGAGATAAAATTAAGACTCGTAATGCATTGCCAAAATGTATCAGTTTGCTATTTTAAAATATGTTTGTATACAATTGTCCTTCAAAGTTAACCAATTCTTAACATTGAACCTTTTAATTGAGACTTTGGTGGAGACGAAGATGTTATGGTCTGGTCCCCCAATGCAAATTTATTTTAAATCACCACCGTCGTTGTCTTGTGAACATATTGTTAATTCAATTTAAAACAGCCGTTATGCACACAATAAGTAAAGCACGTCTGATTACGAAAACTTCTATGTTCAAATATGTGCATGCATTATTTTAGTAGAATTCTAATTTATGGCATGAGATGGTGATGCCAGTGTTTAATTTAAGTCTAGCATTAGACACATGCGCGAATTATTTTATATTGTTGTATGCGTCAAACATTGTGTGTCTAATGACATTCTTTAATAATCCATTGATGTAATTAAATTTTATATTTCCTTTCATTACACCTGAGTGTTTGTTTTGCTTTAGGTAAAACTAACCCCACCGACCATTTGTTTAGGGCAAGTGTCGTTATTCTGAAAATTATGAAATAAAAATAAACCAAGGTCTTATTATTCATAATCATCATGATCATCGTCATTATTATCACGTGATGATGACGATTATTTCGGAAGGCATTTTAAGCATATCATGAAATCATTTCTGTGTAATTCAGTATGAAAAATAATGTTATTTGCTAATGATATTACTTGAACAAGACAAGCCATAAATCTCATTCGCTCTTGAATATGACCGTTTATTAAGGTAATAGCGAATATGCAAATTATTCATTTAAATAATTATTTCCAATATGCCGTTACATTTTGAATCCGAAACACATACATATATTTTTATATATATTTTGTTACCATTCTATGCTCCTACAAAACGCAACAAGAAAAAAGTGAAGACAACAAGTTTTGTAAAATTTAACAGATAATTTATTTCCCTAGAGAACTAAGGAAAAATGAGAAAAAGATCTTACGGTTTTACGAATCATATCCAAACTTAATGAAAGAATTAAAATATAGAAGTCCTTTTGTTAAAACGTCCTAAATGAAACTGAGTTCGAATCCCGATGAAAGCCAAAATCGAAGACGATGACGTCTGTTGCAACCTGTGAAGTGCTGCAGTGTCAACAGTCTCTTGTCTGATCACAAAAAATATTCCAGCTTTTGAATTCTGTATAAATTTCGATAAATATCCTTGTCCAACAATTAATTCCGAGCAGTATTATTTCAAGGTAAAACAATTACTTTTAATCCAAAACTTTTGAAGAAAATAAAATAGTTAGCCCGAACTGAATACAACATAAAATACATGGACGTGTCAAGTGTTTAGGTACGAATGTTTTTTTTTATGTAAAGATAAAAATAAATCTAACTAAAAAGCAAAAGAGATATCCGAATGGAAGTCAGGAGTTCATCTTTATGGGAAAACCAAATGTTTGTAACAATAAACACATGTTATTTGTCACGTACTCCAAGTATGGCCTTTATTCTACGTAATGAATCTTACTCTCAGCTTTGTAAAATTTAAGAGATAATTTATTTCCCTAGAGAACAAAGGAAAAAAAAACTTACGGCTTTAGGAATCTAATCCGAAATAAATCAATGAATTGGAAAATAGAACTCTTATTATTAAAAAGTCCTAATGAAACTGAGTTCCAATGCCGATGACATCTAAAATTGAAGACGATGACGTCTGTTGTAACCTGTGAAGTGCTGCAGTGTCAACAGTCTCTTGTCCAATCACAAAAAAATAATCCGGTTTTTTTAATTCTGTATAAATTTCAATAAATATCAAAGCACAGGAAATAATTTAGAGCACTAGTATATCCAGGGAAAAGAATTACTTGAAAACCAAACAATTTGAAGAAAATAAAATAGTTCGCCCATACTTGACACAGCATAAAACACCGGGACGTCTCAAGTGTTAAGACACGAATGACTATTCTGTCTTAAATCATCAATAATAAGTATAACTACAACGAAAAACAGATATTCGGGTGGAGGTCGAGAGTTAATCTTTCTGGGAAAACCAAAAGTTTTTAAAAATAAGCACATGTTATTCGTCACGTACTCCCAGTATGACCATAATTCCACTTAATGAATCTTACTCTGATAAAGAATACAATTGTTTCTAAAATAGTTGTTTACCAAAAACTATCACTAGCTCTGAATCAAGGTCGTTAACTATGTCAGCATTAGATACAAAGTCTTTATGAAGGTGTTTACGTCAACAACAGAAACAACAACAACAACAACAACAACAAAATCAGTCAGAACTGAACTATATTATAGACAATATCAAATCAAGCAAATAAGGTTACGTTACAATATGATGTAAAGGAATAAAACAATTAAAACTAACCTAACAGAAAAGATACTAAAATTAAATCAAATATACATAACAATATATATATATATATATATATATATATATATATATATATATATATATATATATATATATATATATATATATATATATATATATATATGCCTGGTTTAGGGCTTCTATTTATATGATGTAAAGCTTATAGAAAACTCATCAATTGCCTGACACAGAGCAGTTCTGATGTCAAATATTATGATGATATTCAAACTTTCTTTCACCTAAAATGTTCACCATCTGTTGAACAATTGTCGTTAATATGTTTTTCATTGCTTCATGTATTTACATTTTTGGCTCAAGTAAATTTGTGTACAGCAATAACAGATGTTTGATTAAACGTTTGTAGCAAACGTTACTGTTGTTGCAGCGATTGCAATGACTAAATCATTAAGCGTTCATTTTAAAGCAAACGTGGCAAAATCTTATTATGGCTTACTCCATATATACCTCTAATATTATCACCACACTGAAGGCCTATAACTGCTTGATGTGATCAACAAATGCGTACGGAATGTTTCCTGCCAATGCAATTGAGTGACTCACAAGAATAGCAGCAGTAACGGCTTTACTGTCAAATGGTAATTTCTGTTTCTTTCTTTTTGTACCCCAACTGTTTATTTCTTCTATACTAATGTAAGGTTCTTCTTCGATGCAATATTTGCGTCTCAGATGTTTATTATTTTATTTTTACAGTGTCCCACAGAATGCTATTTTTGGCATTTGCAACATTTTACATGTTTGTCCAATGGTTAATACCTCTCTGTTGGAGTGGGTCTCAGGAGATACAACAGATGATGACATCCATTTATGTATCTAAATTTCACTGACTGGTCTATGTGGTAGCTCGATGTTTTAATCAACAAAGTCACACACTATGAGATCCGTGCTGATTTTGCTTCACACAAAAGTCATCCAGACTGCTCCCAAATCAATATAATTTGGTTAGAAAGATGTTAGTTTATCCTAAATGAAGATTTAATGGACCTACCTAAACTGTTCACGATTCAACTTTGTTCGGGAAGAGTGTATAGTTCACGGAGCAGATGTATGGTTCCCTATAGCACATACTTATAATTCAATTTCAGAGCAGCCAATATATCCTTGACCGTATCAATGTCAATGCAACCCCTCACAGTATCTGCTTTATTTAAAATATTTATCGGCGAACTTGTATTATTTTATACTGGGTTTGTTTTTCATCGTTTATGAAGTGTTCTTTGAGAATGTTGCTTTTCCTTCTATTTCTTCTGTGATATCACGCATTTCCCACTTCGGAGATACTAGAAATTACAAACACCTTATCACGTGTTCCATGTGCAATATTTTATTCGTCAACCGTGATGACATGATTTAGTTTATTTTTCCTTTCTGGTCTTGTTATCAGTATAATTACGCATATTGTCCATGATTTATCTCCCTTTAATGAGACTTTTAAAACGTATGCTCCTTTCTAGATTGTTTCCACCAGAACAAACGTTTATTGAAAACCATTTATTTTATTTCTACTCTTTGCTAGTACCACAAGTTCGCAGTCTACCCGTTTATTTTGCATTTTTTACCAGATTTTGTTAACAAGATAGCTTTTTGAATTTTGTTTTGCATTTTGAAATTCTAATCATTTCACGAACTTAGAATTTGTATGTTCCGTGTCCACCACTTGTCCTCTACACGAATATATTATCCTAGCCTTTGACAAGTTTTGTTGATCCATGTCTATAACTCTACTCGAATCATTTATATGAATGGACGATGAGAGAAGTCTGCAAAAGGTCACATTTACTTTAGCAATTCTGGTGTTGGTTTTATCCTCGATGTTTACTGCAGATGAATGACAGTATCCTGCTAAGATAGAGGAGCTTGTAATTTGATGCTTGGAAATGGGTCAGATGAGCATGCCATCGTGGAACTGCCAAACCATTAGTCTGCTTCCCTGCTTCGTATGTTCCCTGCGTTGCACTCTGCTATACAAAGTCAGGAGAACGCCGACGCCATATTATCACGTGATCAAAAGAAATGGCCTCGTATGGAGAGATCTAGTTAACCTAACTGAGGCACATTAATTCCTTTGATATTCTCTTTGTTAGTGACATGATGTGAACGTTATGAATACGTTCGTTTGAACGAGTGCAGTCGTTATCTTGCAGTCGTTATTCAAGCTTAACCATCAATTCGTTCATATAATTATTTTGACAAATAGTTTTACTGTTAGACAAAGATAACGAAAAAGGGTACACACAACGACATTTGATTAATATTGTACATTTTGCACAGGCTCGTCTAAAACATTCCTTCTCCAATTAATTTCGTGATACATTTTACGTCGAAATTGATATGAAGTGATGTACGACAGCCTCAATATGACCAAAGGTTAAGACGAAATTATTAACTATCGTTTACGAGGTGGTGAGGTTAATGATTGTTTTGCAAATATTGCACACTTCGCACCACGTCATCTAAGATATTCATATTGCAATAAATTCCTTGAAACATCTGGTTGGCGGATGGTTGCAGTGTCATTACTGGGAGTATGTGATTGAGTTGGCTTTAAGTGAACGAAGGCTGCTGAGAGTCGCTCTCACTCACTTGTCCGGGCTAATCTGAATCAAGTGGCACGCGGATGTCGAGAGAAATGGAGGCACGGATTTAGATATGTGTATATTTATTTCTACGTGAGTTGATATACAAGGCTTATGGTAAAACTATTTCATACAAAGACAATATGAATACAGCATATTTGATATCAAGCGTTTAAGTCTTCACTTTTTTGAATTTGTATATGATTTTATGTGACGTTTTATAAGACATCATTTTTTATGTTTGTTCACGTTTATGCAGTGACGATGTGTTACACCTGCGTGTTTATTAAGTGCCTTCCATCATACATCCGTCGCCAATCCTATCTGAAAATTGGTAATGTACATAACTGTATCATAACCTTTAGCCTTGGAACTATGCAAAATATCGTGCCAGTGTAAGAGAAAATAGCCAAAAGTACATGTGTACTTAACAATTCTAAAATATTAATATATTAAAATAATTGGCATTTAGTTCTAAAGAGGAGGGTCACTTTCAATTCAGCTCAGCTAATTTGGCAAAATGCGACTGAATAGTTTTCGTAAAATCATTCAAATATATCGCTTGATTCAGAATTTACTTACATGTCAATCCCCCATAATATATGGTGATCTCGTAGCTGGATTAAGCAAAGTCAAACGACACTTACGTACAAATCTGACGTTCTTAAAGAATATACGTATCATAATTAGGTGAAATATACGCTTTGTACAACTTGCTACATTGTAACTTTTAATTTATAACTAGCTGCATTTATTCGTTTTATTTGCTACAGTTACTTTGTTGTAAAGTTTGTCGGGCAATCACTATATAATGGTATACAAAATATTGACATTTACTAGCTTTGATACAAGATGACAGGTAGGATAATAAATCGATTTCTTCACATTACACTATTTTTTTGTTATTTTTGGCCTTTCTTAAATAAGATAAAATAAATTTATTCTTGAAGTGGATGGAGTAAAACATAATATTTATACTTGTTTGAAAGTTTCCTCAAATGTATAGATTTTTACATTTTTGCTACTAAATCTCATCCACTTGCATCACATATTCTTAAAATAAAATAAATTTATTCATGAAGCGGATGGAGTAAAACATAATATTTATACTTGTTTGAAAATTTCCTCAAATGTATAGAATTTTACATTTTTACCACTAAATCTCATCCACTTGCATCACATATTCTCTTGCTACTATTTTGTCAGATACCTGCTCATAGGTTTATAGCACACGCACTTGCGGTAGGATGAATGTCTTTTGAGTAATTCTCAAGTTACCAATACCAGAGGGGCTCCTGATTGGTCACCTTGCAATGATTTGGACTGTTAAAGAGCTGTATGTATGAACCAAAACTCTGAACCTCTCAAGTCTAAAGGCAAGAAAAAGCATAGTAACTCTAAAGGTGATAGAGTGGGAGAGAGGAAGCGGGAGGTTTTGCTGATGAATATATATATATATATATATATATATATATATATATATATATATATATATATATATATATATATATATATATATATATATGAATGTATATATATATATATATGAATGTATATATATATATATATATATATATATATATATATATATATATATATATATATATATATATATATATATATATGTGTTTACGTTTTCCAGTATTAGTGTTACTATTCTTCAGCTGCCTTGTAACTACAGGCTATTTTCTCAGATTAAACAGTGCTAAATATGCATTTGAGTACAAAACTCTCTGCTTAAACTATTTTAAATGTATTCAATCCACCCAGTTTGACTGAAGTTATCGAATTACTGTTACTGAAAACAGACTGTAAAAAGACAAATCAACACCACTTCAACCGCTTTAATGGATTTCGTTTACAGGTAATTTTGAGCGTCTTATATTTCAAGCAGTAACATAGTATTTCTTTGACGGAATCCATTTTGACCGCTTTATCGATCATCTAAGATCACCACAGTTACACTGTTCATATAGTTATAAGTGGTATACATGTACGTTCACGCTTCACTGAGTGCTAGCATTATATTGTAACTGCGTACAGCACAGTTTCATAGACACTTGCAAACTAACACCATCATAGCTAAATTACATACAACAGCACCAAAAAGCCATCCAAGCTGAACCACATTATTCTTGTTGTTTACCTTCTCCCACCACTACTAGCCCACTCCTCAAATTCCAGGACCCTTAATACAGAACCACCGTTCTTAATACAGATTATAAAATAAATACATAAAATATGAAAAACAAAATTTATAAACATAAAGCCGAGCTCAATCCACAAAAATATACTGTTACTAATTGGGCACGATTCTTACCACTACATAGTAGTATAACTTTCATTGCTACTACACAGAAAAACAATATAACTATCACATTTTAACTCTCCCATATCCAAATGTGTCATGCCTATGGATCAGCCACTATCAAGGTACTACACCTTACAGCTGGACAACTCCCTTACTATTACATTTCAGTGGTATGGAACAGAACTTACATGTACCATGCTACCAAACACTATAATACTAATATGATTTGGAATATGATATATTACTTAAATTGAGTTGATGTCCTAGTATAATTGTGGTACTTGCAAATTACACCACACAATAATCTAAACTATCATTGAATAATATCATCCATGGAGGAAATATACATTCTGATAAACTAGATTAAGGAGACCATATTTGTATTGAAAAACATCGACATAAAGCAAATTCGATATTAACAGATATTGCTGCTGTTGTTGTGGCTTTAATGTCATTTCTCAGCACATTATAGGTTATCCACGGCAGCCTTAATAACTGGTGGAAGTAGAACTCGATAGAAAACCTTGGAAGAGCCATGATTCACGGGAAGCTACTGGCAAACTTTAACACAGATCTTCGTTTGTCAGGTCTGACACACGAACCAGAGCGGACAGACGTGATATTGAAGTGATAAGTAAACACAAACGCTTTAGACCGCACGGTCAGCAAGGACCCTTTGTCAAGAGGGACAATTTGCAGTTTTTTTGAGTGGCATCAGTGTGCAAATACGAGTTTTATAGAAAGGGGAATACGATCATCAATAATGTGCAGTATGAAGAGAGATTAAATTACGTAATGACAGAAATGTGCGGTAACAAAATTTGCAAAATTTGCAAAACAGCATGAACCTCTCACCTCATTAGATGTTTTACTCTTTGAAAACAGATCGCGCTTACTTGGAGAACTGTTAAGTAAAAGAAAAACAGCACATGGTTACGTATTGTGTGGTACTGCTACGTACCTTTTTTTCAACCACTGGAGTGACATAAAAAGCAGTATTGACTTGAAATACTTCGTACCTTTTACAAAACTGGAAAATATGAAATATAGAAGTGCCATCTGTAACAAGATGCTATACCAACTAATTAAGCATACGCTCTGGATCTCACTAAGCTGCTTTAAAATCTATAGAAAGAGTTGTAATTATCGCACATATGCTATGGTGATAAAAGTATTATCGGTTCCAAAAACACCAATCAATTCTTGGAAAACAAAAATAAAAGCAACGTAAAGAGAAATAATTAATATGCTGACTCTATCTAGACCTCGCAACAGATAAATAAAACTTGCGTTAGCCACGTGGATGGCGAGAGCCAAAACGGAACTATTGTCAAAATGCAATCATAAAAAGTATATAGCAATAGATAAAACAAAACACCGTGATAGAGATTGAACTGTTATCAAACCCCTGGGTAGAAAAATAACAGATTAAACAGAGATTTGATGAAAACAAAGGTTTCACATCATCGGTTAGCTAATGAAAGCCATAAAATATACAGCTTGATCAGCGGAAAGAGTTTCACATTTTGAAAGCCGGTGATATAATGCAAAATTAAAAATTGAATGTTGTTCACGCTTGTCCGAAAAACATGATTAATTGAAAAAGTTTAGCAAACCCCTGGATACTCCAGTGCAAAATTGGTTGTCACAAAATGAGTCAACCGTATTTGTTCATGTTGACGTTTAAATAAAATTAATTTATTTAAATTAAACTAATAAATTCAAACTGGTGGCCAAATTATCTCCGGTGATGAGATTTACCATAATAAATAATTCGTATTATTTGCTGTTTTCTTCATGTTCTTCACTGGGCAGCATTTTATGACTTATTGATATGTTTTAGCTAGCTTATATACAATTTTGTTTGACCAGTAAAACACTTCCTTTGAGATAATATAGGTTGAAACAGTGCGTGTTATCATCACTAAGCATATGCCTAAATATCTCTGTAGAGGTGAGCTTGAAACAGAGCCTTGGAAACAGTCAATAATACAAAAAAAAATTTGAACGTTTAAACAAGGCAACATTTCACGACCTGAATAAAATAAAAGGATTTGAAAGACAGTAATCTACTTACAGTGCAGTAGAGTGTTGGTTTTGAAGATTGTTTGTTTGGTAGAAAAAGAAAATTTGATTCGTAATGCAAGAAATATAAAATCTTAAAAATAACAGCGAACAAGACAATTAATATAAAATGTCCTATCTTATTTCATAAATGTTTGATGTATATCTCCAGTTAGGTTAATTGTTATGCTTGATAAATTATAATATGCCCAATTAAATTACAATACACAACATTGCACATTTTATGATGTAGCGCGTCAAGCTGCTCTTATCAACTGACATCGCAATGATGAAAATTCTACTGAAGATCTCAATATATATATACCATCAAACATTGATATTAGAGCGATTGCAAAATTAAATATTCCCTTTTCAATTTAGTGAGCGCATAATTAGCAGAGCCAAAAGGTTAGTGGCAAGAATGGTTTGAGTATTTCAACTGTTGCACAGTATTTATTAGAGAATAGCTATTGGGATAGTTTTTGTTACACTAAATTTAACCAGATTTGGCAGAGTAATCATTGGAATTTTTCAAAAAGACCTTGAAAATAAAACAAGTTATATATATATATATATATATATATATATATATATATATATATATATATATATATGACACACGAAATAAGCACAATAAAACAAAATCAAATTTGAAATGATCCATATGTATGCAATTGGCATCTTAGATATAGATAAATATATTTCCTCGATGAAAATAAATATATTGTTCCAACCAAATTGACAACAAGGCTGATTCCCTATTCACCTAATCATACACAAGTCAGTTTTTTATATCAAGTACAGCATTTATGTTAACTAATAAGGAACATATATATTTAAGCAAATTAAAAAATGTAACTGGAACATTTTCACTTTGAAATGTGTGCAAATAAGATGGAGACGGAATTGCTACAAACCATCGCCTCTGTAAAGTTTATGGTGAATGCTTGAAACGAAAGTCATAAATTAAAACCTATTCAGATAACATTTACACCGTATTCAAGCATCTGCAATGCTAAATTGCCAGTATTAAATACTTAGTCTACTGTATCTTCCTGTTTTATTCACTACATTTGGTCCAGGAATATCACAGAAAGAGTAGCTGAAGTGATAGAGCATGGTAACGAGAAGAAAAATGTATAATATAAGCATGAATAAATTGTTCTATAGGTGAATGACAACTCTGTGTTAAACGAGTCCAGAAGAAACGTCACGTTTTTCGTGGTATTTCACAGCGTGAATAACATACCTTTATACCATCGGTGTTTGAAGAGAACCACATTTTAAATGAAATAAGAATCTGTAGGTGCCTTGAACTGCAATATAACAATAGGGATGCAACAATACTCAAGATCCCATTTAAATTCTAGGATTTACTATTACCGTAGAGCAATCTGATTTTAAGAAAAAACAACCTCCCAAACGACGAAAACCAACACCAAAATAGAGGCTTCATTCTTGTGCAGGGACCGGTTTCACCAAATATCTTAAATGTATTTGTCGGCACAAATTTTGAGATTTTACCTTACTATTTGAGATTTTTCCCAAATCCGGTTTCACAACAAACACATGAGAAAAATCTCAACTCAGATTTGAGAACCGTCCTCAATTATCTGATTTTATTGTTACACTTCCTCATAAGGACAAGCTCAATATGGCGCTTGACCAACTTTGTCTTCGATGTCATCAAATAAATCGTTTAGCAAGGAGAATCTTTAGGCACAGAGGTAACCCCATGGACGTCGATACCACTGTTTTATTCGCTCGCTATATATGGACCAGACTTACTATTTTATTCATCGTAATTACTGTCACTGAAACACTTGATTCGGTCTTTTTGAAGTGGAGCATGCCGTTGCCACTCCTCCGCAAGGTACTTGTGGCTTTACGATTTTTCGGCCACTGGCGCTCACTTCATGCTCATCGGAGAGACCACGGGTGTGAGTGTAGCCATTGTAAGGAGATAAGTCCTTGGGTGTGAGTGTGGCCAGTGTAAGGGGATGAGTCCTTGGGTGTGAGTGTAGCCAGTGTAAGCAGATGAGTCATTGGGTGTGAATGTAGCCAGTGTAAACATATGAGTCCTTGGGTGTGAGTGTAGCTAGTGTAAACTTATGTATATTTGATCTGCAAGAGCCTTAGTGAGACAGGAAAAGAACTTCATAAAATTTCCACGACAAGAGGCAACATCAGCTGTCAAGCAGGGCTTTTACATGATTTCCGGTAAGATATTTTCTAGTTATTTTATTCTACCCATTTCATTTATTTATGATAATTATTTGAATCCATTATTATCAACATCCGCTCCTCGTATGTGATATGGCAATGACCAACTTCCAACGTATGGAGTATTCCGGTATAGTTGCTTAAGAGTGTAATAAAGTATCTCAAACATCGTCTTTAGTTAAGGATCTAAACGGTACATGAGAAAAATCTCAGCTCACGGATCTGAGGTTGAGAATGTCCTCAAACTTAAGATGTTTAGTGAAACAATGGCCCAGCTGCGATATGTTGAAAGCGCTACAGTTGTTGAACTTGGCCGTACTCTTTGTGACACTGACACGCTGTCCGTATCAACACGAAAACGTATTGAACATGTATCAGTCCTCTAAATTTTGTATATTATATCTCGTGCATCAATTACTTGGAGATGAATAGAGCAGTCAATGCTTTAGTTTTACTATTTTCATGCGGCTCTCTCAGCGAGTCGTACATGCTCACAATTCTTTTCCAGATCCTACATGGTTGACCTGGACTGCTCATTTGTTCAATTGGTGGCTCATTCGGCCATTGTTTGAATACCACTGTATATCAGGGCTCTTAATGAATGTACACTGCACAAAACAAACTCCCGCATAGCGTCCGTCTGATTGTCTAGCATCCTGAAAAAATATTGGTATCGAGTTGTGTTCTCTCTATTTCTTTTTATTAGATCAAGCCTATTATTTAGTGCATGATTGAGCACGAGTATAGGATGAATCTAACTCTTTTATTGAATGCTTTTGTCACTATTGTTTAAAAACTGTATATGTATATTTTCATAAATGGTTTTGCAAAACATTTTTTAAGGGCGCAATCCCTGTATGATATTCCTTTCAACAATCGGTAGCTTTTTTAATATCCCATATCGTATTTTGTGGTATTGGATTGTTTCAAACTTGTGTGAAAGCTGAAGACAGGAATTGTCAAATACAGTTGATAAGGGACGTAACTCGTGCAATGATAACATTACAATAAAATGTATCTCCCTTGATGATGTGTGACCTCGACAATACTGTCTTCCCTAAATTATATTTCAAAAACATGATATGATGGTACAAAGATCATTCTCTTACGCCAGTTAGATTATAGACTATAATGAATTTGGTCTCAGTGCATCGACGACTTGTTTGTATGGGTTTGAAGAGAATGGTATTTACCTCTTTCCGGCTTTATTTGTTTTTATCTTACTTTGAATGTATATATTTCAAAAGTGTTCTTAGTGCGCCACTCTTATTGTCTTGTGAATATGTATGTATGCATTTATAGACAGAATTGTATCATTATGGCGGTTTTTGCCGTTTTTCTCACAGCCACTGTTCTCCATGAGTTTTGCTCATTTTTGCAAGCAAGCCACTCGGCTGTACAACGTGTGGATTATTAGGAATAATAGTTCATAATACGCGAGGAAGCCCAATGGAGCAGCTGAAGCCGTAACTCGACACACAGCAGTGCTTCTTCTAGTCTAGGTTGCTACTTTCGCCACTTTTGATGTTTGCATTCTTTAGCACGTTGTTTTTGTTCTGGAGATTTTGCAGGTGGAAGTACAGCTGACTCTTCTGGTTTGAGAAGAACTTGTTAGGGTGGGTGGGGGTACACGTGCTGTGCTTTTTTATTGCTGTTGCTCTTGTTCCCATAACTCCCGCTTGTAATAGTCTATGGAGATGTTCTTGTTGTTTTCGTGATATTCTTGGTGTGTGAAGCTATTTTACTAATTGGATCCGGTTAACGGTTGCGCGTGTTGCCATTTTAGTTTGGACATGTTTGGCAGTCTCTGTTCGTGGTTAATCAGCGGTACAAAAGTTTGCTCATAGCTCTCTCTGAGGTCTTCCCGAGCACTTGTGGTGAAAGTGAGATATCTTTGACACCTTTTCGACCTGCAAAAAAAGTTCTTATAAATTTGCGCTGTTTACGAGAGGTTTAAAGGCGTGGCTCTTCTTACTCCTTTATGACATCACTGTCAAATAATATCATTGTTATGATTATTAAATTATTTTGTGAGACAGTTTTGTGGTTAACGTTTGTTTCCACTGTATTTATCCCAGCGAATGCAAGTTCCAGTCGAAGCAATAGTGAGAAAAGTTCACGGATCACTTGTGACATATCACGAAATTCATTCCAGGTGTGGTCAGAGGCACACCAATTCAAACGAATGTCTGCTCGACCAAGCACATTAATAACACGAAATATTACATGTTACATTTGTCACGAATTACCTTTGATAAATGTGCTGATCGTGGAGTCAAGTAAATCACGTCAGTGTTTTTATGCAGACCTCGTGACAATATTTGCAAAGAGTTGCTTAAATGATCAAGCATCACATCGTATAAAACTAAATTACTGTTTTTACTTGAATCCGAACCGATCATTAATGGTAGGTGATTCAACGGTTTTGGAAAATATATCGATGGTGAAGGTGTCGCCACTCAACCGCTTTAAAAAGTTTTGAAAACATAATAACATGATTGATCATCAGCCGATGGAGTTTAACCGATTCAACCAATTCAACCACTGTAAAATCTTATTCAACAACAACTGAGTTGTTCTTGATCCAGCCGTGATGATGTTCAATGTAGGAACTGAGTTTGGAAATATTTCACCATTGTTGCATGGTCTAGGTTTTGTTTGCGCGGAGAACTCAATGACTGTAAATTTTGAACATCTTCAGATCGTGTCCTGAATAGTTTATTCACAGTGTGACTTACTACAGTGAATTTCCGCAACAAACATGTCTATATGCATACTATGTTAGGGCACAGACAAACATTATTATGTACGACATCAACGTAGCGGTGCTATAATAAGTTCATTGAAAGCAGAAATTTATATAAAATATTTTTCATAAGCTTGACTGTCGTGTTATTATAAGCCACGCTTTACTGGGTGAAAGTAGACCATGCTAAAAAAAACTTCGATTCACCACTAGTACTGCAAAGATTGGTCATGCATTAGCAACTACTTTGATTAATCACTACATGCGATGCAACACATGAATAAAAGCAGTCCTCTGATCTTACCTCTATAGTAATTTGCGTGCACACAACATACGCAAACTATTCGGGTTAAGCCGTCACAATATACAATGCATAGCCATCGATAATGGATATCAATAATCAATAAATATAGTAGTTACATTGTCAAAAGAGTGTAACGAATGTATTGCCCCTCGGAGAAGTTTGCATACTTCCCCCGCGTTGCAGGAAATAAAGATATTTCTCTTCTGAATGAGAGATAACAATTTTGTAGCCATGCTGACAAACAAACATGTATTTCAGTTACATAATAAAATTATTGCAAACATTTTGGATAACATTTAATACAGAAAGATATATCCTATACCTATATATCTAATCAAGTTATCAAATTCGAACCGACCGAATGAAGCAGGACCTTTTAAATAATTACGACGTTGACATTGACACTATTCGGACACTCGGTGAATATGTGAAGTAGGTTTCGTGCATGGTATCTAACATTATGTATACTTCTTGAGAACTGTAAATACTGTCGTTGTTACATTGGCTATTAACAAATAATATACACAGCAATTTGCCTAACTTGTACTTATCATACTTTTCATATTAGCAACTGCGCTTGTCAAACAGAACCTTCATTGTAGGTTATGATGTATATAGATCGAACAAAATATCTAGCAATAAGCTATATAAATACACTTCATCGATTTCGGGAAGGCATAAAATGTCCGTGAAAGTGAAGTCGTAGGGCGTGTGACTCTAATAATCAAATGTTTTATTTTAATATAAACAACACCATATTCATACTTGTTGCACACATTGTATATAAAATGCAAAAGTATGGCTTGTCATGATCGAAACGCTAAAGTAAAATTCAAAATGCAATTCACAGAGTTTTTTCTTGTCGCCGTATATTATGGAACGAGATGTATGCAGTCTGTTAGTTTAATAATTCGATCATGAATACTTAAATGAACATAACGGAACATAAATCAATGATACATGAAATTTGAGTCACGATAACTTACTTTTCTGATGAGGATATACAAGAGCAAAACACATCCCCTCGCCATATTTCACACTTCTATGTTTAACCGTGTTTGAACTTATTGAAATATATTGTCATGAGCTTAACGCAAAAGTTTAAACAAGTTAGTAATATCTAAATTGCAAGTCATGGTGACCTTCGTTGTTTTAATGGTGTTGTTGTTAATAAATATGGAGACAATAATCTTATTTGATGCCTTTAGCATGAGCAGTGTTTCTGACTGCACTGAAGTAGGTGCAACAAGTGTTATTGGCCAATGAAACCCATGCGTGTGTTCAGTACACATCACGATAAGGATGTAATACTCACAGGATGCATCCACGAGGATCATTGTATTATTCATGGCAGAAAATTATTCATTCAGTGTACAAAATACCGATTTTGCATTAGCCAAATGGAAAAACGTAACCAAATCAGTAGAACGTGAAATATAGGTCACATTAATCTTTTAATGTAAGGCTGTGGTACTAAATGAGATGCATACACTCGTGTAACTTGAAGATTATATAACGAACATAGCTTTATAACAAAACACTACATAATATTTAAATTAATTCAGTGAGGTTAGACCTACGTTTATAATGAAGTTATTATAGTCTTCAACACTCAACACCTCTCAAAACTTTTATCTAAGCCAGCTAACCATGAACACATCAATCTCTTTATGATTCTGTTGTAAGGGTGTTGTGCTACTGAAGATGACTACATTCGTACACTTTGATGATTTTGTTAGTTAAAATACAAACGACTAATTTAGTGAATTCTATCACCCCAATTGTCTGTCAAAGCTGGAGATGCATACGATGTAAACGTTGAACACGAACAGTGCCTGAGAGTGAATCCAAGTCTGCGAAGCATGAACTAAGAGTCACAAAAAGCTCTGTTGATAACGTATTACTCAGCACAATAGCGTTCACCAACCTTTACAGGTCGCAGTGACATATTTTGATGCAATGTTACGCTATTAAGATAGATGTAAGCAATGCTTTAGTTTGATCATATTTGGATGATAGAGCTTGAGGAATAAATTTAAAACTCAAAGGTTACGAATGTCATCAAAAAATCAAATATAGATGACAGTGATATACTTTAGCGATGAAGGTGATTTATTCATTAAGATGCATCATATCATCACGATTCACTATTCTAGATATGCAAGTATATATTCAGTATGAAATAACACCTGATCTAAATGAGACCAAGATGTTACAGCTAATATGTATGTATGTATAAAAACGCTCCTGAGGGTGTACGTTATATGAAGTCTCCTTTAAACTGTTCCGTAAGACAGTGGAAGAAAATATATCGTTGATTCGCAGTGAGGATGTACACATTTGTAGTTTATAATATCTATCACAACTATTTCCTGGCACACGTTTCGTTCCTTTAGCAGACATAGTGTATGGAAAAAGTGGAATCTCCTCATTTTAGCTATTAAATGTTATGATCAAATCACAATATTACATTCAATTTAAAACAAAATGTGACAAACTGAAACTGGTATAACCTGCACGTGATACAAATCATCAGATCATTTCTGTCATTAGGATCGAAATCAGAAATATATACGTTTCCAGTCATATCGCATTTAAATAATATCTGCTGGAATATTATTGTTGTATACTGAGAAACTGCAGCGTGAAAACTTATTTTGTTTTGATCTGAATCAGTACTGACATTGGATCTTGTACTACATGACATTGTTTGACAAATAATGTGATATTAGTGACAGACAACAAGATATTCTGATATTTTATTATTTTCATGTCTTGGTGTCATTAGTTCCTAAACAAGCACGTTACTCAAAGATGACACTTTCACAATCGAAGGAATTAATATTATTGAACAAAGGAATATGAACAGCCAGTAAATATCACTAGTCAAGCATACAATGAATCGTTTCATTTGTCAGTTTCATTATATCCCTGTGCTATCCCTTTGGCAAGCATCATTCCACCTTCATGCAGAAATAGCGCTGGCCATACTAAAAAGGCTATCGTGTTCCCCGTTTTTGTGTAAGCCCTCAATTTGTCCTGGTCAAATATCATTTCACGACCATCTCCATTTTCGGCCAGTGTGTCCAGGTGCATTGGCTTCTCTTGGACCCCCATTTTCCAGCAAATGTCAATGCAACTGGCCAAGTACTTGGAGGTGTACGGATAGTCTTTGCTCGATATACCAAACTCCGACAAAAGTACCATATGCAAATGCTGAAACAAAGTAAATCATGTCGAAAAATATCAACAATTTTAACTTCAACAATCTTGCTTATATATATATATATAATGATATGGGAACCTACATGATACAGATTTATGATAAAATAAGAAAAGAAAAACGACTATTCAATCTCTAAAATTCAAGAAGTCCCCTACATATATCTTTGCAAAAAGTATAATTCTATCACATGACTATTGATGACAATGGTAGATTTATAGTACAACTATATCAAAAGAAAAGACGTATATGGAAAACAGTTGTAAACAAATAATATTATATTATCTATGTTATATTTTTGACATACCTGTAGCTTTAGAAAAGTATATCCATTCTTTGAAATTCATTATGATGATATACTTTATTGAACAAAGTCTCAGAATCGTTTCATTACTTGCAATTTTTGTAAAATGTATACGTCGATTTTTTTCATTTCACTTCGTTCATTATTTATGTCTTCTCTTATAGTAAAATGGAATAGTTTATTCACCCCGTTCTGGCACGATTTTATTAAATTCATTTCTCATTGAATTCGTGTCTTGATGATTTATAGTTTGGTTTAATAAAAAATATTTTACATATCCAACAGGCAATATATGGTAGCTAGATGCTAGATTCTACCCCGTATCCTATGGGTCGCAGGTTCTGCACCATAACCACTGATCTTAATTGTTTGTATTGATCATCTTTCAGTAATCAATGTTATTAATACCTAATGGTAGTTCATATATGTTATCATTTCTGTAATCGCTTATGTCGAAACATTTTTCTATTTTCATTTGATATTTTTGAATATGTCTGTTTCATCATGAACACGCAGATATTCTGTATCGGTCATTAAAGGTTTATTTTCCACACGATATTAATTTTTTATCTTGTTGTACTCTATGTCATGTATCAGCAACTATCTTAGTTTGAGCACTGCAATGCTAATATCGATTGATTCAGCTAATTTGACTGTATTGTTCTGTGAAGTTACAAGTACAATGTCTTCATCCATAGTTGTTCTTGGAGATGAAGTATGATGTTTAACACTTCTATTCACATGAGTACATATTTGTACTTTACTTTCTTAAATTTGACATATGTTTCCCATTACTATACATAACCTGAAAAAAATGCCTTTTTCTAGGGCATTGGTTGGTTTTTGTCTTAAAGAAGTATTAAGTTCAAAGCATGATTCTACCCAGGGGCCTTGTTCTAATATACCTGCTCTGTGAATATGTTTATCTAGTTTCCTAACTCATTATACAAGTTTAATTTGCAAAGCAAATAAAATATATCGGTTTTCTCTTCCTAGGCCTTAATTTAGGTAATGAATGTTCGTACTTTTTATGTTTTAAATTAATTTCTTTTGTATCGTTGGAGAGTAATCCCGCAATGCTAAAAAGGTAATGCTGATGAGAAAGGATGATCTTTATATGTTTGTAGTAAATCTAATTGATTTATAGTTATTTGATGTCATGTTTTTGTTTAAATATTTTGCCTGCCCATTTTAAGATACTAATAGGTATTTGCTGGCATGTTGGCACTCTGAGAAAGTTCCCCAGTTGACTGCAGGCTCTGCACCATGCTGATGATGACGTTCTTAAATGGCTGAACACGCGGTTAGGTAGCTAGATAACAGTTGTATCCAGATGAATTATAAATAACAATAACTTGTCGAAACTAGTTTATATATTTATGATGTAAGTTGCACTTTGGATCGGCATGACCTCAACACCATTCCCTTGTAGCTGGATTACGGGTTTTAAAGAATTTTCACAGATATGGAATATATTGTCTTTATTCTTTACTTGCGAATAACATTTCAGCTGCCTTCTTCGGATTTCTCATTTTCATGAACAATTTCTCCAGTTCATCTAACTATTCACAAATTTAATATAATTCATTCTTTGCTGTGAACAACCGTTTCACACTCCTTGTACGCTAAATCATGATAAAGGGACAATCCAGACGGTTATTGTTTTATTTGTATGTGTGGGTCTTGCGTTGTTTGCTTCCTTCTTTGCGATCACACTAATATTGGTTCAACAATGATTTCAGCATAAAGAAAAAGAAAAGCAGCGTTTATATGACTTTCTTAGTTCTTAGATGTATGTAGTTTGGTTGCATATTCTTTTGCGTTCTTGTGTTATGAATATTTAATTTGCATTTGTTAGATTATTTTCTCCATAACCTATATTTGTATTTTGGACTTGACCTTTCCAAGTTAAGTTCATTATGTACCTGACCAATAGCATTTATTTCTAAACAAATGATACATAGTTAATATTCACTGCGAGTTTGGGTTAAATATTAGGATCCTTATCAATAAAAGTACGCATGTTTATTCGATTATGGGTCTAGGATATTGGGATTCTCTATAGTATAACATAGTGCCTGATATTTATCATTTTTACTATAATGGTAGTAACAACTTGTGTCGTGGAGACAACCCAGAATGTTCAAGACTTAAAAATGCCAATAAGTAGATTTTGTATTTTCAGAATATGCTAATTGTTACTTAGGTCAAATGGAGGGTTGAATAATCTTATTTACTTTAAAATTACTCACTGCTGCGATAATATCTAAAACAGAATTAATTTATAATGATGTGTCTATGTTGGGTGTAATTAAGTATTCAAATTAGTATTCACTGGAATTGCATACTGGTCAATAACGGTCTTGGGTAGAAATAATAACTTGGAATTCAGACAAGATCAGCCTGGATTATATGACAGTGATTCATCAAAAACTGCTGAAACATCTCCCCATCACATGTCATTACACATGCATCAACACATTCTGTGATGGATCTTGTTTGAAATACCACTGTAGATTAATTAGAACTTTATTCATTAAGTCTTGTGATAGAACATTTGGGACTATTGGAATTTAATTCGCAATACCGAAAGTTCTTTTTAAATATTCACATTTTGTTCTAGGGAAATAAGATATTTGTTAACATTTACAAACTTTGTTGGTTGTCACTCTTTTATATCAATTAGTTTAATGTCGTAGAGTCGTAATACTCGAGCCAAGTAAATTAGGGGTTAACGTATTTTAACTGATTAAATGTCATCTAATATATCAAACGTTTCGTCCACAATACTTTCAATTTCATTTTTTGCACATTATGTGTTTTGCTTGTGTTCTGTCAAATCATTCTACATAAAAAGGACATTATCCTCCGTCTTCATGTGTTTCTGTGTTTTAAAACAAATTAAATCGATAAATCTAGCAGGACATTTGAGTGAGCCTAAATGCCTTATTCATTCCAGCTATTATTTTCAAGTATTAGTGTGTAATGTCTTTACACAAAACTAACTATAAAGTCTAGGTAAAATACTTTTCCAGTATTCATTTGATTTTTCAAAATATTTTTTCTGAAACGAGTCTTATAGGTATCGTGCGATAATTAGGGTTTAACCAATTATAAGATTGTTCGGAAATATACTTTTATATGAGAGAAAATCGATAATCTGCTCATGCAGTTACCACATTCAGTTGCAATTTTTGTTATTGTTCTTTTCTAATTTCATATTCGTTCCAGCGTTACACCACTGAAGTCTCGTTATAATTGCACCACCTTTAATCCGTGTCTCGTGATTATGTTGACATTCCTTTTCAACCAAAAGTTTACTTTGATAACACGCATAATGGATAGTTCTGCTCTAACTTTGCTTGTTACTATGGCTAACTGTTTTTCCCCTGGATAGAACCCATTGTGTTGTCCGAAATCTTATCAGACCTTATGTATTTTCAATTAATTTAAATACACTACCGTCCCCAATTCCATTTAACCCAAGAAACTCCGGAGTTAATCAAGATCTAGAAGTCTGTAGTAAGTTTTAGGTGCACCGGAAGTTCGTAAATGACTTGTATTTGAATCAGTGTCAAGACCGAGTAGGTAAACCCTTGAAAAATACAGTTTGTCGTGGCAGACGTAGAAAATGCTTTAACATTCATAAATATGGATCTAGTCTACAATGAAGAAACAAATCACCCCGTATAAAATATATATTAACAAGGAAACAAGACTTGCAAAGTTCCATCATAAAAAGTTATACCCAGCAGAAGTTTATGTCAAGTAAATCATACTACAGATACATACATACATGCATAAATACATACATACATACATACATACATACATACATACATACATACGAATACATGCATACGTTCGTTCATGCATGCAATGGCCTTGGTGGTCAAGTTGTCTTAAGCGCTCTTCTTTCCAATTACTGTGATTTCATATCTATTTGATTTGGATCATCCCATGTGTGTTTTTGAGAACGGTTGCCAGTAGCTTCCCGTAGGTGCATGGTTCTTGCTGGGTTTTTTCCTGGATTTTTCTTTTACTACTTAGACTGTCTTGAGGTAAATTGACCATAACGGCTATTAAACCCTCGACGGAGCAAGCAAAACCCAGGCAAAACGGTTAGTTTTAAAAACTACCTAATTGACAATGTTGATTTTTGCTGACGAAATGCGTTAGTCCAAACTTTGTAAGATAAAATATGAATTAATTCACTTCCAATTCACCAGAAAACAACTGGGTATATGCTCTGACTCTTCTGATGTGTGAGGTGGAGTCGTACAATTTAAAAAGGTTGCCGCACACGAAAGCCAGATATTAGGTTGCCCAGGATCTAGGTCAGTCAATTCATGTAAAATAAATCGTAACAATTAAAAACGAGTGGCTTCTTGTGAAGGTCAAAGGTTAGGTGGCCCAAGGACTTAATGACATTTAGGCAGTAGTAAAAACATATGGCCTTACTTTCGTGGTTTTATAGAAACGGTTAGCCCCGAATTTCAAAAAATGAATAAATTGCAGACGGTAACATGTTAGTTTAACGTGGAAAAACTAGTTAAACAGGATTGTCCTGGATCAATGGCCCCGAAAACAGATTTTACCTTCTACTAGGGACATAGGAAGATAAGGAAAGTAGGTCATATAAGATCGTTAGACTCGCACAGCAAGATTGTATTGAATGCGCTTTCTGCTGATAATCCACCATTCCCTATAAAGATATATTGATTTGTACATCAATATTTTATTACTTCTGAATTCCCTTCAAGGCCAGTCAGACTGTTGTACCCACCACTAGCTAACAATATTTGTATCCAACATATTGTGATCAATCTACCTTCACCGCTTCCTTCTTTAATGCATTTGTTGTTGTCCTCCAAATAGTTTTTATTTGAATTTCCTGATCAATTGTCAGTATTCCAGTAAGATGCTGAAACGAAATGCAATGCATTTTAACGACAATGTACTTCACACACATTATACTAATGATACAGATAAGTTAACATTTTCCATTGTTGATTCATTTTGATAATATATCTTATTCAATATGAACTCTGATTATGAGTCTATTTTCTCTCCTCCCTTTGTAAAGTATTTGTCGAAAGAAGTAATGCGTTAGCTGGTAAGTTACAAAGTACAACTATTCTAAACTGGTTGATATTTAAATTTATATTTTGTAAATGAATTAAGACAATACAGTCGTAGTTCTGTGATATCAATATATGAGGTAAACAGGATGGTCAGAAAAAACTGTCGGCATAGAAGAAAACAGTTAATCAAGGCGTAAAGAAAGATTATAACGATCGTTTGGTGAGACACTTCCTTCATATAACATAATACAGTATTGACATATTGTAACTTTGCTTTAATGTTATAAGTTTTCCTTAAAATGCTGTCATCATCTAATTCTGCGCCGTTTTTAATATGCTGGTCTAAAACGTGTATGTTGTAATATACTTTGAATTAAAGCAAACAAACAGGCTTTTTACCAGGATACAATTTTTTTAAACAATATTTATTGTATCCACAGAGTCGAGGAAACTCTATTCGTTTATCCAGCTTGAGACCAAATATAAAAATAGCATTGTATTATCACTAAACACGTTGCATTGCATCCTTTGTCATATCGAAAAGAAAAACAACAAGTCCCAACGACTAGTACATATTTGTAGTCTCTTTTCCATGGTCCTGCTATTAGCTCTTCACACATATTAGATGTTTTTGGTGACATAATGCCTATTTTCTTTCTAACACAAGCCCTTCTAATCAACGATCCACCCCCCAATTTTGGACAAAATGAAAACAAAGAAATTCATGCCTTATCAAGATGTATAAATCCCTATATTTGTATTATGGTATGTCCGGATAATTAAACCAATACATGATTAATATAACAACTGTTCTAAACTCAAAACAACTAAACTTCTAGGTCAAACAGTGATAAACGGTATTAAAATACATCAACACAAAGACCAATACCCGTAAAAGTGCTTAATAAATTTAAAACACTTCAACTTCAAAGGTATTATATATATATATATATATATATATATATATATATATATATATATATATATATATATATATATATATATATATATATATATATATATATATATATACATATATATATATATATATATATATATATATATATATATATATATATATATATATATATATATATATATATATATATATATATATATCCAAATCATGGAAAACTAGACGATAGTTAGTGCACAGGATCATCTATTACACGCACAGGATCATCTATTACACACGTAATTAGATATCACTGCTGTTTGTTTGTTGCTCATGAGTCCGTTTGTTTTTGGTATAACTTTTAGGACCATGGTACTAAAGCTAACAATACTCTAATAAATACCTCCCTTTTGGAAATTGCACCTCCCCGAGGGCTCTATTACAATACCTAAGGTAATAGTAACTTATCTTATTTGAGGTTTAAATTAAAAGATCTTTGTTGAATATTTTTGTATTTACCTTAAAATAGAATATGAAATCATATTCGCTCAGTGATGTAATGGGATAAATACAATGACTTCATTATTTAAAATGTTTTGGTGTTACGAGTCTATGCTCTTAACGTAAGTAACATAAAAGAGTGAAAGACAACAAGGTTTGTAAAATTTAACAAATAATTTATTTCTCTTGATTACAAAGCTAAAATAATAAAACAGATATTACAGTATTGCGAATTAAATTCCAAAATAATCCAAGATGTATAGACACACGATCATACCAATTTAAAGTCCTGAATAAAACTCTGTACAAGACGCGAATAGATCCGAAGCCTGAATGAGATGACGTGTCTGTTATAGCTCCTAATGTGTTGATACGTCAACGATCTTTTTTTTGAATCACAGTAGTATAATTCCAGGTATGAATTCAGTATAACTTCCAATTAATGTCTTTATGCAAGAACTTTATCAGAGCACTTTTGACAGAGAAAGTAATCACTTGAATTCAGTAATTTGAAGAAAAAAGATTCCAGCCCAAGATTACTGGTCACAAAATATATTATACAACTTGAAAATGCTAGATGTTAAAGCACGAATGACCATATCATTACAGTTACATTATATATAGTTCTCTATTTGACAGCAGGTCACAATTAGCATTATCTAAAAAATCATTACCTAATGGAAATAATATTCTAAAACGATCCTGATGTTTACAAAACAATAACCTGGATTATATATAATTCATTTCTGAAATTCCAAAAGTTTGACCGAAATAAACATATATAATTATTAATATCAAGCCCATACAGAGAAAGGATATTTTAGCCATTTATTAGCTATTAAAGTATAATGAAAAAATGTCAATCCGGTCAAGCAGAAATGAACTTAATTTTGGATAACATCACGTCCAGCATACAAAGTTACATTACAATCGCATGTAATAAAATTACTAAAGCCTAACAAACAAAAAATTAAATTAATTATACCAAGCAATGTATTTTGGTTGTTTAAATTGTTGCTCTGGCCTTTTTAAGCAAACACATTTTCGTATGTCAACGTAATCAACATATATATATATATATATATATATATATATATATATATATATATATATATATATATATATATATATATATATATATATATATATATATATATATATATATATATATAATGATTTACGCTCGCGTAAGGACATTTATGGGCTGTTTGATTGGGTCTACAATTTACCGCCAGATTTGTCGTGTAATGCGCTGTCAAGGGCCAATATATTGAAAGCTTTCAATCATGTGTTCTGCCCAGCCATTCGCAATGCTCTCGCTCCGGCAGTTGAGTCAATTTCCTTCTGGGGTGCGGACGTGTTTCCTTTTCCTGTAGAAATTTTTTCTCCGTTATTATCGGTTCACTTTGTTAGTTACCTTCCTCATTTCCTGGAATTTTGACCGAGTCAAATCGTTCTGGAAGTTAAGTATTTACTTACATTAACTTGTTTCCATTCCACAAATTCTGCTAACGTTTCTTTTATTATACATTAAGTCACACTCATACTGGGTCATTTCATCTGTAAAATATTGCAGCATCATTTGAAATCAGAAATAGACGATCTATTGCGTCCCGATTTTAATATTCGGCGCTATTCTAAAATTTATATGCATGGGGTTGGGAGCAAAATAGTCGACACAATTATCTGGCTCGATCTCTCTGTCGTATGCAACATTAAACCAGAGAACCATAAAGCTAAACGTGGATATACTTCTCATTGTCCCGTGCCTAAATTCATTTCACAAATATAATAGCCTAACAGTAATTGCAAACGACTCCAAGTTTGTTGCAAACTTCAATAGCTCAAATGGTATAGCATTAGTGTGCCAAATTGTTGCACTTAAGCTCGAATATCCAAATTAATCTATCTCCAAATTCGCGGTCTATTAATGGGGGTATATTTATGACCCTAGTCTTTCGGTTTGGTTGATTTATTCATCGGTCTGATATAGCAGTATAGATGCACCTTCCTAATATCAGGGTTCATACTGTCTTTGAAGGTCTTTGACAGTTTGGGAAAAATGAGGTAACATTTTCAAGGCCTTGAAAGTTTGGGAAAACCAACTTGATTACTCGGAGGTCTTTAAAAGTATTTGAAAATTGAAATAAACCTAACCATTTTAATTTCTTTCCAAAATCACAAATAAAATTGTCCAGTGTTAGATTTAGATGTAGTCGAGTTTTTCTGGTTTCTTTCTTTTGAAGACCCGTTCAGTTTCATTTCATCATTAAACAATATTATATTATTTTGCATTCTTTGTTTTCTTATATAACGTAACTTGTATACAACAAATGTTAGCGAATCTAGATCTTGGAAATCTATGTTTGTGGTCTTTGAAAGTTTGGGAAAGTCTTTGAATTCATCATTCATAATTCTGTATGAACCCTGTACTACGCTTTTTTCTGGCTTTGTGTACCTTTGTTATGCAGTGTCGAATATGGAAGAAACGTTGTAACATATTGGAAGATTGCATTTTCTGTCGATGGTTGGTCGGAGGAGCCGTTTGTGGAATAATAACAAACATTTCCAACATGGTGGTGTCATACTTTGTTAATACTTTATGATTGTTCGAAATTCGAACTTTGTCGCCCAATTTTCGGTCATTTCGTTCTGCATAAGTGTGTTGACAAGTGGTCTTTCGGTTTGGTTGATTTGTTCATTAATCGGATTGACAACGTAAGTGTACTTTCTCGATTTGACTTTGCATGGTTTTGTGAGGTCTCTTGTGACTTTCTCGGGCTTTGTGTGGCTTTCTCGGGCCTAGCAGTATTTAGTTGGACCCTTTTCTTTCAAATTGGTTCCGTACCAATAGCTTGTGTTTTCCAGCTGGGTCCGTACCACTGGATTGTGTGCTAGCCAGCTGGTTCCGTACCACTGGATTTTATGTTAGCCTTCTGTTTCCCAGTTGATTCCGTATCACTGGCCTGTGTGTTTACCAGTTGGTTCCGTACCACTAGATTTTGTGATTACCAGTTGATTCCGTATCACTTGCCCGTGTGTATACCAGTTGGTTCCGTACCACTGGATTTTATGATTACCAGCTGATTCCGTATCACTAACCTGTGTGTTTACCTGCTGGTTCCGTACCACTGGATTTTGCGATTACCAGTTGATTCCGTATCACTGGTCTGTGTGTTTACCAGTTGGTTCCGTACATTTTGATGTTATGATTACCAGTTGATTCCTTTATCACTGGCCTGTTTGTTTGCCAGTTGGTTCTGTACCACTGGATAGTATGATTACCATTTGATTCCGTATCAGTGGCATGTGTGTTTACCAGTTGGTTCCTTACGTTTTAGGGTTGCTACGAGTTTCATGCTTGGCGTACTTGGGTCTCGCACCTCACTACTTGACATTTGATTAGTCACTCATGCTTTCGGTTTCCACCACTTCGCTCCATGTTAATGGGATTTGTGTTTCCAAGCTCGTTTAAGCCCACTGACCTGTAATTGTTCTGTTGATACTGGGTATGTTGTATTTCGCACCTTAAAACAATGACCCATAATTTTCATAATGTTCCAATTTTGTTCTTTTCTTCATTGTTTCTTTCTTACTATTACCAAGTTTGTGCCTCATCTCACTACAGTGAACAGTGATGTTCATAATATTACAATAAGGGTTATTCATTGGCAACGATTGCTACGTAGTAATACACTGAAATGTATGTAAATAACTTTTTGTGGCATTCGTTACAGAATGCCCCTTACATAGAGGGCTGCGTTGCAAATGGCAATGAAGAGAGCCAGACAATCAAGGTCCAAAATCCAAGAGGCGGTGAATAGGCCCATACAGATGGCACCATTGTCAACGCCAACGGCCGCCATCACTCAACCTGGATCATCCAGCGAAGGGGCTTGGATGGACCCCAGTCTTCTTAATGTTATAACTCAAGAGGTCTCCTACAGGCTCACCACCCAAGTGACACAGGAGATCCATGACAAATATGATCAGCTGGTAGTTATGCACAGGCCGTCCACGGAAAATGGTCCATAAACTGGGTTTCAACTTGGACCTTCCGTAGCAACAGACAACAAACCAGTAGCATCTATGGTCTCCCGCGCCATTGTGGAAACCAAGGCTTCACTTATAGGTACAGCTGGATACAGGTAACGTTGTCCAAATCGTTTCTGCCTGGGGGGGGGGGGGCAGTCACAATCAAAATTTGTAAGCTCGTCGGTCACACCATCAACTCTAATCCCTGATAAAGTTAAGGCAAACAAATGGGCGGTCTTTTACATAGGTTTTTCTACCCTCATGAATAACTCGCAGGTTGCTAGTTTCAAATTTCAGATACGCACAGTAGTGGTCCTGTACTTAGCATTGTTCCAAAAGTTAGGAACGTCCAAATCACAGTAGGACAGTGGATTCTCGCTACATGTATAAAGCAGCTGTGCAGGGGATGTTTTATGACAAAAATAAACCTATGAAATGCTTCCATATTTTCTTTATTTGCAATATTATTGTTTTGGCTTTTTGTAGTGGAACTTTATTATTTTGACAAATGCTTACCAATGGGTTGTAGTTCCAGTTGCAAGATATTTGAGACATTTTGCAATTCTCTTCAATGCGAACACAAAGTTATCTATAACATACATGACGTATATTTTGGACGAGTTTTGATACTATATACAACTCGTGTCCAATGCCAGCAGAATCTCGATCTCTTTCTGACTGTATGTGCCGACAACGACGTTACTATGGCTGCGGAGAAAACATTTGCCCCGTCAATAACCATGACGTAACTCTGATACGAATTGGATTCCGTGAGACTGGAGGTTCCCCTTCCCACGGACAGACAAGAAAAATGTAATAAACTAGTACGTTTATATATTGCTTGAAATAAATTTACTGTCAAGGAGTTGCAATCCATCATATGTACTCTTAACTTTTCTTGCGCAGTTGTTTTGCCGTGACAAGCTTTTCTTAGGCGACTCATCAACTTGACAATTGGCATGGCAAAACAACATTAGATCATCAAAAGAGATAAAGGAAGATTTAAGGGCCTGGCAAAACTTTCTAACCGGTTTTAACGGTAGATCCTTATTTTTACCTGACATTTGGCTGACCTCCGACATGTTGGACTTGTACACAGATGCTTCTGCCTCAGTCGGGTACAGTGCTATCCGGGTCACACACTATTTCTATGGCATCTGGGATCAGACATGGTATATCAAAATATAACGCTTCTAGAATTCTACCCAATCGTTCTGGCAGTTGAGGTCTAGGGGGAATTCTCTTCCAATAAATGTATTTATTTCCACACTGAGAATCAAGTCTTAGTTGAAAGCATAAACAAGCAATACTCTAACAAAAATCATGCATTTCATTCGCAAATCTGTACTCTTTTGCCTTGAATTAAATATTTTGGTCAGGGCATAACATATACTGGGTATGCGTAACAGACTCGCTGATCCCCTTTCTCGCCAACAGGTTTGGAGTTTCTACGCCATGGCTCCCTATGCGGACTCACACTATGCGGACGCTATATAGAGTTCACATCTGACAATTTGACCGTGTTCTCTCTATCAGTTTCAATAATCAATATGGCCCTTTCACATGCATTTAAGAAATGCATAAGGCTAGGCAAAAAGGTCTCAGCTTTGTAACCTTTCAATCACTTTTTCTAAGATCACCATTCCGCCATGTGTTCTAATTCTTCTTTCAGGTCTTGTGGGTTTCACCGACCTAGAACCATGAGCATCGACCGTGCTTTGCTGGGATATCATTCACTCGACCCGGACTAGTCTTTGTCCACCTGCCTTTTCGACCGCCAAGAGCGTATGATGGTACTCTAACAGCCCCGGAAGACCTACAGCGCATTCAGGAAGTACGCGCATCCGTTTTAAAGTTTCTTCCCAATCCTCCATATATGCTGGATATATTCTAACTACCGGGGAGTATGAGGGTGTTCTACTGCCCCGGCAATACAGAATTCATCGGTTTAATTATGATCAACATTGATCTCTTCTTTGATGCTGGATATTTTTGTTCTTTGCCCCACCTACCTTTTTGTGGCTGCCAGAAATACAGCAATCTCTATTTGCTGTATTTCTGTTTGTGGCGGTTGCAGCCTCAAAAAATGTCTGTATTATATGCTGTGTCTCATTGTTCAATTTCTTAGCACGTTTACGCTATAGACTTTGTCCACATATTTATGTTATGCTGTAAATACATAGCAAATATTTGGTTTTCTAATATCATTTATGTTCATTACAAAGTCACGAAAGTGGCCAGCATCAAACACAACGTTTGTCTTTGTTTTAATTATGTGCCCATTTACTCTGACTTTGTAATATTTGCACGACTGACCTAGGGTATTCTGTTCTTTCACTCTCTATCGATGTCGGAAAGAGTAGGCTGGTGCATGTACATTTAATTTTACAATCTCATAAAACACGTTAATAATACAAACCATCGTTCTCATTCACTTTCGTTCTGACAATACCTCGCATCCCTCTTCTACATGTGCATGAACGCATAAATATATATTTGTGTGTGTGTATGTACTATATGCAACAGCATATGTAATTTATACCACTCAGGCGAAATAAATAAGATATTATCTAAAAGGTTGAAATGTGTCGAGGGGTTTGCAGTTAATACGGAATTCATTTCCAGTTCGGTCTTCATTGTCTAACATAAGCCAATATTAATCTTGTTTTAACATTATTATATAAGTCACTGGCGCGATCGTTACTTGTATGAAAAGATATGTCTCTTTAAGCAGTGTGTTACTCCTTTGAACATAAAAGGAAACGAGAGAGAGAGAGAGAGAGAGAGAGAGAGAGAGAGAGAGAGAGATAAAGTATGTGCGGGTCTAATTTAATGACCTTAACTGTTGCTTTGTCTCTGCTGTGGTCTTCGCTACGATCCCAATTTATCGAATCTGTCCCCTCATTTGCTGTAGTCTAAGAATGAAACAAGCATTATGTACAGTCACTGACTATTGATGGACGCTTGAGGAGTTGCATAATACAGGGTTGACAACTATCGAGAACGTGACAATATATAGACAGGTCTAGATTCACCTTATATTATATTACAGGGAAAGGGTTGACTTTTATTCAAGATTCTTCTAATTTTAATCAAATTGTAACGAATACATCATACATTTATTCCAACATATGATACATTACAGAAATTGATTGCAAACGTCACATCCCTTGAAACAGCAACGCCTATTGTGAATAGCTAGCGAGGACTCAAATGTGAATTAATAAAGCATTTATTTATGAGCAACATTTCCAAATTGATGCCATAAAATATATGTTTCTTACGCAACCTATTTATTTAAAATCCTAATGTAGCCTAAATATATAATTTGAAACATAATGTTCGTGAAGCAGTTTCAAGTCAGGTGGTATTTGTCTTATGCAATATAATGGTGTCAAATATTGATTGTGTTGGTTTTCTCGTTTGCTATCATTATTTAAAATTATTGGAACGAACGATAACAAATAATTTTTCATAAGATTTTTTTCTTGAGATCAATACGCCACAGCACGTTTGAATTACCAGCTACATTTATAATATTTAGGTAGCTATTGAATAATCTAAAATGTTGCCCAGTAAATGTCATATTGATTTCATTTTACTTCCATAAGCTGTACAAAAAATGCGTTATCATGATTCAAATTAAATATTGAAATAGAAATTGTGTTTGAAACAGGGAATGAAACATTAAAATAATACTATAAATGTTTGTAGTCAACTTTATTGTCAGATTGTTCCGTTTGATGTTCAATTAAACATAAGTTGATGACTATATAATACATTTTGGCAAACGTCTGTCATGGAGTGAAATATTGGTACAAGCAGCGATACCGATTTGTTTGACATTGATTTGGTTACGTTTTGTTCTCTAATGACATGCGCAGAAAAGCTAAGAATCAGAGCAAACTTGTTTTTATAATTGAAACTATGTGCCTCGTCATGCATACTGAAGGTATTTTTGCATGGTCTAGCATTATGTAATTTTAATAATCGATCAACGCAAAATGATAAAATGTAATTATTACATAGTGATAGACAAAGACAAAACTACTAAAGCTTTAATATGTCTCTCTTTCGTTGCAATAAATATTTTAAGGGCAGAATTTGATGTCTTGCATATAGAGGGCGTTCGGTGCTTGAGGTTATTTCTTTGCAATGGCATCCAAACTATCCCACTTATCCAACTGTAAATTGCCAGTGTTCGATGTAATATTGTACTGATCGTTTTGTGTAGCATTTACATTGAGAATATCATATTAAATATCATCAAATCAGTGTATCGAACGGAAGGTTTTAAAGATGTTATATCACCGGATCAACATATCAAAATATTATTTTACTTGTTTTCATTATATAATTTAACGCTTGTTTTAAAGAAAACCGCAAAAAGTACTTTCATATAATTTGGTGCAAGCTAAAAGAAACTCTCACTGTGGAACAATAATTAAAATCATTTTGCAATAGTAATTTAGAATTTAGCTCTTCTCCGTAGACGTTTTTATGCTAAATTAGTAGGCTAGACGAACATGTTTATTCATTTTCTATTTCATATTGTAGCAATTTGTTTATTAGTAAAACGTATCCGGTTGCCAATAATAAGAAACTTGCAGAATATAGTTACTACTTTCAGGGAGTAAAGTACATACATGTACACCCTGATAACCAGTTCATACTGACCTAGTCAGGACTGGAATCTGTTAATCAATGGAGGTGAGACTAAACTTACAACTGAGCCACCATAGTGGCCGGATACGTTATTGCAACATACTTCTCATAGGGCTGCAATAACATACAATGCTTGCTTATCACAGGGTTGAACCAGTGTTAAATTAATGTACATATGAATGGCTTAATGATGCAGACGATTAATAAGCAGCATATACAATAAAAACTGCACTTGAACGTGTAAATTAAGTGGCAGCGTACTATTTTGATGGCTGAATTGAAAGTTTTGAGACCTACTCTTGAGCCTGTTTCCATGAGACTGGATGAACTTTGGTCCAAGTTTCAAAGTGAAACATAAACTCACACATGACTTAGCTTGAATATTATTGTTTTCTCATCTCAGTATAAATCAAGATAAAACTTATCCTGAATGTTTGTGAAATAGGTTTAATATATTGAGAACGTAACGAAAGAAAACATGAAAACATAACTAACCTGAGAACAAACGTTAGACCACAGTGATTTGATGTTTAGGTGAATTAAGAGACATTTGACAATATGTAAACACATACGAATAACGGGCATAACAATACCAGCGCTCAAACGTTGGTCGACTTGATAATACAAAACAAATAGTTTAAATGACATAAATATGGATAAATTAATGCCAGTGATAACACGTTTTGAATATTTCTGGACCATTATTTGGTAGTTATAGCAGTTTAGACACATATGACAGGTGACATGAAATAAGTGTCGTGGTGAAGCAGCACAATGAAACATAATATAATTTAAATGCGTGTTCGGTATGTTATACACGAAAGAAGAAATTTTTTTTTTATCACATCGTTCAGTTTTCTGCTTTGAAAGGTGTATTCCGAGCCTGATGAACTTCTGTTGAAACATTGTAACGCCAAACAACTACTTGCTGCATTTATTTTGTTTGGCCGTTGAGACGTAGGCGGATCAGTTCGTAATTTTTTGGGAAAGCCGAAAATATAACCTAACCGGTCAACATGTGTGTAAAGTGCAGATTTGACGATTTCATTTGACCATGACCTTATTACATGTAATAGTGAAGAACTTTATTACGAGCTCAGGCGATACAGTATAGTTGACACATTGACGAGGTGAGACACGTGTAATTCCCTCAAGTAAAAATAAAGGCCGTCTGATTCCGGACATCATCAATATGATGTCACCTGTATCGAAAATATATTTATAAAAGAAGCTTTAACGTCAAGTCGGAAAGATGAAAAAAAACCCCAAGAAAAATACGAGGACCACGTGGCTCTCATATATCTCACCTGGTCCAAACGCCACAATTAATAGAAAACCGTAAGGAGACTTTGAACGAAAAACACATATATCAGGATTATTTCCAGCCATTTTGGTTCCAGAAACATTGACTGAGATAAATATCATTTGGACGTCTTCACGTATTCCATTTCTTGCTTTGAAACCTATACCGTTGCTAGAACAGACTTCCCGAATGCAATTAAAGTACATAATGTGCTGATAAATATCGAAACTAAGTTTGACCAAACATAGCTGAGCCAATCCGAAGTAGAAATCAAAACATGATGCTATGGAAAAATAAAAGATCTACGTAAAACTACATACAAGCAGAGAGACTAATACAATTGTTTGTAACAATATAAATGACAGAAGTTGAAAAGTTCGTGGGGGGGGGGGAAGTCGAAACGTAGTCCTTAATATGTGTGGTTTGGAAAGCGCGTCGTTTATAGAGGAGCACCCTAGAACACAATTCATACAGATCATTTTCTCTGAAATTTGCCTACCTAGTTTCATCTTGGTGTATTAACGATTCTCAAGAAAAAGCTGAAAATAGCTTTCCGTCTGGTTATCGTGGAAGCTTGGTCGAGGTTTCGGAGGATCCAGAATATAGGAATTTCACCTGAATGTTGAGAATGCAGCTCTGTTGTCTAGCTGAATACACCGCGGACACACATCTGATATAGTATGTCCTAAATATCGTGGAGAAGATCGTGAAAATAGTTTTTCAAATGGTTGCTAAGGACGCCGAATATTTTCTAAAGGGACAAGCCTTAACTAATCTGTGAAAATCTGGTGAAAAACATTTCTAAAACATTTGGTCGAAATTGTGTGTTCAGTCGTTCCACATACAAAAAGTTCCAAAACAGTTTTTTTACAGTTTGTGTTTTCATAGTTGCTAAGCTAGCGGAACTGTTACTAGGAAGTCTGAAGTATACTCATTTGGTTTCCAAAGGACTGACAAGGAAGAAAATGTGTTGTTAGAACAGCTACTGATTATTTAACTCACAAAACACCGGCCTCCAAATTTACTAAATTTTTAGTCGGATTCAATAACCATATTGGCATAGTTCCGCCCGTCGCTTTAACAACTGCTAACGTGACGAGTATTATATTTTCATACTGAATATCAGGCATGGTAACAATTCCGCTGACATCCTCCCGCATCTTAAAATCAGCATACGTCCTCGAGTAAAAACGTCCGATTTACTGTGATCTTCATGTCCTCAGTCAAAATAATATGATGGCAACATAACATAACATGAGAATTTATATCCTTGCACAATTAGTTTACATTAATAATTCTGACGTCTCACCTATTCAGACATGCAAAATCAAGCCCAAGAATTCCATTATCCCCAGTTTCAGCTACAGCGAAATTTTTTAACCTTTAAAGTACTTTCCAATCAAGAACTAAGATCGATATTATGTTTAAATCTGTAAGAATTGATGTCATTAGCTTTGGCTTTAATTGAAGAACGTGTCATACTGGTGATACAGTCAGCAGCAAAAGTATCCTTTGGCAAAACGCCCTCTGATCAATTAAGAGAACGTTGCGTACAATCAACGTTCTTCGTTCACATATCTTAAGAGGTCGGATTTTTCTATATGTTTATTATATTTGTCTTTTAGCGGCACCTTTGCTTTGCCCAATCGTAGCGATCTTTTATAGATTGGTACACTCATTTTCGCACTGACATCAATCATTACAATTCCTTTGCTGGATTTATGTTAGCATTACATCATCCTGCTTGTACTGTTTAGCCAATGCTACTTATCTTGTTCTTTATGCTCATCACACAATTTCTTGCTTTGTTCCATTAATAGCTGTAATTTCGCTTTGATTTGCTTAATTACAGTTTTTATTAGGGTCTTATGTTCCTCACACGTGGTTTTCGACTCGCACTGGGTCTGAAAAACTTAGCTTACATGTTAATAATTTACACCAGTACGTTAGAAAACCTCACATTAGATCCAGTTTATGATTAGTTCCTTTAAGATGCTAGGATTCTTGCATCATATATCATGTTTTCGGTTTTCTTCATTGACGATTCACAAGAAATGTTATTTTTGTTTTCAATTAATCACGAATGTCAGACGGGCAACAAGAATATACCAGCGAATACGTTTTTGTATTGTTTCCTCTCGCTCGGGAATGGTTGTTTCCCTTTTGTCAAGACAATTGGAGGCTACATTTTGTAGTTTTAAGTTTTAATGCAAGGCCTGAAGCTCGCTTCAAATGAAGCTCTTAAGATCTAGAACTCCAATGGGTGCAAATAATAAGGATCTGACTTAGAATCCAATAAGTCAGTGCATACATTGATTGTAGTCGGGATAAAAAGTATCTTCAGTATAAGCAATTGTCACGGGTGAAATACTGATTTAGAACGGGATGGTGTGGTTGACCTCAGCTGATAGTTACAGAACTGAAGATTAAATATAACAGTTGAAAAATATTGCTACTGCACAAAAGTTATATAGTTTTAAATCTACACTTCAGATACCTCTCAATATTGGTTAAAAGCTACATTGTCTATGGCAATGTAGCTTTTATCCAAAACTGAGAGATATCTGAAGTGTATATTTAACGTCTCTGCAATTTATAGACCTGATCATGATTTTATTGTAATCAAATTGACGTAACAATCAGTCAAAACACATATTTAGCAACATTTAAGTTTGAAGAAAATGAACGCAGACAGATCAGAGCTGCCTTCTTTCAATCATTCTTGTATCTAATAAATTGATACCTATACAAGTAAAAATAAAGGCATTTGTTTTTTCGTTTTTGCACTTCTTAAAGTAATGCCGGATTATATCTTTCCATGCTGGCCGGCTTTAGCATTCGGTTAGTTTTCCTTAGGTATCCAACAATTTCCCAACATAAACCATACAGAGTCATGCAAAATGCACTGCAAATGAGAAAGATCCGCTTCAGATAGATCACTTACTTCTTTGGTTCCTGCTTCAGATTTACTAGATGGATTTTGAATCTCTGACGTTTCAGTATTGACACCAGATTCGGGCGATACAGGCGTGTCTTCCTTTACAAACTTCTTCTATGCAAGAGAAATTAAATGACACTATTAGATTTGTTCAAAAAATAATTCATAATAATCATGATACATTATATCTATCTATCTATCTATCTATCTATCTATCTATCTATCTATCTATCTATCTATCTATCTGTCTGTCTGTGTCTGCCTGACTGCCTGCCTGTCTATCTATCTATCTATCTATCTATCTATCTATCTATCTATCTATCTATCTCTCTCTATGTGTAAATATATGTGTGTGTGTGTGTGTGTGTGTGTGTGCGTGTGTGTGCGTGCCTATAATCACCGTGAAGTTTCAAGACAAAACAGAATAACAGCTTTAGCAACAACAATGAATTGTTTCTATTCTTTGTGATATATCAAAGTAGCCACTTTAGATTTACATTAGAGATTTTTTAAATATAATTAAAACCAGTTAAAGAATGTTGCTGACATTGAAACTCATCCAAATAAAGTGCAAACTTTAATATACTCGGCACTAAAGTAAATGTCGTATGCCTAGATTAACGTTTATTGTTGCTAACCAAGATTAATGATATCAAGTACTTCTGTTTGACATTTTTTCGTAGAAGAGTTAGCAATGAGTGCCACACTTAATTAGTTATTTTGAGTAAATACTATTATTTGTTAGTAAGTGTGTAAGTAGCATCGCGTAGATGTTGTATAAATATATCGAAATGTCAGAAGACAACATAAAATCGAATCAGTTATACGTTTGATGTTTCTGCAAATTTTAGAATTTTAGATTGAATTATTAATTTAACTGCTTAGATTGACAAATGTTTCAAATTCAAAGCTATTTCTTAATGGAAATCTCTCACGCATTAATATACCTAAACTATTGTTTGAAAACCTGACAGGAAACAAGACATAAATTCTTTAAAAAATGCATTTTTATTATTTTAACTGAAGTTTGTTTCTTTCGACTTCTTGACCGTTGTATGTATTTATTCTGGCAGATTCATTAATTACTCTCATTCTGTAGGAGAACAGATTACAAAGCACATCTCTTTCAGAAACGTTTGCTCATGGGGGGGGGGGGGCTTATTATTCTGAGTTTCTTGTAAAATGATTTACTGCTAGAAATTAGGAGTCAGGACTGGGATTTTGTAATTTCAGTGCGGATTTCCACCCTTGAATCAACACAATACCTCTTGAACCATTCCTGCACAAGATGGAATTATCTTCACTATTTCTAACGTAGACGACACTGCCTTCATTGCTTCGTACCTCTGCCAGGTAATTTGTCGGCATACGTGGAATGACGTCTGGATGAGAATAAAAACTAATGTAAGCAGGAGGCAACAGATCCTACCACGAAACCGAGATATATCTTAAATTTTGGAACACATTGATTTGAGTTCTTTTGTGAGTATAGTTTGTTCCTGTTTAGAGGAAAAATAATGCGTTAGTTGGTACTTAATTTCGTATGCTGGAGAGAATGTCTTATTCTTTAAAAAGAATGACCATTGTTTGCTGTGTACTAAAGTTGGTACTTTGCTGCAAGCACCTAAGCCGATAAAGTTAGTACCACATTAAACACGGTACACTCATTTCAACTGAATTGTAAATTCTTTTCTTGACACATCATGTTTAGTTGTTTCTGATATTTAATGAAATGATTGTTATATTAAAGAATGTTATTATCTCACCCCACCTTTTGTTCATCTAGTGTATTGCAGAGTTATATATATAGTTATATGTCCATATACATCTTTTTTAATTATCTTATTGCATTCCTTAGTGTGTGACTCGATGTGACACAATGTATACAATTAAATTTCATTTTGTTACTATCAACATAATTTACTTGAAGGTATATTTCGTATGGATACCCACATGCAAACACACACACACACACACACACGCGCACACACACACACACACACGCGCACACACACACACACTCGATATATATATATATATATATATATATATATATATATATATATATATATATATATATATATATATATATATATATATATATATATATAATTTTACAAAGCTTTATTGAAAGCAACCTTAATTGTTAATGTAAATGTTACGGTGGTAAAATGGTGTAGAAAAGCATCATTACCTACCAGGAGAATTTTTAGCAGTTTTGCAATTGCCTCTTGCTCATCGAAACCAGGACGTGAAATCAGTTCTTCAAAAGCATCCGTCCATTCATTGTCATAAAGCTCAGAGTAGAATACTGATAAATTGGTTGGCCTGTCTAAATCACTCAAGTCTGCTATGTTCGTATTTTCGTGCGTAAGTCTGTCTCCCGCCAATTTACTCAACCTTAAATTCATGTAAGAAAATTTGACATTAGATCAAAATTTACAAAACACATATTGCGACTATTCATATGCATGGTGTATACAATTGACAAAAACTATCTGATCTTGTCATAACTACTCTTACTGACTTATGTATCTTGCACTCTTTTCTGTACGTATTGCCAAGTCAACGATTATGCATCACAACAGTTTGCTCCTTTTTTTATGCACCTCTCAGAGATACATGGACATTACGAGCAAATACGGGGCAATATAATTTCGTCAGTGGATCTCCAATGGTAATATTCACCTAATTAATAGTTCATCTCTTTTCTGTTCGAGCTAGGAGATTTGTTCCCGTTGATTTGATTGATTGTCGATGCCATTCAAACATCTTCTTGTTATATTTTGCAACAATATTAGCCTCTTTTTGCTGGTAAGCCTGCAAGTCGGTCTTCTTTAAATCTTTCGAAATGAGATATGTCAGTTTGACGTTCAACAATAAAAGAACATGATGTTTTGAAAAGCAGACGATATGGCACTCATAAGTCTTTTAAATGTTTAAATGTCTCTTAAAACGAGAGCAATAACATTTCAAGTATGTTTTTTCTTGTCGAAGTAAATGTAACTTAGTAATCTGTATCTGAATTAGATTAAAAAGAAACCTCTAGAAGAAATTTACATCATTGTTATTCATTGTTTATTTTTTGTTGCATCAAAAACAAAATAGTAATATGCTCGCATTGTCATTTTACTTAAAATTGCGATTGAGTTGCAAGCAATCAAGAAAGATAGTATTTAATTTTATAATTATAGTTTGTTACCTTCAAGTTCATATAAATTTAATATCTTTATTTTGTATACATTTTACTTTTTCATTGATACAATGGAACGTCTTGATAAGATAACTTACTAAATAAAAACAAAAAACAGACGCAGCTTCTGTCTGTAGTTAAATTTTGTCGGCACTTTTGGCATTTTGTGCTGGGCAACTTGTTTTAGTAAAATAGATCGAAACAGCCTGCCGTAGCTAACTAGCTCTAAACATATGGACATACAACTTTTGTGATGTTTGGAGGAACTAACGCTATATTAATTGAAGCCAATACATCGAAAGGGAAGGGATCAGGGTCAACACTGATGCCTTGAGTTGTACTGACTATGATTTGCAAAGGTGCGGCTCCTATTCTGCATGTTTACATGAGGAAAATACTTCCAAGTGAAAGCGGTGCGTATTGCAGGCGGCGTGTACATCGACGTTTGATTGGGTAAGGGATAACGTAGATGCTGTGTATAATATAGGGATGTACAATCAAATGCAGAGAAATATTCATCCCGTGTCAAATTTCATTGAGGTTCTGTCACTCAGCAGTGTGAGATACATTTTGCTGAAAGACAGAGATGTGGAACTGGTCATGACATGGTTAGAGCACCGTTGTTAGTATGGGATCGGTGCGTCTCATATTATATAAGTCGCTAATATGTCAGACTAAAACATCACAGTGGAATATTATCAAGGAAACGCTAGATAGTTATGAATAGAGTTTTGCACTTCTGTCATGACTCATAATTTGGGGTACTTAGGACAAACCAAGACCTTAGATACTCTTAAGAAGAGATTATACTTATACACAACTTCCAGGAATAGTGACCGAAATATAAAATGTTGCTCTGGTTCGTATCGTAGTAAAAGGGCAACAAACATGGTAGAAGTGCTTTGGGTTCAAACCATGCAGGATATCTAATACACGTAGACATATTAATTACATGTCATAAGAGCAAAGAAGGAAATATATGCATCTTTGACAGAGTTGATCGGTTTAAAAATATGTGAAATTGGCAACTTTTCTTGAACAGATTACTCAGTTAAACGTCAAAGCTTGCAAGGGACAGGATTACCTATGAGCAACTAAGGCCAACAAGAGAATATGGCCTGAATATACTGGTTAATTCATACAGTAGTCGAGATATAATATACACCTGGGAATCATCCACTAAAAGAAACGTACACGACAGTCTCAATGTATCACCATTACTAAATGAGGCAGATGATAAAGAATAGGTAATTTCTGACACTGTAGCACAAGTTACACTATTTAGCATGACGAAACTCTGCCATACATGTTAGGAGACGATACAGATGCCACTGTGCCATATCTCTTAGGCGATTCGCAGGATTACACCACTGGTACTTGTGTTTCGCATTCCGATTTTAGTCCAAATGATTGATTCTTTGCTACCTAGCGAAGAAGACAGTACTTAAAGGAGGCGCACATGGATAAATATTAAGACGCCTGGTCAATACAGTGAATACATTCGTCAGGCTAGTTTGTATGTTTCCGTATGCTTTTTATCAGCAAATCAGATGGTGTAGTTTGTGTTGTCAGATACTATGAGGCAAATTTTATGTCCATTATTACGAATGGAAGTGCCTTTAACAGCTTACATGTTCTGCCTGAGCATCATACTGTTTTATGGATCGACGAATCTACTTTTCTAAAAACATTTTAGGATTAGCTGTCCTTGTTTTACATAAATTAATATACAAATAATTATATATAAAATACATAACCAGTTTTGGTCTGTTTCTATGCTAGCTTATATGCTTTCCTGGGACTGATAAGAATCGATAAATATGCGCGTATATCACACATATCCAAACTACTCCAATCTCTTCAGCTTGTAAGTTACGTTGACATGTTTGGGAGAGTATAATGGTGATCCGAACTAAAAACCATTGCATAAAATTCATGGCCTCAATTTGTATTCATTATTCAATGTCAATAATTTTCAGAAGTCAATCAGATCATTTCTTTTGTGACGTTAGCAACCAAATGGAATATTGTCCGAAATTCATAAAATCGTATGAACATCAATTAGGTTGTTGATCTGGTTGATATTTAGTGAGCAACTAAATATGTCGTCTAATTTTCTTTAAAATCATTTATGTGATGAATTAATCACACATAAGTAATAATGAGGGGTACCAAACTCTCAACTTTGCTTCATCCTACCATTTTTAATCAGCTTGTATGTTTTGTTAAGACTAATGGAGAGGCTGGATCATATTTATATTTGAATCCCAACAGCATGTACTTTGTACATAGGTGATATTTTCCTATGAATTGTATTAATATTACATACGGGTTATATGGGTTCAAATACGTAGAATGTTTGTAAACCCCACTGTTTATGGCAGTTTTTATTCATCCACTGTTGTTATGCACCTGACAGAAACGACTTACATTTCAAACGTAACAGATTCTATGAAACTTTCAAATGGAGACTGCATGAAAGAAAACTAAATATTTGGATGACTGTAAATTATGTGGTCGGGAAATGAAAAATGTGAAGAGGCACATGGTACATGTTAACACGCCTTGGAATTTGAACCTAGCATTTGTCTGTTTACAACTGTGAGATATACTAAGGCTAAGAACAGTTTAAGAAACTAATTGTTTGCATCAATCAATATATATATATATATATATATATATATATATATATATATATATATATATATATATATATATATATATATATATAATGTATATATGTGTGTGTGTGCGTGTCTGTGTGTGTTTTGTGAATGGATAGATTTTTCTCTCAAAGGGAAGCTGTCATTATCATCCATCAATGCTGATGATTCATTTGTTGTGGAACACAATTTGCATCCATCGTTTATATCATTTTAAGGCATAATGTAGCTTTGTCGTAGCTTATGACAAGAGAGCAATCCCGGGACCGTCAGTAAGTGCGAATCCTACAAGAAAAAGTTTATTATTCTGCCGTTATATCCGTTTGACTAATCTGATACTGTGGCGTCATTTTGTTAATCAAACTATGTTCCGATATCTACAAAAGTGTATATTTTGAGATTGTATTGGTGTACCCTCTGACCATCATGTTCTTAAATTGTCAGTCATTAGCACCCATTTCGATTTAGATGAATTGGTGAAACAATGAGGTCTATCAATAAAACGACTAGCAACATACACTGAGCTATATGTTTATCTGCAACTAGAGAGAGCAAACTGTTTCTCCAGACAGGTGGGCACTTAGTGAGGGTCAGATGCGGGATATACCTTATCTTAAAATACTCATTGGTGTTCATCCGCATCTGACTGCTGCTCATCTTCTTTCAAAATTAATGTAAGTTTTTGCAGACTCCAACAAGTTCTGGGAATTAGTGAAGCAGGCATTGATTCCTCAATTCCCTACCATTGTCGATCCGGCCACAAACTTATTCATTGCACTGAAGGAAGTTTGGAGATTAGCGTTTGTTCCTACAGTGGTTGTAGTAGTGAGGGAATGGAAAGAAAAAATACTGCTGTTGTATATCCAGGAGAGAAGTGATGTTCGTGAGAGAAGCGATGGGTTTCATAAAAGCGGTGGAGATAACCAAAGTGCCAATACATTCACACTGTTCCGTAGAATATGAGGATGAATATAAAGTATATAATGCTGAAATCCCAACTTGTTAGGTTCTAATAACAATGGCTTTGTTCTTTACCGATAGCATATTCACCACATCATCGATAGAAGAGACACCGGAAGGCCTACAGCTGCAGACGGAAGCAAACCATTTTACCTTCTGTAGAAATTCAAAATACACTCACTGACCATCCACTCAGTATATATATATATATATATATATATATATATATATATATATATATATATATATATATATATATACACACACATAGAGAGAGAGAGAGAGAGAGAGAGAGAGAGAGAGAGAGAGAGTAAAAATAGATTAAAAGATGGGTACATAGATAGATAAATTTACCAGCAGTATTCTTGCTTATAAATCATGTTCGTTTCAGGGGGATTAATACATTAGTCTCATGGACAACCTACCTTGCATCTATCGTTTTAAACATGGTAAATACTGACAAAAATTACGAATACAAAACATATCGATGCACAGAGGAAGAAGAGAACAAGCACCAAATAGTTGAATGTAGCTACTGATTTGTCCAAATATTATATATATATATATATATATATATATATATATATATATATATATATATATATATATATATATATATTACCATTAATAGGTTATACAACGGACAGTATTAATACATATTTAAATAGGTCATTAGTAGCCCTTGCCTATCTTCGACTTTAAAATACAAAATCGTACATTTGGTATGATTGCACATATTTAGCATTCGAAATTAAATTAAACGAACACGGGGATGATTTGTTTACAGCATGTGTCATTGCAAACAAATTGCATCAGAATGCAATCAATGTTTATTCAATATGACCATTTCGCAGAATGTCTTCTTAAATTTAACAGCTTGGTAGTTCGAGCGTATCACATTTTTTAAAATGTATAAGTTAGACTGTTCTATACCATCAGTATCGTAATCCACTTATGTGGTGGTAGTTTGCTTTTGAAAAGTTTTGTATTGTTTACTGTACAAGTAGGCAATGGGATCGGGCTATTATTTCCTGTTCAATTTAACAGAAACATATTTTTCTAATTCATAGTACTCCTTAAGGGCGGTTTAAAAGTAAAAATGGCGAGCTCTGTACCACTTAAAATATTGAAAAATGTTGGTTATTCAGCCATGTTGGTATTAAAGGTAAAGGCTAAAATCGTCTTATCTCTATGAACATCTGATTTTAAAATACAATACGCTGATTTTAAAGCTAGCATCAAAATGTCCTTATTTAGAATATGGCAGGCCGGATGGAATGTTGCTGTGAAAAATAAATGTCATGTGATCAGATAAACCCTTGGCAACATACCTAATTTCTATAGAACCATCTGCTAATGTAACAATGGGTGTTCATAATCATTTTTACGATGGTAGCTGACCATTGTTTCAATATCCCGTACCTCATTCTGTAAAACATTGTTGGGTGAAAGAGATGTTATTTTCCAAGTTGTCATTTAGTGTAACCCATAATATATTTTAAAATACTGTGGAAATGCGGTCTTAAAGTGCAAACATTTCCAGACCCCTAGAATATTTTTTTTTGAAGATAAAGATTATAGTGAATATATCCCGTACCTGCTTTGAAGCTCAGACTTCTCATTCTCCAAAGATCGTTTCTTGTTGACGAGTTCCAATACTTCTCTGCAAAGTATAATTTTACTGTCGCCTTTAAATATATCGGTGGTGAGACTCACATTACATATGCAATCACGTATAAGAAAAAATATCAAACTATTTGCTCCGAAATATGTTATATAATAGTTTAAGAATGACAGATTAAGTTAATGAACGTTACTTACCATTCATATATGTTATACGTTTCCAAATACCTATTAAACAAATTAAGATCCAACATTTAGAACACTTCTTTCACAAGTGTATTCCAAACCAAATGCATCCGAGTACAAAACATTATTCCAAGACAAACCAAATCCAAATGGCATCAGGATATCTTCCAGCCTAGAGAATACAAAACATAAAATTCAAAAGTCCATAAGGCTAATTAAACAATGAAGAGTACATTACAGTTTTCGTAACTCTTATCGGAAACGCTTCGCAGAATGTAAGAACTGCACATTAATTTTCAATAATGGCTGCACTAGTCTTCGATAGTGGAACTTACACTTCAAACATTCACTTGCCAGATGGGGCATCGATATTTACAGCTGACTGTGCCCTTATTTATGTCGAAAGCAAACATAATTTAAACTATATCATCTTCACCGACTCGTTCTAAGTAGTTCAGTCACTACACAAAAGAAGTTGAAAACCCCATTACTGACCAAAAGTCCCATCAAACTTTGCGAGCTGTATACCACTCAAAATATTGTATAATGTTGGTTACTCAGCCATGTTGGTATTAAATGTGAGATCTCTAGACTCATCTTTTTAAATATATCATACACTGATTTTAAAAATACGTTTAAATTTTCGTTATTTAGCATGTGGATGGCATGTCGCAATGATGAAGTAAAAAACAAATGACATGTGATCATAACAACTCTATTCAACATCCGTTACTTTCTACAGAACCATCCGCTAATGTAGCAGTGGTTGTTCATAATCATTTTTACAATGGCAGCAGACCATTGTTTTAATATTCAGTAGCTCATTCTGTAAAACAATGTCGGGTAAAAGAAATGTGATTTGCCTAGTGGACAGTTAGGGTTACCAATACAAAAATTGATTTGCCTAGCTTTCGTTTAGAAGTACCCATAAGATATTTTAAAATAATGTGTAAAGGCGGTCTTAAAGCGCAAACATTTGTAGACCTCTATACCGTTTTCTTTTCAGGATAAAGATTACATTGAACTTACTGGGCATGTTTCTTCGTCATTTCTTTGATTTCGTGTTTCCACGAATTTTTCATATCCTTGACAATTTGCCTTTCCTCCTCCAGCCTGGAATGTATATATGATTCATATAGCAGCAAAAAATGCATCCATGTTGCAAATTGACAAATTGAATGCCATGCAAAACATGAAACGTAAGGCAGCGCATCGCAAAGATATGTATGAACGTTGGCTCAGATACTCATTTGAACTTTATACATTTATCTATTGTAAAATCCATAAGCGCAATATCATCCTGTGTGCATGTTAGTATGTGAGATTAACTGAAATGATAAGTACCATTGTTATAAAATATACAGCATTAATGACAATAAAACATGATTTGTACGTTGCATTACAGATGAAAATTTTGTTTATTTTAAAATGCGAGGATAAATTTATTGACTATTAAATTTATATTACTATTTATAGTGAGACTTGTGCCTGACTTACGAAACTGTAACTGTAAATTGTAATGGTCTCTTCATGAATCTTTTAACACGAAAAAAAATCACTCCCTCGTATAGTAAACTCCAGACAGTTTTGCTGATTGTTTTGATACCTTCGAAATGCTCGACTTCTAAAATGAAGACATAAATCAACATGCCGCTTCTTGCGCTCAGCGCCCTCATCTGGTTGAAGAGAGGAACAGTTTCGATTTAAAATATAAAGCACTTTAAAGGCCTGTATGCCGACACATCATCGATTCAATTAATTAAAATGTATTTGTTTATTCCAAATTCTCAAATCAATGACATCGTTCCTCGGTTTCTCTAAAATTTCTAACATATGTGAAAATGGCTTTATTATCCAGAGCCGATGTAGTTCTAAAAAGTATAGGTCCAACAGACTCGATTTTCTAACACGAAATAAAATAACCTCCGTACCTCCTCTGAAGCTCAGTTTTCTCATTCTCCAAAGTTCTTTTCTTGTTGATGAGTTCAAATACTTCTCTGCAAAGTATAATTTTACTGTCGTCTTTAAAAAACGGTGGTGAGAATCACATCACATATGCAGTGAAGTATAAGAAACAACAATCAAACTATTCGCTGCGAAACATGACATAATAGTTTAAGTATGACAGATTAAACTAATGAACGTTACTTAGCATTATTCTGTATTATACATTTCTCAATACACATTTAACAAATTAAGATCCAACACTTTAAACCCTGCTTTTAGAATTATATTCCAACCCAAATGCAACCAAAGTACCAAACATTATTACAAGACAAAACAAATCCAACGGGCGTACCTATCTTTGGGATTAAAATATCTTCCAGACTTGACAACACAAAATATTAAAATTCAAAAGTCCATAAGGCATCTGTTTCCGTAACATCTCCCTGGCTAATTAAACAATGAAAAGTACTTTTTACGCTCCTATTCGTAAAAAAATCTGCGACAAACCATTCCAGTTTTCGTAGCTGTTATCAGAAACGTCTCATCGAATTTATGAACAACATAATTTTCATTAATGGCTGCAGTAGCTTTCGTTAATATAACTTACACTACATCCATATTTACAACCGATCACACAGTGAAATAGACAATGCTCTAAAAATGTCGAAAACAAACATAATTTTAAACTCTGTCAGTTTCATCGATTCACAGTAAGTAATTCAGTCACTACACAATAGGAAGTTGGAAACCTCATTACTAACCAAAAGTCCCAACATAAATTACGAGCTGTATCATGTCATCCGTCCGTCTACGGGAGACGATGATGTAGCTCCAGAGTAAGATAATGTTTCTCCTTTTTCTAGCTCTCTTTTGAGCTTGCTTTATGTTCCTGTCTGCCTCAGCCTTTTGAACGCCCTGTCTGACAGCAAGGCGCCAGGTGGAACGGTTGTTAATACAGCTCTACCAGTCGTTGACATTACTGTTGACCGTCTGTATATCCTTCTTGCAAACATGTTTGTAGCTCAGACGTGCTCGTCCAGTCGGTCGTGCGCTTTCTGTTAACTCTCCGTATATCATGTCCTTGGGAATGCGGCCTGGGTCGATTCTCTTGACATGGCCGTGCCAGCGAAGGCGCCTCTCGCTTAGAATGGAGAACATTTTGTTTATGTCGGCGCGTTCAAGAACCTCTGTGTTGGGTACTTTGTCCAGCCAATGGATGTGCAGAATGCGTTGCAGGCATCTCAGGTGGAAGCTGTTGAGTTTCCTCTCGTGTCTCGCATACGTGGTCCATGTTACGCTGTTGTAAAGGTGTGTGCTGTGCACGCAGGGCTTTTAGACGCGCAGTTTGTTCTTCCAGTGAAGTTGGGGTTATTCCAGACCCTCTTGTTGAGTGTGGCCATCACTGCTGCTGCCTTGTCAATCCTGCCGTTTACCTCAAAGTCAAAGGAGAATGAATTGGAGATGGTGGACCCGATATATGTGAAGTTTTCAACAAACTTCCGAGTTGTACCCATCGATGGTGACGGAGGGAGGGGAGTTTGCGTCCTGCGCCATGACGTTCGTATTCTTCAAGCTGATGGTCAGTCCAAACTCCTTACAGCCGTGGGAGACGCGGCATACAGGCTACTGAAGTCCATCCTTTGTGTTTGATGTCAAGGCTGCATCATCGACTTTAGTCTTAGCACGGAGAAGGGAGATGTTGAACGGCTTGCCGTCAGCTCTGGTATCGATGTACACTCACTCGCTGAAGTCGTTTAAGGCGTACTGGAGAAGCATGGAGAAGAAGATTGCTAAGAGCGTCTGCGCAAGGACACCGCCTTGTTTGACTCGGCTGATAACCGGGAAGGCTTTCGATGTTGCACCATTAAAGTACACTTTGCTGTGCATGTTCTGGTGGAAGGATTTGACGACAGCGAGCAGTCATGTGGGGGCAGCCGATCTCCTGCTGGAGTCTGAAGAATCCACTCCGACTGACCAAGTCAAACACCTTCGTCAGGTCTATGAAGGCAATGTAGAGGGTCATCTGCTGCTCGAGACACTTTTCCTGTAACTGGCGCAGTGAGAAGGTCATATCTACAGTGGACTTGCCAGCTCGAAAGCCACACTGGGACTCTGGGTAGACGTGGGAGGAGAGGGTCTGAAAACGCGCCAAAACAGCACTGGCAAAAGCCTTTCCGACGATGCTGAGAAGGGTGATGCCCCGGTAGTTGTTCCACAGGCAAGGCAATCGATGTGGTCCAAGGTAGACATTGCCGGGGTGCGAGTGGGAGACAGGCACCAAACTCATCCAGAAACTCCCCATACGGCTTGCGTCTCTGATCGCGTGTATCAACTAAAATCCAGCTTCCGGCCTTCGCGAGTGGCTTAGCCTAGAAGTCCACTAACAGGAGAAGGAGTGAAGGCGGTCCACAGTCGCTTTAAAACCAGTCGCTTCGGATAGATGGGAGCCATAAACATTGGATGGTAGCTCATCTAGGAGCAGGAAAACTCCGATTCCAAACCGTTGCTGCATTGCGGTTATACCCACTCACGGGAAAGGTTTAGGGAGTAAACTCTTACAGAAAATCCCGAGACGGAGATCACCATGTCTCACTGGACAGGTACAGCACGCCTCAAGCTGGGCGGCCCCCAGTCATTAAGTTGCTGCCCGCCATGGCCTGTCTGCTTCACTGGGTGCGTAGAGCTTAGAGAACCATCTCGACACGTAGGCTACCAACTCCGCACCAGGAAAGACTGAAAGAAGAAATAGGAAGTCTGAAGCTCTTCGTTTTTCTTGCTGAAACATCAGGACCATGTATCCTGGACTGACCGCTGACCAACAGCAGATCGACGACGCACGGAAGACTGCCGTCATCGATGGAGAATTATCCCGACTTAACATCAGCATTCTCTGCCTCCAGGACACCCGACTGACTGACAGCGGCAACATTAGGGAAGCCAGCTACACCTTTTTTGGCAAGGGAAACCCTTGGATGAACCTAGGCAGCACGGTGTCGTCCCTGCTGTAAATAATACGCTAGTCTCCTTCATTGAACCTCCGTCATCAAGTACTGAGATAATCCTTGCCCTCCGGCTGTCAACAACCTCAGGCCAAGTCAACATCTTCAGCGTGTACTCCCCGACCCTCTGCTCCACCCACGAGAAGAAAGACAAGTTCTATGAGGCTTTGGATCAGGCAATATCCAGTATCCACAACACTGAAGACTTCAACTTACTAAGAGACTTCAGTGCCGGAGTGGGAGCTGCCCACGAGGTCTGGTCCACCTGTCTCGGCTCTCACGGAAGGGGCATGATCAACGAGAATGGGCAGCGACTGCTGTAGATGTGATTCTCCCACAGGTTATGTGTTGCCAACACTTTCTCAAAATGCAAGGAGATCGACCAGGTGACATGCAGAAACCCACGTTCACGCCACTGACACCAGCTAGACCTCGTCTTCGTTGGGCGTGCGGAAATAGCCAATGTCCTCCTCACCTGCAGCTACCACAGTGCCGACTGCGACATAGACCATTCCCTCGTTGCCAGCAAGGTGCGAATATTACCCAAAAAGCTTTACGACGCCAAGAATAATGGTCGTCCACGCATCAAAACCTGCTATACAAGCTACCCAGAGAAAATACAGCGGTTCATCAGCAAACTGCAGGAAGTTCTCACCAAAGCGACACCTGATGACACCATCGAGCCCAAGTGGTCCCACCACTGTGACTCTGTGTACAATTCAGCCATCACTGCTTACGGGAAGAATGAGCGCAAAAAGGACGACTGGTATGAGGCCAACTGGGAGAAGATGGAGCCCGTGACTGAGGAGAAGAGGAAAGCCCTCCTGGCATACAATGCTGCACCTAGCCCCAGTACATTACAAGCCCTCAGGACTACCAGGAACAACTCCCAGTAGACCGCCCGCCTCTGTGCCAGCATCTACTTGCTGAACCTCTGCACCAGTATACAGACATCTGTCGACACCGGGGATGCAATAGGAATGTATGAGGGTATCAAGAAGGCGACAGGACTCATCACCACCAAGACCGTCCCCCTCAAGTCCAGGACGGGCGAATTCATCACAGACCAGGAGAAACAACTGCAGCGATGGGTCAAGCACTATATTGAGTTGTATGCAACCCAAAACATCGTCACTAACACCGCCCTGGACGCCATCCCAGACCTGCCATTCATGGAGGAACTAGACACACCGTCCACCCTGGAAGAGCTTTATAGCACTCAAAATATTGTAAAATGTTCGTTACCCAGCAAAGCTGGTATTGAATTTAAAAGCTAAAATGGCCCTATCTCTATAACCATCTATTTTCAAAATACCATGCGCTGATGTTCAAACACTTTCAAATTGTCCTTATTTAGAAAGCGGCAGGCATGATGGAATGATGATGTGAAAAGCAAATGACATGTAATCATAACAACTTTTGGCACATTCCTACTTCCTAACGAACCATCCGCTAATAAAACAATGGGTGTTTATGATCATTTTTTATGATTTCAGGAAATCGCTGTTTCAATACCCCGTAGCTCATTCGAGGAAACAATGTCGGGTAAAATAAATTTGATTTGCCTAGCTGTCATATAGAGGTAATTATAATATATTTAAAAATATTGTGGAAAGGCGGTCTTAAAACGCAATCATTTCTTGAGCTCTATTATATCTTCTTTTCAAGATAAAGATTACATTGAACTTACTGGGCATGTTTCTTCGTCATTTCTTCCATTTCGTGTTTCCGCGAATTTTTCATGTCCTTGACAATTTGCCTTTCCTCTTCCAGCCTGGAATGTATATATGATTCATATAGCAGCAAAATATAAAACCGTTTTGCAAACTGACAAATGAAATGCCATGCAAAACATGAAACGTAAGGCAGAGCCTCACAAAGATATGTATGAACGTTGGCTCAGATACACATTTGAACTTTATATATTGATAAATCCAGAAGCGCAATGTGATCCTGTGTTCATGGTAGTATGTGAGACCACATTAAATGATAACTATGATAGATATAAAATATACATCATTATTGACAATGAAATATGGCTGGAACGTTTTAGAAGCAAGTTAATTTGAAAATGTGTGATCACTTGTATGGACTATTAAAGTTATATTACTATTTATAGTGAGACGTATGCCTAAATTACTAAAACTTACACTGTGACTTTCAATGGCCTCTATTATGAATCTTCTACCACGAGTAAAGAGCACACCCTTTTATAGCCAAGTGGAAACAGTTCTGATGATTGGTTTGATACCTCCAAAGGGCTCGACTTCTAAATAACACATACAGCTACATACTGCCTCTTGCTCTTAGCACTTTCTTTGGTTGAAAAGAAGAACTGTATGCATTTAAAATGCAAAGCACATTTATGGATGTTTATGTCGACACACCATCGACTCAGTTATTAAACACGTATTCGTTTGTTCGCAATTCTCGAATTTATGACGTAGTTCCTCGGTTTGTGTGAAACTGCTATCATATGTTATCTAGAGCCGAAGTAGTTCTACTAATTATAAGTCTAACTCAGTCAATTTTGTAACATGAAAGAAAAAATAAACATTCACCTTCTCTGCAGCTCTGACTTCTCATTCTCCAAAGCCCGTTTCTTGTTGATGAGGTCCAACACTTCCCTGCAAATTATAAATTTACTGTCGTCTTTTAACATAGTGTTGATGAGAATCACATCACATATGCAATCACGTATAAGATACAACACACTATCTGCTGTGAAACTTGTTATATAACGGTTTAAGAATGACAGATTAAGCTAATGAACATTAATTACCTTTAATATATATTATACGTTTCTTAATACCCATTCAACAAATTAAAATCCAACACTTTTAACCCTGCTTTTACAACTGTATTCAAAACCGAATGCAACCAAGTACCAAACATTATTCGAAGACAAACTAAATAAAAATGGCATGCCTATATTTGGCATCAGAATGTTTTCCAGCCTTGACAACACAAAAAGTTAAAGTTGAAACGTCCATAAGGCGTACGTTTCCGTAACATTTCCCTGGATACTTAAACAATGAAAAGTAATTTTTTTGCCAGATGATGCATCAATATTTTCAGCCGATACCTTTATATATTGATAAATCCAAAATGCCCAATGTAATCCCGTCTGCTTGTTAGTATGTAAAACCAACTAAAATGTACCATTGTTATAAAATATATATCATTATTGAAAATTTAACATGGTTGGTACATTGCATCAAGATTAAATTCATGTCTATTTTAAAATGCATGGATCAGTTGTATGGACTATTAATTTATATTACTATTTATAGTGACATGTATGCCTAACTTACTAAAACTTACACCGTTACTTGTAATGATCTCTTTTACGAATCGTTTAACCGGATTAAAACATACCATTTTAGCAAATTCGAAACAGTAATGCTGATTATTTTTTTATCGCTCAGAGGCTCGACTTCTAAATGACACATAAAGCAACGTACGGTTCTCGCGCTCAGCACATTCTTTAATTAAAAAGAGGAACTGTGTGCACTTAAAATGCAAAGCACATTTATGGATCTTTATGTCAACACAATATCGACTCAGTTTTTCAAACATGTATTCGTTTATTCAAGATTTTCCTAGGTTTTGGTGAAACTGCTACCACATGTGAAAATGACTATGCGATCAAGAGCCGAAGTAGGTCTACCAATTATAAGACAAACACAGTCAATTTTGTGACATGAAAGACAATAAACATTCACCTTCTCTGAAGCTCATACTTCTCATTCTCCAAAGCTAGTTTCTTGTTGATGAGTTCCAATACTTCTCTGCATATTATAAGTTTGCTGTAGTCTTTAAACACATTGGTGGTGAGGCTCACATCACATATGCAATCACATGTAAGATATACAACAATCAAACTATTTGATGCCAAATATGTTATATAATGGTTCAAGAATTTCAGATTAAGCCTATCGGCGTTACTTACCCTGAATACTTAGCATTAATATATACAATAAGTTTCTTGATACCCAGTTAACATAAACATTAACAAGCCTCTACCACTTAATTCTTACTTTAAAGTTATCTCTCTTTTCGGTGAACGATTTCACACTCTTTTATTCGAGAAATTTTCTTTACAAGAAAAATCAATCTTAGCAGTTTTCAATCGGTCATTCCGAGTACCCAAATGCTCTTCATTAACGAAGTTTCTTTTACAAATTAGTCTCATGTTCCACCTGGAAATGTATGAAACAGGACGCTCTTTGTAAGGCTACTATCTTCACCACTTCATTAAAATGTCATAAGTAACACGAGTATGCATTTTATCACGCGTTTGCCTCAGGAAACCAATATTTTATATTTACAATATTCCATAAGACAATATTTTCTATATGTAGATGAACGCTTTCTTTACAGTCGCGGAGGGAAAGAATGGTGCGGCTACCTATACAAGAATGGTTTTGGTCCAGCGACTAATTGCTCTGAAATAAGTATCGGATGAAGCACATGATATGTTCCACATGTCATCAGTACACTCATAATATCTGTTTACTCTGCCAGTTTCATATCTCACAACAGAAAAAATTACATTTGTACGTAAATAGGCAGTATATTTATAACCTTCGCTAGAGACCCATTTCATTCAGTTATGTCTTAACATAATGGAACTATTTTCATGTTTCCACCCAAGAGGATATTTGGTCCCTAGTTTCCAGGCTGAATTATTTGCGTCGTTGTGCTACCTATGTCCAACTTGTAATTTATATGATAAATTGTAACGTCTTTTATTTAAGCGAAAGAAATCAGAACTGTTTTATATGTGTAAAGCATTGGTTAGTGAATGGTATGCCTGACGTACCTGTAAACTATATCAAACTGGTATGCAAGGGAAATGTATTAAACCGGTGGAACATTAATTATCAAATAGTAAAAAACGTATTTTTTAAAAGTGTTACTCGGATTGGATGTTAATTTACTGTTGGTAGTCCTCAAGTAAGCTTCCCAATTACAACACAATATATTGTTTAGGTATATCATTTAAGGTATCATATATCACGTATTTAGTACATATATTTGCATGCATACAAACAATACAATTAGACTACAGGAAAATTGAATGTGAACATAAATGCTGAATGAGTTGCTGGAGGCTTAAAAATGGTCAGAATATGACTCGTGCGTGAGAAAACTATAAGGCCAAAATTACACCATATCGAATACTTTCTATAAAGATGTTTTATAGACGTGTCGGTGCACAAAGGAAAACAGGAATTATCGGTCGCTTGATTTTAGTGCGCTACATAACAGTAGATCCTTTGATATTTGTCAGCGGTTTCCCACAAGCATCTTTTTTTAGCTGTAAAGCGGAGTCTCTTGAGAGATTACAAAATGGAAACGTTATGCATGGTTCATCCGATGTACGACCTGACAACTAAAACTGTTGACAATTCAAGTTTTAAAATTTGGTCATGTTTTAAAATTGTTGTCCCGCAAGGAGAAAACTAACACGACTAGTTTGCATGCTCGAGAGCGATGTCAGCGGTTCCATAATTTGAAAGTTTGTCTGGCAGTGCCTTGTGTTTTATGGGCCAAGTTTGCACGAAATAAAAAATAGTTGACTCGTCCATTGGGGGAGGTTACACGGTAAATGGCGGTATGGAGAGAGACACGTTGTATGGATCGGACAAAACGTCTGACTTAATACTTAAGATTGTTGGTGTGTCACATGTGGAATAATTGGTTTGGGAATCCAATGCATCGAATTGCCTCTTATATTTTAATATTTTGTACAACTCTAATAACTGCTCATCTTATGGGAAATATTTTCCTCATAATTTCATGACGTCAGCTTTGTCTCACAAAGTCATAACCAGGATGTGAGCAGAAACGTTTACTATCTTTAAACTTGTGCAGAACCATTCTATATATATTTATTTAACAAAATCACAGTATATTCCATGTTTGTGAAATGCAAAATGTAACATGCATAGGCAAGGTCGGGATGACTAATAAACGCTTTTCTAGAAATTCAGCATGTCATTGGGTTAGCAGTATTTAGCAAACGTACATACTATCTGAAATATTTGTTGACGGTGCATTTTATGATTGTTCATTGAAGCAGTCTCAGAATTCCGCAAGTCATGGCACGTAAAAAAACATCGTAAATAAATGTTTTAATTTGTTAAGTCTTTGATAATATTGTAATGTAATGCACACACACACACACACACACACACACACACACACACACATCTGATATATTTCTGCCTAAAATGAATTGCCCAAAAATGATAATGTTGTTATCAAAAGCATTATATTAAGGCAAAACTCAAGTTTAAAACTGCACATTTGCCGCTGAAGTCAATAGTTGAAAAAGTTTCTTCTTCCCATTGTTTTTCTCTCAGAATCTGTTTGTTCCTTTGGAACATAGTCTTTGGGAAGCGATTTGGTGCACTGAAGCAACATTATTATATAGGTACCGACCTTATATGAGAATGATTTGTTCGGATAGATTTAGGACAATGGGATGGAATATCGTCTTAATGAGATTTATGGATGGATTGTTTGATGAATTGGCAGTGTTTCAGTTCCTAAATGTATAGAACCTGACTAATATTTGAGAGGGCTGTTTAGCATACCTTGCGTTTCTTGCGGACGAAAGACTGGTATTTCTATTGACTTTCATGAATATATGTAGCAAGATAACTAAATGGCCTGTACCAATGTGCCTAGAATCAGAGGAGAGGCATCGCGATGATAAGCTCCAAATGTCTGACAAGCACATCGGCCGACTTCCCACAAGAGAACAACCAATAGTTGTTCAAAGTAGCGGGACATACTGTGGATCACAATAATGTGGTTCACATTTATCATTAGATCAGGATATCGAAAAATTGCACACAAGATGACAATATGAAAAATATTTGACTACATTCAGAGAAGATGAAATAGAGAGCATCATCATTTCAGCCGTAGTTAGAGATGATGCGTGACGGACTCTTTATTCTCCACATTTACAACCTGACGAACATTACTCGAAATATAGAAAGAGGGAGTTGTTGATGTACTGTCAGGTGTTACTGCTATGTATTTTTTTTTTAAACTGCTGTTGTGGCTCCCAATCGCATAAACCTTTCCTCTAAAGAAAGTTTCCGAGTTTGGAATCAATGTTTAAAGTAAAATGATAGATGCGCGTTTCCAAAATGTTGTCATTGGTAAGAATCTGTTTCGTAGATATATATCTTCCCATACTTTCTTTATGAATCGTTTTAATGACTAACAAGAATATCACCTGGACAAAAAGTTCATATCATTGACCCAGAACATCAATCTTGCGATTTACGAATTGATGTTTCTCTTGTCGGTCCAAACTGATTACTGTTTATGTGCCAAATATGTATTATATCAGCCGATGGGAAATTAAATTCTGCCCGCAATGAAAAGTAAAAGTCGAATGTAATTTTAATAACACTAACTATAGACACTCCAAGGTGACCACTTACGGGTAGACGAAAAAAACTTGCACAAATGTTTATAACAAAGCGTTTTGTAGTTATGATGTTACTGCAAAAAAAAAATCAATTGTATTTTGATTGGCAGCAAGCTTCATCATTGAGACATGGATCATAAAACTGGTCTATTGTTTGGGGTCAAAGGAAATGTTTCAAATATTTCGTTGAACTATGTTATCTAAATCTTATGTTACCAAAGAAATTAATAGATACAATATACGTTTGCAAATATTGATTTTGACTTAGAAGGGACAGATCGCGAACTTATTTTCCTCTTTTCATTGGACGTCATGTAACAAAGGATTTACTTGTCACTGCGTTATGTTCTTGAGAATTAACGCTATCATCCAGAAAGGAAATACATAGCAACACTATATTGTTTTAACAAAGGTGAGCATCGAGATGAAGATACTACCCCATGGGCGCTTGGCAGTAATCCTGTTCATCGTCCGTACAGGCGATCCAATACTAGCTAACTGGAAGACTAGATACGATCAGGCCAGAGACGAAACAACTGAGATAAGCTTTATGTATACTCATAACGGTTGTGATCGAAACAAAAACGCAATGACTGAAACAACAAATTATCGTCAATATCGAGAACAATGTGATTCACTTAGAGGGACACAAACGTAAATATTTCCAAACAGACGATAGTTCTGGACCTCAGTCTAAGACAAAAATATTACCCATGACATAAAGGCCTTAATTACTAAGATGTCCGTTTACATTACATTTAACAACTGCGAAAATACTCGGAAATTGTCGTGATATTTGATGAATAGAACTGACAGTAGTTGCAAGCTTTAAAAGAAAGCAAATTTCACCACGACGTGGGAAAGAGCGTACATTCCTGTCCGGACACTCGAACTGATCAAGGATTTGAATTTAAAGAATATTTTTGCTACATTTTCGTTTTGGCGGGAGGCAGGAGGTTGTTTGAAAGGTGCGAATATCAGAAAACGTAATTGGCTTGATGGAATACATTCAAAATTAAAATCTTTGTTCAACGCAGCTTGTATGAAAGTTAAATTGAACGGTTTGAAAGATAAAGACACGTTATAAAGAGAACAATTCAGTGAGTGTACAAATAATATGGAGTCTTATATTTCATATGATTTTAAGCAGTATAGATCCTAACACTATAACACTTTTCAGAAATCGGAAAAAATGTTTTAATTGTGCGCGACATCGACAGCTTTCGAAAATTACTGGGAAATGATTGTGTAGTTTTCCCTTCCTGATAGCAACGATCCCCTGACAACTAAGCATGATTAAACGGAAAGAAAACAGTGTTTCGTAGTATATTAAGTTAATATGAAAAGTAGCAATGTCTTTAAAATGAAAACAAAATGGTTTTGGCAGTGATATTTCTTTTAAAATTGATTAGGTGTTTTAAATGACAAGACTTTTGACGATCGTCTACATTCAGAGTCATCTACAGCTACTCGAAATTCTAGTCAAATAAACAACACAGTTATTTCGCCAAGATCATATATTGTGTAAATATATTTTTTTCCCGAACTCTTTACATTACAAGAACCGAATAATAGTATCTAATATAACTGCATTTCTATTTCTTTATATTTATCAACACGCTGTTGTGTGGCGAGAAATAATCATATGTATATGCGACAAAAGTATTTTGTCTGTATCATTGAAAATAGGACATTTCGTATTATTTGGCATTATGTATTTATTTATAACCATTGAAGCCAGAGAAGATATGGTGCATGTTTTGGGCCTCATTTCACAAGCCCATTTTGTACCTTTTTTTCTTCAAACGTGGCATGTTAAACAGGGTGTGGCTAAACCAATTCCAGTCTGCATTATTAATTTGTAGAAACGAAATAGATTACATTTGTTCCGTAAATTGAAAAAATGATGTATGGTCTGGTAATATTTACTCTTTATTTGCTATTGACACCACTGTAAAATAGCTAAGCCTGCCAAATATGGAGATGATAACAGAAGACACAAACAATATTCAATACTGCATTCACAAACGATAAGTTATACTGGCTTTATTTTGAGCTAAATATTTCACAAATTCACGCGTCCTATACCATAATATGTTGTTTAAAATAAGACTTTAATAGCAAAACTGCAGGATTGAGATACCATACAGCGAAGTTAGGCATCTCCTAAACACCTCTCATTTTCTCATTGAAGATAGTAAATTAAAGCTTCGAAAAGTTTCAATATTTGGCATTAATACGTTGCCATCTATTCTATATAGATGTGTATAGGGATCCGGTATTTCAAATTCTCGTACATGAGTAAAATCTAGCTACGTCGAAGGTACGCACCGCGGGGTATACACGGTTCCAAAGAAAAGCAAGAAAATTCTAATTGTGTTTAATAAATAATTTATGCCTGCAGTATGTATTATGTGGGGAAAATGCAACTCGTTGTCTGTTTACAAGAGTATAGGATTAGGACTTTAAGTCAAATGGTTTGCTGCAACATATACAATTTGTTTAAAGCCCAATGCTGCTGTTTCGTGCAAAATGTCGCATATGTCAAATAATGTGCTTATTACAGAATCTTTCCTTAATTTGAATAATACAGAATCTTGAATGATATTGGTCGTCAAAATTAATGGGTGCCATTAAAGCTAAAGAATATAGATATTTCATCACATTATGAACCATGCAATATCTCCTTCGGAGTCAGAAACCCGGCAATTTTGTCAGATTCATATCAACGAATCCAATCATGCTCGGCGACATCCGTCAGTAAATCGATTTCAGTCGAATGGTGGAATCAAAGCTTTCATGACGTCATTGTTGTAAACAGAAGACATCACCACGCTATGTCGGATACGATAATAATAATAATGAGGACTAATCTTTAGAAGCTCTAAGCGCTTTACAACATTAGACAGCACCTATAAAACAACAAATATATAATGCTATGATTACACAAACAAACACCATGAAATTAGAAAACATTAAAAAAAAACATGCCGAGAATATTTAAGGTAGGAAACATAATTATGTCTTTAGGTTCGTTCTTGCAGTCGATATAAGTGAGTTTTGAGAGCACTCTTGAATGCGATCAATGTGTCTTTGTGTCTAAATTCAGTGGGCAATTCATTCCAGGTTGCTGGGCCCTGGTATGCAAAAGAACGTTGTCCATATGACTTTGTTTTCATAGTGGGAATAGTGAGTATACGATTGTCAGAAGAGGAGCGTAAGTATCTTCCTGATGTGTACACATGGGTGATGTCGGATAGGTATGTTGGACTAGAGTCCGACAGTGAAACGTAGCACAGAGAACAAATTTTATGTTTGATTCTGGATCGAATGGATAGCCAGTGTAGGGTACAGAGCAGCGGGAAGGTGTGCTCTGATCGTGGTACTCTAAGTATGATTCGAGCAGCTGTGTTTTGAACTTTTTGAAGTTTCTGGAGCACATATTGAGATGAACCAGACATAACTGAGTTACAATAGTCTAGTCTTGAAAGTACTAATCAACACATAAGTGTTTTAGTGGCATCAACTGAAAGATATTTACGAATTGACCTGATGCGTCTCAGCTCAAGATATGTAGCCTTGCATATGTTCATGACATGTTGGTGCAATGTGAGAGTACTGTCCAGAGTAACACCTAGGTTTCGTACTGATTGTGTGAATTTAATGTCGGTCTTTTTTATATTTATTGTTTGAGGTAAAGGATGTGAATGAGAAAGTATTTGTGCTGTGATCAGAATATCTTCAGTTTTATTATCATTCATCTGCAGCTTGTTACATGTCATCAATGATTTCACATCAGAAATGCACCTCTCTACACCTTGGATGGTAATATCAACTTCAGTTGTGTGGCTAGATTTGTATATTTGGGTGTCATCAACGTACAATTGATGAGACACTGGACGATGATCGATGACACTTGAGAGCGGCTGAGTGTATATAATGAAGAAAACAGGTCTAACAACAGATCCCAGTGGAACACCACAACATAGATGAACTGGGCTGGAGGGTATTCCATTTGTAGACACAATTTGTGTCCTGTGGACCAAGTAGGATTTGAACCACGGTAAGGCTGTATCATGAATGCCAAATACATCATGGAGACGGTGAAGTAATATATCATGGTATATTGTGTCTAAGATTTTTTATATGAATGGGAGATTAGAAACTGGGCGGTGGTTCTTTAAATCGTTATGGTCTAGTATTGGTTTCTTCAGCAGAGGCTTTACAATGGCAGTTTTCAAAAATGATGGAAATTGTCCGGATGAGCGAGAGCTAATAATAACATCAGTTAGTGAAGGCAATACTGGATCTAATCACTCAAGCAGCAGTGATGTTGGAATTGATTCAAGTTCACATGACTTTGGTTGACTCTTCATCAGGATTGTACGTACGAAATCCATAGAGACAGGTTCAAATGCTGCTAATGGTTGCCGCTAAAAGTTTGTATCCCAACTGTATGGTGACGACGAGTCAATTGAAATTGTGGTGCCAAGAATATCTCTAATGGTTTGTACTTTGTCAAGGAAGAAATTTGCAAACATGTCCGGAATGTCGACTGGAGAGAAGGTAGTTATGAAGTGGTGTAGATTTGTTCCTTGACAATAGCTTGTTAATAATTTCGAAGATCTCTTTGCAGCTGGAACTTTCCATGATCTTAGTAGTGTAGTGGGATGATTTCACTGCATGTACTATATCTGTGATATTCTTCTTAGCGGCTTCATAGATTTGCTTATGAATAGTGAGTCTGGTGGAAAACCGAAACCTCTCAGCTTTATGGCGGTCTCTTTTAGCAGTGCGAAGCTGGTCTCTAACACTGCTATACCATGGATAACACTTTTGAATTGATACTCTGAACTTGGTAGCTGGGACATGTTTGTCAAGTAATGAATGCAGACATTTATCGAGTTGTTCTGCTGTAGGAGGTAAGCAAGTTGTTAGGTTAGCTTGGATGTCGTGCATTAGTTTGGTTCTATTTATCATACGGAGGTTTCTCTTAGTAGCAGATAAAGGTGGATGGTTAGGGACTGATACGTCGAGATGGTATATAATGCAGAGGTGATCTGAAGATACCAGGGAGGACCGTAGAATGTTATCATCAGGTCTATGAAGAATCCAGTCTAAAATGTGACCATGTTTATGGGTGGGTTGGTTAACTGACTGTTTGAGGTTGAAAACATTAATGGAATACATGAGTTTTGATGTATTTGAGTTTCCGGGACAGTCAAAGTGAAAGTTGAAATCTCCAAGAATAATCAGGTTGTCACCTATCGAATTTCCATATTCCAGGAGATTCCGAAACTGCTCCAAAAAGAGAGTCAGCCAGCTTGTTTTTTTTTCTACTATGAGGAGGGCGGTATAGGCAGTAAAAAATGGACTGACCTTTGGTCCAGTGTGAGTGTGGTTTGGACTAGTTCAAACGATGTGTGGTCGAAATTGAATGTTGTGGTGTGGTTAAGACGTTTTATCATGGAGTTCTTTGTGATGACAGTAATTCCACCTCCGCGAGAATTATGGGTGGATGGAGTAACCAGTGGGTGTTAGATCCGCACTCTTGGGCTCATCGCTTCATGTGTATAGCCATGTTTCTGTCAGGCAAAACACGTCAATATTCTGGTCGTTGATAAAATTAACTATTTCTGTGCGCTTTTCCGGTGGTCCTACTGACTGGGCATTGAATAATGCAATGGGCAGAGGTATTTCTTGGATAGCTGACACAAAGGTTGACGAATTAATAGGGATTTGAATTAGGTTATCTAAATTAACGGTCGAATTTTCTTTTTTTAAATTGTTGAGCCGAAATAAGGGAGATAACTGGAATTCTTCTTCCTGTTCTAGGCCGGCCAGCTTTGAAACAACGTTTCTTTTTTCGCTTCTGTTTACATTTAGGTAATGATGAATGTAGTCCCAGTTCGTTTAGTCTAGAGCACAATGTAGTGTAGAGAGCCAAGGAGTAATCATTTAAAGCAATTAATGAGAGTCCATCGTAGCATAAACGTGTTGACTGGCGAGTATCACGTGATGGCGGTTTGTTCAAAAACAGTGGAGCATTATTACTTTGCCTTCGGCTGTTTTTACTAAACTGGTATTTTTGTTGTTACAAGCTTTAAGAAAGCGTATAAATTATCTTAATCAGTAATGTATTTTATGCAGCCGGTATTACAAGATCAAATTATAAGCCAGGTTGCTTGTCCTAATAGCAGTTTATTGAGTAATATTTGACAGTATAGGAAATAGGCTGATCATACGTTACGTGTGGAGGTGTGATGTTTAATACATTCAGATATAGACGACAAAGCATGGAAATAATTAGCATTTGAAAACTTTCCGAATTCGTTTTATAATTATGTACACGCGATAGACTAACGTTTGTAATATTCAACATTAGCTTGAAGCAGTGAATTATGAGTTAAAATAACAATACTGATTTTCAACATCTATCAAACAGACCTGAATCGTTTACGGTTTCAATTAATATATTTTAAAGTAAGAAAACAAATCATTCAAATTAACTCTCTTTTATGATAACGTGCTTGTCGGCATTGTATGACTATGTACCCATACCATTCGCTAGAACTACCCAATGTGAAACAAAAGTTAACAAATTCGATGGTCCATCGTGATTGTTTTTGATATCTTGTGATCATGGAAGCAGGACATTACCCCCTGTCAGTTACCTCCCCCCAACCTGCCACTATCCCCTGCAATTACCCCTCCCCTATCATTGACCCCTCAGTATATTACCCCGCGATTTATTACCCCCTGCCATTTCCATAATATACAGAAGACGACTAGCGACGACGAATTTAATTGTTAATTGACATTGTGTTGGCTTTACCGCAGTTAGATTCTATCCCGTCAATTTAAGTGTACACAAGCACAAGCTGATAAGAGTAGTGGTTTGACATCAATATAAATGATTGTTGTTGTTGTTGTTGTTGTAGGGTTTAACGCCATTTTTCAGCACACGATAGGCTATACATGGCGGCCAGTATTAGTGGTGGAGGAAGAACCCGGGAAACCCCGGAAAGGACCACCGACCCACGAGAAGCCACTAGCAAGCTGTCTCACATATCCACATTAGCCGAATCCGAGACTCGAACCCACGCAGGCAGAGGTGAGATTGCAGTAATCCATAACGGATAGCGCTTTAGACCACTCGGCCACTCGGGGCCCCTCAATATAAATGTTAGCAGTTTAATATGTGCTCAGTCTATACTATGGTGTTGTCTTCACCTCATTGAATATACTTCGAGCAGAAATGGTTTCAACACCCCATCTAAATAAATAAAAAATAAATATAAAACTATAGTTCCCGGTATCTGGTATTTGAGTTGTGATATGTATTGTATGGTAGTTAAGTACCGGCGCTACGTTACGGAAATGTATTAAGGAGAAAATATGCATTTGTGAGGTAGGCAGGCAATTGTGAAGTTGTGATGTAAATGTGTAGTTGTGATATTCGTGGTCATGCATCAATTAGAAAAAAATTATTATAGTTTGTTTCGTTCGTTCACTTATGAAGGAAGAACGTCAGACAGAAGTAACGAAGCTGTGAGGCAGATAGAGAGAGAGAGAGAGAGAGAGAGAGAGAGAGAGAGAGTATGAAAAGTACTGGCTAAACGAGAACAGAATGTGAAATATTTAAAATATTTGATAGTTTACCTCTGAGTCAAACACAATGTATCTGATTGTTTGTTTTTTTTCTTCACATTATTTATACTTCAACCAGCATGCACATTTATGTAATACATCGAGACACACTAAATCTGAATACAAAAGCTTGTGTTTTCAGCGTCGTGACTGGTACCATGTACAAGCACTTAGAAAAGTTAGTTTTATTTCTTATTGGCTTAATCTTAACTTGTCGGATTTACATTTAATGCGGTTAACTGGAGGAAAGAAATGGTATTATGTTTTGGTTATCATGTAAACTGTTCGTTATTATGCTTCTAACGACATTTGAATTGTCCAGTGTATTTCTTATCCAATTGTGCATATCTGAGAGTAAAAAAGGAGATAACATATACAAGGACAGATGAATTGATAGAATATCTTGTCCATCTTGGTTCCCCATCTAATTTAGCGAAATGTGTTATGAATGTTGGACTACTCTTTAATAAACATGTATATCGATATTGCTATCTGTGTTAAAACAGCAAATATATCATATGTATTTGTATATGTCTATATAAATGATTTAAATCCTGTTAGCTCTTCTTGATGTCATCTGCGGCCAAAAATTCGGAAGCAAAGTGCACAAGCTGACAGCACAACATATGAATTTTTACCGCGTAGACGGGAATGTAGTTTTCCGACTAATACACACGGGGTTTTGAGACGAGTGGGACATGTGTATTGTTGTGTATAGCATTATGTGAAAATATACCAAGAAAATGGTGCATGTTCAGATACGCTTATTTTAAGTTTTGTACCATTAATTAAGGCCTTGGCATTTCATTTAAGTCGACATTACAAAACCGGGACGTCTCCGTTTCAAGGTGTCCCAGGTCTGTTGGTGCGTCTTCACACTGATGTCTACGTTTCGCGCCTTTCACAAACACACACACACACACACACACACACACACACACTCCAGTCAAAAAGGTTGTGGGACAAGGGAAAGTGGAGTCTGTTTAGCGTCTGACGTCATGGTATGGATGATTGGTAACAATGTTACAATGGGAGGTCACCTCACAGTACTAAGCAGAGAGCGAGTGTACAGGTGTGCACCGGACTGCCCTCAATCGGGAAGAAAGAGTTGGACTTAGATTGATATAACACATACAACGAACAACACTTGCACAATTGAAAAAAAAACTTTTTTAGGCAAGAACTCAACTCTTTTCCAAGTTATATCAATGATCCTTACATTCACTTCAGATATTATTTACCATCCACACACGGGAAGGAGCAAATACATAACTACCAATATATTATCCACACACGGGAAGGAGCCAAAACAAACCGTTACTATACTAGTCATATAACCAAAATATACTATCTACACACGGGAAGGTGCCAAAACAAACCCATACTAGACTATTCACATAACCATTATATACTATTCACACACGCGAAGAACCAAAAACTAACCACTATTATACTATTCACATATGTAAAGAAGCAAAAAACTAATAACTAATATACTACTCACACACGAGAAGAACAAAAAACTATTATCTACTATCCACAAAACCAAAATGTACTATCCACACGCGGGAAGAACAAAAGGCTATTATATACTATCCACAAACCTAAACTATACTATCTACACACGGGAAGGAGCAAATTCAAACCAAAATTATGCTATCCACACGCGCGAAGAAGCAAAAACAAAACCAAAATATAATATCCACACAAGCGAAAAAGCAAAAAAGAAAACCCAAATTAACTATCCACACGGGAAGGAGCAAAACCAAACCCTTACTATACTATCAATAACCCCAATATATACTATCCACAAACACGGAAAGATGCCATAACTAACCCCAAATATACTATCCACACACGCGAAGAAGCGAAAAACAAACACAAAATATACTATCAAATACCCCAATATATACTATCCACACACAGGAAGAGGAAAATACTATTATATACTATCCACAAACGTAAACTATACTATCCACACACGAGAAGAAAAACAAACCCTGAATATACTATCAATAACCCAAATATATACCATCCACACACGAGAAGGAGAAGGAGAATTTAAAAAAAAAACACACACAATAACGTACCCACAAAACCAAAATGTACTATCCACACACGGGAAGAAGAAAAAGCTATTATATACTATTTTCAAACCTAAACAATACTATCCACACAGAGGAAGGAGCAAAATCAAGCCCAAATTATACTATTCAAGTATGCAATGAAGCAAAAGAAAACACAAATATAATATCCACACACTGAAAGGTGCCATAACTAACTACAAATATACTATCCACACACGCAAATAAGCAAAATCTAACTACAATTGTACGATCCACGTACGCGAAGAAGCAAAAACAAACACAAATATATTATCCACGCACGCAAAGAAGCAATAATTAAACACCATTATACTATCAACACACGGGAAGGAGCAAAAACTATCGACCATTATACTATCGGCACACGCGAAATAGCAGAAACAAGCAGAAATATATTATCCACATGCGCGATGAAGCAATAACTATCCACAAATATAATATCCACACACGCGAAGAAGCAAAACCTAACCAACAAAATACTATCCACACACGCGAAGAAGCAAAAACTAACCACCAGTATACTATCCACACCCACGAAGAAGCAAAATAACACCAAATATACTATCCAGGAGAAAAAACAAACCACATATATACCATCCACACAGAAGGAAGTTTAAAAAACCACACACTCTACTATTCACACAGGCGTACGTGAGCGCTTACTAACCCCACTAATCTACTATCCAATTAAACGTAAGTGAGCTTATACAAACACACTCATAACCACGTTATTAAAGGAGTGAGTGTTTATATTTACACTACTCCACATTCACACAAATTGGCAAATTGAATAGTGACTCTTTTCTAGAGATTTCGTTAGCCCTGAGAAGGGCTTTTGTTTTGTAGCTCCAGCTGCACCTGGCTAATGCCTACATCTCCCCGACCTTTCACCACATACGCATCGCCGACTCCAATCATTCTCCCAATTTAAGTATGTAGTTGGGAGCGCTGAGGGAGGATGACTTGCTTCACTATCACATTCATCCGTTTGAGGGATAGTGAATACATGTTCGTGTCTCCTTCGTCTATTTTGCACCCATGGATGTTCTTGTCGCTGTGGCTGTCCTTGTCCCTCCAATTCCACATTCAAATTTTCTCTCTGACGAACCACAGGTATTGGTGGCTCTTGTGGCTGAGGCTGTCGTGATGGTGCGACCTGTGGAGGTGTATTCACCACAGGCTTCACTTCACTTTTTTGCCTCATGATCAAGTGAAGCAAAATTGGCCTTTTTTCCCTCCTCTAAATTTTTCCTCTCCTCTTCCTCCTTCTCTATTCACTCTTTCTCTGCTATGGACTCCATGGCCAGCTCATCAAACATGCATCGGGCGTACACCAGGTGCATCTGAAGTTCCAAAATCTTCGCTATTCTGCTGCTCATTTTTCACTGTTCTTCAATCAATGATGGGTAGCCAGACTGAGGAGCGTTCCCTATATATCAGCCAATCACCGATGTGAAGGTAAACGTCCCTTGTCACCAAAACTTACATTGCCCATATTATCACCAAATACGCGCGGACTTAAAATAAACACTCACTCACTTTTTCATTAACAATCACAAATTTAAAATGTTTGAGAAGCTACGGAAAGGAAGGACTTATAGCCACACTTTTTAAGTAAGATAAAAAAAATAATGTGCTTATAGACGCACTTCTATTTTTGTTCTAACTGACTAACATTCATTTGGCAATTGAATGAGTATTAATTATCTAAGGTGCTGGGTAGCCCTGAAAAGGGCTGTCTTTTGTGGACGAGGATCTATGGCAATCTTTTATGTTCTAAGATTGCGACCTCGTATGGTGACAGCGTTCCCACAGGCTAAGGTCCGCTTCTTCTGAAGTCTGTACTTCTCCGTCCATTCTTCTTTCTCCTTCTTGATGTCCTCTCTGAAGAGCTCTTCTATCAGGTCTTCAGTGACTTTTAACATTCTGACATTCTCTATCTCTTCAGGCTTCGGGTCAGACTTGTTATGATACGATGCAAGTTCACGTAAGCTTCATTCAACGTGGCTTATCTTGACAACATCTTCGTAGGAGGATGAGTCAACAATAGATGGTCAGACTGTAGACTTCCCCGCTTTTATGGTTCAAGAGCGGACGCGAACGAAAACATCCCTATACGGTTTCGAGTCGGAACACTCAAATAGTTTTGATTTGAGGGATATATAGAAGTCAAAGAGCTTTGTTCATGTTACCAATGGCAAACACAAGCATTTTTTAAAACACAATATCTTTTATTGAAATAACCAACAAATAACAATTAACAAATTCAACAATAAACATTTTGTCAATCAAGCATCTATTTTGGACAAGGTTGAAAACGTTGTCATTGGGCCACCGATGTACACTACATTTTCTAGATAGAGACAAAATACAACCATAATGGTCACAAAACCATAGATATACGTTCTCGCCGTTTCTAGAGGAGTGCCGATCAAAATAAGTCACTAAATGTTCTAAAGAATATCCAAGACTGCGTTGATGCAGAAAATACACAGAATAGTGTTAGCACACCATGGAATATGTGCCTTTCACATTATTGAATCGTGTTGTCTGCGTATTTCTTCTCATAAAGTCAATGATATAGTCTTCCAAAGGGGCAAATCCACACGAATCAAAATACTCCACAAAAACATCATGGGAAAAGTAAACGGCTACCCAGTGGGTTCCTGGGAAATGACTGTCGTCCGTGTTGATCACATAAGCTTGATGGTCTTGAGGTTTGCGATGAGGTAGTTCATCTTTAGCACGCACGACAGGATTCCAAGAAGCAGTGTACGACCTGTGGTTCAAAAGGTAATAAAGTTCCTAGGTATCCATTTTTTGTGTTGTTTTTTTTCCACAGATAATGATAATGTGATTAATTCAATCCGGACTATTTGCTTGAATTTGTCTGACAAGTAAACGGCTATTAGTTCCATCTTCGTATAATGGGCCAAGAGAGCTTCGATGCGACGGATCTCCAAAGTCGTTAATGGATGACAAGAATGTTCACGCATTCCTTTATACCACTGAAGAAACACGGCTTCTTCCGAGATGAGACCCCAAGCTTTGTCCAGATACTCGTCCAATTGTTCTTCTTGACTCAGCATCTTACATTTATCGTGTTGAATTTGACCGGGATGATCTTTTTGACATTTATATGAATCTTCCTTGATCAATTTCGTTATTGTTTCTGTCAAGTGTTTGGCAAAACAGGAGACTAAATGTTGTTCTTGTTATGGCCATCTGGACTTCATCATTATGACTTCTTCATCTTTGTCTTAAGGGTCTATTATCGAATTCTGCATATAGGATGACGTTCGCCGTCTCAGGTAGAGGTGCAGCAAACTGAAGTTCCACTCGAATCTGGCCTGATTTAATAGGGTGGAAATGTCCCTCGTCGCTCCCTTGGTCTGGAGTGAAATCAAAAGCCCACAAAGTGTAACCTCCATCATAGTATTCGTACGTAATGCGGTGATTAATAGTGGTTCTTAGATGTCCGGTGGGTTCGTACAGGGACAATTACGACCTCAAGTAATTCTTCCTGGCAAAGTCAGGTTCGAATGGACTGGCACACAAGGTCTTGCCATCGCGACTGACTTCGAATTTAGCACGTTGAAGTGATGGAAGTTGAAAGGAATTGTATCGAAGGCCTCCGTTGAAGGCTGAATTCTCGACGATACCAATGATTAAACGTTTCGGTAACTGTCCTTGGAACTGATAGTCTTCGACCATTGATCGCAGACCCTTGAGAATGGTGCAGGTTTTCACTTCCACACGTCGTATCGGGTACCTGGTGGTCGTTCTGCTCAAGGTGTGACTGATGTCTTTTCCCCTTTAGGTAACATTTCCACGTGCCCCACGTAGAGTCTGGTTTCTTCGATTTTGGTTTTGTAATCGGCCGCACCAGCCATTAAATGGAAAGTGGTACTGCTGCTATTCATTCTAAAGCGGACATCCACACCGGCCAGCAAATACCTTTCTTGCAACCACATGTCCAAATGCAAACGATCCATCAGTTCTAAATTTTTGTTTAGGCCTTTGGTTTTGTTTCATCGATGTTCAAATCCATCATTGTCATCCCCTATTGTGTTTAACTCGTCCCCATCGTCTAGTTTCCATATCACGCAGGCATCCAGATGAGTGTCCCTAGCGTCTGTTCCGTACATCGATATTTTCCAGGTAAGCACGGTAGGGGTAAGTGTCCATGCTGCTACTGACTAGTTTGTTATTCAAGTACAAGTCCACTCCGCTAAGCAAGGAATGCATGACATTGTTGACGGGAGCTACTTTATCTTCGTCCTTGATATCGGGACCGTGGGTCGATTTTTCAATCACGTTTACTTTCAAGTATAAGTAACTGCTATTCAGATCGATGTAATCATCGGGTTGTGCTTTGATTTCAAACTCGATGGGAGCTGAATCCGTCAAAGATGAAACGAAATGAAATTCGACCCATTATGATTCTTCCATCGTCATCGAAGTAGGTGGCAGGGCAAACAAATCTACTTCAGACTTCGAATAGGCACAAGACTCTCGTTGCATCATTTTTCTTTCGCTGTGATTTGCTTAATAATCAATTCTTAGTCTTTCTAGCTTTAGGAATGTGAAATCCTCTGAAGGGATGTTTTCTTCGTTGTCGTCTCTTTCTGTCTTGTCCTTGCTGTTTCGTCAGGGAAGCAGGAATGCCTGACTCGGCAGGGTTCAGGGCATTTATAGGCGTTTCTCTTCAGCCCAAAATGTCTTTGCCCGTTTGAAGCAAGACATGTTTGCCTGCCCACAAGAAAGTTTCTTTAGGGTTTTATTTGACAATGATGACAATCTGGAGAAATTCTTTGCCGTGCGTCAATGCGGCATCCTTCAAGCATCCATATCTCGTGTCACCATCGGTTTCAACACCAGAGCCACCGAACGAAAGGCTGATTTCAACATATCTCCTAAGCCATGTCCTCGCTGTCGAGCGACCCCTCGATAAAATGGATACATGACTTACGAGTCGTTAGAGAATCGTTTTCGAAAATGAAGTTTCACCGTGACTTTCCCTTTGGTGAATGGAATATTTTGTCCCAGATCTCGTTTTATAGCACTGTTGACAGTGTCGAAATACGACTTGTTGACTGGAAAATAGTGATGATGTACAAATCCGCGGTGAACGTGATAGGTGTTTCCACATTCTTCAGCGTTCGTGGTAGAATCCACTTTGAAAGGAATGACACGCAGTAACGGTACCAAGGTGTGTACCACCACGTTATACTCCAGCACATCGGAGTAAACAAAGGTCAAATTGAGTCCTTGGTTCCGTTTTACCGGGAATTGAAAGACCTTGTAAAATTTCGTATTGATGTTGATCTTCGGCTTAAAAATCGGAGACATTTTTGTGTCTCCACCTAAAATGTCAAACAAGTTACGATTAAAACTGATGGACAACGTTTATGTATCCTGAAATGTCATCAGTAGGCTACGAGTCACTTTATGGTTCTCAAGGGCGACACTTTTTTGACTCTGTTCAGAGCTTTGCCAAAGGCTAACTCGAACCTCAAAGCAATGATATCCACCAAATGTTGACCACTAAAATAATAGCCTGTCGAGATTTTCACAGTCTATATACTGAATAAATATATTGCTTGCTGGTCTTGTGTCATCTGAAAACCCGATTTCATTCATGACATTTTGCAACTGTTCGTACATGATCACGACCTCAAAAATGTTTTGCTTTTTAGTGATGTTTTAGATATGTGTAGGGTAAATGATTTCCACCAAAGCCACTTCGCAATGGGCTTCGTGATATAATTTGATGGCCTGAGGTAATTTGGACGTGTAACAGCATAAAGCATTAATGGGAAACACCTCCATGGAACTGTCACTGGGTAAGGTTAAGTAAAATTGGATGTTATTGTTCATAATTACAGAGTTCTGTGGCTGTTTGAGGGGTCAATGCAAGTCAGAAGAGTGTCTCCGCCCAAAATGGGGTTGTTGTTGTTGGACTGGTGACTGACACTATACGCAAGATTCCCGTTGTTGCCGCTCGAGGAGAATTTCAGAGAAGGATTGGGAAGGTTACCGATGCCACTGCTCTATAAAATGGTCCACAATTGTTTGTTTCCTTGTTGCAAACTCAAATTGGCAATGTCCGCACCGATGACTCCACACAGATTTAGCAGAAAAAAAGATCTGAGTTTTAGGCACACGTTTTCCGCACCACACCCACACGGGTTGTTTTTGTAGATCTTGCAGAGAAGAACTGGGTGAAGGAGTGGTCCAGTTGCGTAAGTAACCTTTGTCGAAAGCGCATTTGGTTTTGCCAATGCGCACCCAATCTCCTACATCCATCACTCCACCTTTCTTGGGGACGACCACCGTCGGGAACGTACCAAACAGGCGATCAGCAACGAACACTTCGTTGTCGGGTGTCAGATCTTGGGGGCACGTCAAATGCGTCGATGGTAAGATTGGTTGTACGCTTGAACTAGGTGCGGTAAGATGTCGATGTACTTGAGAGTGTGGTGATGTGTAAAATATTTTCACATGCGTTCTTTCAAGATGCGTTGAAAATGTTCCACGTTGCTGGCTTTGGTTTCGGGATTCTTGGTGGCAAACAATTAATGTCACGTCTCATAAATTCATTTTGGAATGCTTGGCTCAGACATTCGGTGCCTTTGTCAGTTTGCCATCGAAGAGGATGACGACCTCTTTGTTTTAACACCTGCTGAATGGCTTGCACTACCTCGCTTCTCGATTTGAAAGTCAATGGCTCGACCCAGGCAAATTTGGAAAAGATATCGATGACACAAAACACATATTTGTAGCCGCTATTGTAGGTGGAAAAATGATAAGCATCGGCTAAATCGGCTTCCCATTGATGATATATGCCTTCCACTTGGGTACAACTTCTGGAAACGCTTCGTTGAATGGGTTTGTGTAAAGTGTAGGTAGTTTGTACTTGTAACAATCAGTGCACTTGAGGTAAACGGAGACTTGTCAGTCGAGTTTTGGAAGCACGATACAATTTCTGAACTCCTCCATAACCTGCAGGATGGGATGAAACGCAGTAAATGCTGGCTAACACCTACTCCATTTATTTTGTTGTTAATAAGTCACCCACTCTTAGCTGATGCTACTTTATACGGGGAAAAAGGGTGGCTTGGAAATGGATATCCGTGTCCGATGGGCAACGTTAGTAGAAGTCGAAGCTAGTGGTGAAGGTGGTAATGGAATGGCTTTGGTTTTCTTTTCCTTTTTCACTTCTGGTTTCCCTTTTCTCTTTTTCCTTTCTGTGGAAGGAGAAGTGGATATCATCTTTTTAACCCAGTCTTTCATTTCTTCTCGTTGGGGTGTGGGAAAAGGAGTCTAAAAGGACGCTGCAATCTTAATAGGAATGTGAGATGCTAACGGTGTTTGAAAAACTTCTCGTACCACTTCTTCCTCCGACTTTCGTGGGGTTGCGTTTCTCATGACCCATGGGGGTTATGGTAGTGGTGGTGGTAGTGGTGGTGTAGATGATGGACTTTTCATCAAAGCTTTGACATCTTTCAGAGTGGGAAGTGCTGTTTCATCTAAATCATTTTGGTGAAAGAGTTGTTTCGGACAAATCGTGGCGATCCATCAACGACTGCAATTCGGTTTTGCCTGAACCGCTAGATCCAGCAATGACCATTTTAAAGGGACGACGAGGATACAAGACCTCCCAACTGGCACGATCTAAGTGTTCTTCGATGACTTTGAAACTGGAGGAAGAGGGAGCAGAGACAGCATAGATAGACAGAGTGCAAGGAATGTCACTTGTGGCACGAAGACATACAATACAAGAGTTTATGTAGTTTTTCAGGACATGTTTATTGATTTTTAAAAATAAACACGAAAGACTAAAACACATAAAAGCCAAAGGGTTAAGTACAATGATAAAATGCACATCAAAACGATCAAAGTGGAATAGAAACAAGTTTCTGTACAACATGTTTTTGGTAACCAAGATGTCCTAGGGACAATGTGTAATATTCTGTCAGGCTCTACATGGGGTAATATCACAAAAGTGTCCTCCCGAAATGGTCTTTCGGGAATGTCCATGACAGTCCTGTCCTGAAGGAAGTGATTGTCCTCGATGACGGGTTCTGCTGGCACTGTCACTAACACAGGTTGAAAAGTGACTTTTCTCTAGGACATTTAAATGTTGAATCCCAACTCTCGAGCATAATGGGCTACTTCTTGCGCCCAAGTTTAAAAACCCGAATTTTTTTCCATTCACGTACATCTATCCAATGGGGGTGTAAGTCACAAGCTACACAGACATCATCGTACACATCTTCAGTACTCAAAAGTTGTCGAATATTTTTTTCACGTAGTGGTCGAGAAGTATCTAGATGAAAACGCAAAGATTTGAGCAAAATGAGTTTTTAGTGGTCATTTAAAGGAACTACTTTCATGTTTGATTGGGTGACAAGTATTGTTCGTAAAGGGTTCACAAGGAATCGGCTGATAAACGAAATCCCAGAAAACAAGTCACTAAGACACTCACCATACGTCGACCCAAATTGAATGGATACAGTTTTCGTAAAAAGTGTTGGCAATCGCCCACTGTTTGAATAGTGTCATTGATTTCCTCCCACGGAATCTGTTGAATCAGTTCTCATAAAAGCTGTGGCATGGTAGTCTCATACCTCGTTTTGTCGGAGACTATAAGTGTATATTCTTCACAGAGATAATGGTACTCCAGTAACGAATCTAAATGGTTCAGTCCCTAACATACACATCAGAGTTCGTTTAGAAGCTTCCTCTTAAACTAACTAGACGTTATGCAAAAGATTTTGGTAATCCTCCAAATCTTATTCTGGAATTCGGTGTAGTATGTGCATCTCGTAGTAACAAAAATTATTAACATACCGATACTTCTTGTCCTCGAACAGTTTAACAAGGCCTGACCGTTGAAACACTTTGTCCTGAACCAGTCCTCATGTCATTCAGGTACCGGTGGTATAAACATCGGTTCCGTAACGGATGCAATTGTTCTTTACGTTTCACTTGAATTGTAACCAGCTCTCGGTAAATGCGTTCTCTCAACTCCACAGGTAAGCTCAAAATGTTCTCTTGTAAAGTATCCATAATCATGTCAGTCAGTCAGTATTATGTTATTTACAATCTTCTCCTAGAGCGAAATTACTTAACATAGTAATTTCTGACCACTGCCATTCAGGGTAGTGGACACAAATGTCACTGAAATCTTCTGATGTAAACGGTCTAAAGCAGAATAATAGGGTGAACGCACACATGATCCTGAAAAGTCTAATCCTTTTGTTGAATTCTTTCACTCTCCTCTTGTGAATTTCTCGACACAAAAGTTCTGCAGTCACCCATTAAGATTTTGCTCTGGTAAGTCCCTGCCAAACGTCCTTGTAGATCTTCTCCTGCAGTTCGTTTGTTAATGATTGAATATTGTTTTTTAAATGGGGTTTAAATATTAGTCTCGGTGGTATCCAATTTTTGACTCCTAGCCAATCTGGTTTCTTAAACGACATAGTAGGTCACTTCAATGACTTGGTCCCACTAAAGGTAGGTAGTGACAATTCGGAGACCATCGAGCATATTCCAGGTATACTGAATCTTGTTGTTCCCCAACTGAAACACTTGACTTTATCCCCTTCGCACAAGTAGAAAAATCCGGATCTGGCTAATTCTTCGTTTTCTCTTACTCCCAGTTATTTAGGCCATTTTCCTTTGAACGTTTGAAGACGATTTTCAAAGTCTCAGTATTAAGGCAAACGCACAAGAACAAATATTCGTCTTTCACAGGTTCGTTTCTATGACGGCAAGGTGACATCGACAGGAGTTTGCTCTGTGTTGGATGACATCCGTAGGGTGGTAAATGTGAAAGTTAACATCCACAATGAAAACCAGTAAAGAGTCCACGATAACGAGCAGCATCGCTTTCGCATCCATCCGATTTGGCACGCAAAGCATCATTTTCCATTGTAGGTGTAGTAGTAAAGAGAACACAGTTTCCATGATGATTTACTGCTTTACTCTCATTGCAAGGCACAGCATAGCACTCCACTTGAGAATCACCGAACTTGAATTGTGCCTGTCTGAACTGGTTTTGTGTTTCATCTTTCTTGCTTGGTCTTGTAGTCACAATGATCTATTGATCTTGGACCTTGTCCCTTTTTATATGCTGACCAATATCGTCGTGACCGTACGGCAAAGTGAAGTGATTGGGAAGACGTACTCGCTTCTGGTATACGATTTAATACAGTTTTTCCAAGGGTCGCCTGACGATTTGGTGAGTGGGTAAAGGTACAATCTTGTTCGGTTGGTAGGTGGTTACCTTAACTGCAAGGCTTCTTTCGTTCACCACTTGACTGGTGCGATATTTGAGAGTCAATCCTTTCACTTTACACTCCGTGTGCACTTATTCTTGTTTGATGCGGTATTTGAAGCCGTAATTTTAAGGGCCACCACTAGCGAAACTTAAAATATTTGTGTCGGTGTGCTCGTCTGTCGAGACTCCTATAGGGTCTCCTTCGATGTTAGCGTGACGTTGACCCGGGCGATCGATGTAAACGCAACTGTCCGTTTCAAAGTACAGGACGCGATCACCTAACAGTTCAAAAGCTTCGTACAATTTTAATCAAGCATGGGCTGTCACCTAAGACGCAATGATCACATTTACAAATTCGTCGGCTTGTAAAAACTCCAGATCGTCTTCGTAATTGACTAAGATCAAATCCTCACGAACGATGTCCTCGTGTTTCATGTATTTGGTTTGGTCCTGAATCATTTGAACGTACTGGAAAGGTTTTGTCAAATACTCTGTCTTCGGTTAACACGGTCGTTGTGCCATTTAAACCCACAAGCAATGTAAAATTACTTTGACAAACGATCGCCTGCCTTCGTTTTTCTCGATGTGGTCTAAAGTGATGCCTTCCTGTTCCCAGTATTTTTCTTTTAATGTCTTTTGACACCAGGAAGTGTAGCCGCTGGCTTCTTGTTTCATTTTCAAAAAAGCATCCACGTAGTCTGCGAAAATGCCTTTCTGAGTCTCGTCGCCCTTGTGGCATTTTTGGTGTCTTGGGAAAGTGGCAAATTTCGTACACTTCTAACAGTTGGTATCCCATGTCCAGAGCTTTTAACAATTCCACGCTGAACCAAGTTGTCGTCAAGGAGCGTTCTTCCTGGGTGTGTTGAGAAGGTTGGTCTTCATTAGACGTTTCGGAACAAGTAAGGCACAAGGGAAACATCAGTTTTTCTTGGCAATGGTGAGTTAACACGGGATGGCCCAAGTAAGTGGGAAGCAAAACTTCGCACTTAATCAAGCCTTCGCTTTGTCGAATGTGTCAGCAATTGCCGATGTCCAGTAATAAAGCGACATTTGCACACGTAAGGAAACAGTGAACACAAGTCCAAGTATTTGATTTCTTCTCCTTTCTCTTCGTCAGCGTGGTAGAGCAAACAGGTGACATGTTTCCGTCCTCCGTACAAAACTGTCCCTCGGGATCAGTGGGTCCTTCAACTTTCTACGTTGCGTTTAAACTAGGGATCAGTTTTCAAACGGTGATCGTACTCGTGTTCACACATTTCACTACTTGCTCTTCTAACTTCAAGCGTCGCTGACAAGTGGTCTGTTTCGTTGTAAAAACTGATTTTTAGTACCACGTTGAGGGCAACAGACGGGACTGCTGTGAAATAGGCAGCCGTTAAACTTGTACACGATCTTAGGGTTTTCTAAGTCCCAGCCATCCACCGAATAAGTTCCGATGTTTATTTTTGCCTAATCCGTTGCGGGCGTGATCAATCCATTTGTCTTCCTTGTCGCACAAGTAATATAACCAGGTTGGGCTTTGACCGAGTATTGACGCTTGATAAGGTTGTTTGTTTGAGGACTGATGACAGCCAGGGTGTTTTCGGGCATGAATCGTTGGCGGTACACTAAGGAATATGCTTTGGCAATGGTGCAAACATCTTTCAGAGGATCGACTCCTCCGTGTTCCATGAACAGTTCTCGAAATTGTTCACAGCAACGCCGTAAAATGTCCACGTCGGAACGACAATACTTTAACATTTCTTCCTGAAAGTCGATGCGGTCCAAAGCGTGAGCCTGGTACCAAGCGTAGAAAGCTTCTCATTGTTCGGGACGCATGCTGTTGCGGTCGAAATCGTGAGCCTCAGGCAAATGAGGTAGAACGGTATGTTCATTTGCTTCGGTATTGACAAAATGTAGAAAGTAGCCTTTGGCGATTTCTGTCATTCCAAAACATTTTAGGCATTCGTCTTAAAGGGCATGGTCAAGTAAGTCATCGAATCTTTAAACTGCCCTTGTCCCACTTGCATCAAAATGATTTTGGCTCCCTTCAATGTGACTTTAGGACGTTCAGGTGCCTTGTTCCGTATTGTATCTCTAAAGAAACTGTCCATCGTATCCCGAGAAATTGTGAGCCATTACTGTGACATGGCGATGACTTTCTCCGTAACGTTCGATGTCTTCTTGGCAACATGTCTCGTCGATGGGGTCTAAGATCAATTGAGCGAAATCGGCCCGGCGTGTTCGGTCCCCGAAATATTTTTTCACGTCCTCCAGGAATCTTGCTGAAGTGAAGGCAATGACTAAAGATAGATTCTTGGATGCACGTCTCGCATGCTCGGTGAGCCACGAAGAAATTAGAAATGTCAGTAGCGGTCTCTTGCATGCATTCAAAATCGAAAAGGTGAAATTGTGTTTCTTCTTGCGGTCATTGTCTTCCTGTTGGGGTTGGCATTTTTTAATGTAGCATTGGTGTTCCACGTCCACGATTTGGTGACAAATGTGACATCTCTTCTTTCCTGAACATAAGTGTGCCTTGGCATTATTGGTACATATGCCTTGTCCACACGTATGGCAAAATCTCAGGAGTTGACAAGCACTATTCTGCTGTGAACCTTGCATCTTTAGATGTTGTTGGTAACAGGCAGGGTTTACAAAAATGCGCTGACAAGCAATGCACTCATTCTTGTCCTTCGTCCAGACAGGGTTCAGGGGCCAAATATACTGATCGTTTCGATCCACAATGCTTGTGTTGCTCTCGATTTTTATATCCATAGTCACATTTCTCACAGTAATAATTGTCACCCAAGAATGCGGTGATACTGGAAATGGTATCGACATGCTCATTGTGATAATAGAACTGAATGTTTTTTCCGTGTTGGAAATCTTTGCCTCAAAACAACAAAGGTTGGCGCCTGCTTGAGGGTTCACATTATGGTGTAGCGTGGAGCTAGAACATCTTGTATTTTTTGCATTTCAGGAATGCCACAGGGTGTGTCTTTGGACAGAGCAGCTTGTTGTAGCAAGAGTTCTGCTTCACTTGTTGTTTGGCTCTGTTTGATTTTCGAATGTTCTCCCTGGGCCTTTTCCATTCTACCGTGTCATTCTTGTCGGCGTATGTTCGTCCCACTACGGCAGCCCTAGCTAAACACATCTGGTCTTGAGAGTTGCTAATTTGGACGAGGTTTTTTTTGGTGCTGCGAAGGTCGTCAGTTCGTTTGATAAACTCGATCCAAAAAGGTGACTTCAAGCTGTCGTGATGAATAGAAAATCTAAAGCGAGCGTCTTCTTTTTCTTCACATTGTCGTTTAAGTGTCGTTAACAAAGAATCCCACACATCGGTGATGAAGCCCTCTGTTTTCTCCAGTGGTACGTCGGGCTTGAAACCTTTAAACTTCACCGTGTATTTATAAGCCGTCGTTCTGAATTTTCTAGAGGAGCACTTTTCCGTCTCTCAAATGTGATAGTAATTTGAAGGGTATACTAATGGTGGTGACCTTAGGCTGGGTGTAGACTCTCTGGGTCTGGATTCAGGTTCACTCATGTCATCTTTAAAATCACTGGCATGGATTTGAGCCAAGACTTCAACAACTGTACGAGGCGATAAATCACGTTTCTGCCTCTTACTTTTTTCTCCTTTTTTTACTAATTGATGCGATCGTTTCATCGTGACAGCGAAATGGTGAGTGTCTTGCCTTCCAATATTCATTTCACTCTCAAACCGAGCAGAACATGGAAGAGACTACACAGATCGAACGTTTGATCATAGCTTTGCGAGGTGCCATAAGAAAAGTTTCATCAGACAAGCCGACGGACTACTCACCATCCTTTCGAGATAAAATTCAAGATACTTGCTATATCTGTAAGAAGAAAGGGCATTGGTTTTCAGAGTTTCTAGACCGTCAAGAAAGAAAAACAGGTGCTAAAAGAGACAAAAGTCAAGATACCTATTATTATTGCAAAGAAAAGGGACATTGGTCTTCAGCTTTCCCTAAGAAACAACACGAGCAAGAAGAAGAGATGGATTCTGGACAGAAAGAAGAAGAGATACCCTCCTCGAAAGAAGAACCCAGACACGTGCAGAAAGAGAAACTTGAAAAGAAAAGAAGACGAGGAGAAAGTGAGGAAGAAGTGGATGAATAAACCTGTGAAAGTGAAGAAATGTAAAAATAACAGAGAGAGTGAACACAGAGACAGATGAAGCCTATGAACCTTTGAAAATGTTGTGTTGTGCTGTGAATTTAATTGTACAATTTGGAACTTAATAGACCAGGCATAAAACGTGTCTCTTGGTTTTGATTTTTAGAATATGGACCTACACTCACGCACTCACACACGTACATCATGGGTAAAAAAGCGTTTGTGAGTTTTAATTGATGTTGGCAATTGAAATAGTATCTCTTTTGAGAGGAGTGGGTGGCCCTGAAAAGGGCCTTTGGGTATTTCCTTGTTAAAAAAGAAACTCAGGAATGAGACGTAATCTGCTTTAACTGCCATAGGTCTTTGCCACGGCCAAGGTCTACTTCTGGACTAGCTCCTGTCAATGATGATTTGGTAGAAATCACTAAGGGTGGTATCGCAGGCATAGTAATAGGGTTGGGTTGTTTAGCTCAAGAAGGTCTTTTTCTCTTCGGTTGTAATAAAGAAGTCTGATACATTTGTTTCAGACTCCTTAACCCTGCTAAAATGTCTAAAAGTACCGTTTGACTTTCACTATTCTCCTTCTCTCCTAGACCTTGTTTCTTTTCTGCTTCTTCTTCGTGTCGTTTCCTTCTTGCCTCTTCTTCTTGCTGTTGTTGTTGAAGAATAAAAGCTTGTTCTGCTTCCTTTTGCTGCTGTACAAATTTATCCAATTCTTCTTTCTGTCTCTGTTTAAAATTATCCACGTGTGGTAAAGAAGGAGAAGGTGGCGAAGGTACTGGTACCCTAATAAATTCTTGCGAAGAAGAAGAAAGACATTCGACAAAATCCCAATTAAAATTAACCTCTTCTGGAAGTAAAGCATGTGTTGACTTGAGTAGTCACTGCTATACCATCACGTGTCGTCTCCACAGCTGGTGCACCTCAATTCATCGTCTTCTTAGGTTCCGCCATAATTGAAAACTGTGTCGCATGGACTAACTGCGCACAGACGCTAGCGCATCTATATAGGGAATGTGACGTCGCAGACTGCTCTCTCCGGCTCCGTTGTGTGACTAAATTTTGTAACGCGTGTTTGGATTGGTGAATAAACTTAATCCGTTTCGATCCTCCCTTCCCCTATAAATAACCACAGTTCTCTGCATTCCCTTTACTCGTTCTGGTCACAAGATGTGGACCAACGTAGAATCCTCCTCCCTTGTTTCGTCAATGCTGTTCCGAACGGACTTACCCGTGTATGTCAGATCATCATGGACCATTATCAGGATGACGTAAACATGGGTATGGAAAAGAAGAATTTATGTGGAGAGACAAAGTGTTTGAAGAGGGTTCTGATTTACGGACCAGAAGTGAGGAGAAGTTTCAGGAAGAGAAGAAGATATATGCGTTGCTTTCTATGTTAACAGAATTAAGTTAACATAAACCCAAAGGCCCTTTTCAGGGCCATCCATTTGCCTAGAAAAATAATTGCTTTCTTGCCTCCTAATTTCTCTTTTTTAATGTTGTATATATGTTTGTCTCTTGCCTGTGTTATATATGTACACCCGCTCTTTGCTCAGTACTGTGACGTCACCTCCCCCTAGTTGCTACATTGTTACCAATCTCCCCTACCGTGACGTCAGACGCTATACAAACTCTACTTTCCCTTGTCCCTATACAGGCCTACGGCCTTTTTCACTGGATCTTCCCTTGTCCCTATGCATCTTGTCCCTACACAGGCCCAAGGGGGTGTGTCTCTAATGTATTTTCCCATTGTCCCTATATATCTTGTCGCTAAACAGCTGGGGGGGGGGGGGGCTGTAATGTATTTTCCCACTGTCCCTGAATCGCTCCTCTTCACTACTGCCGTAGCTCAGTCGCTGTCCTTTATGAAAGCACGATAACAGACGTTGCCTGTCGTTAGACATGTAAGAGATTAACAGTCTTTTCTTAACAATTGCAAACAATCAGGACTCATTCCGGTTAGTTTATTTACAAACAATAACAAACAAAGTGTCAAATCAATATTTGGTTGGACGAAATGCAAAATATGGAAGGTATCTTGAAAAAATGTACTGATATTAGCCTTGCTATTTACTAAGAATGACAAACGCACAACCTAACCAGAAATCTTAACTTCATTAAGCCCATGCTTTTCTTTAACAATGAGGACAAACACCCTTGCCTAAAGAAAAATATAGTTAATATAGTGCGTACATGTTTTCGATCTTGGTCAAAACATGACGGGTAAGGGGGTTCTAGTCATTGTACAAGTAGAAGGTACTAAAAGAGCTCTTTTTGACCCAAAAATTCACAGATTTTATAAAACGCTGTTGACCAGACAATATCATAGCAAAAACGGTATCAACAGTAAAAGCCTTAAAATTGCAATTTACTTTTAAAACATTACTTGATATGACGTCATAGGCACTTGCTTGTGACGTCACACATGGCTGTAAAATAGCCATTTTGTGCTATAATTGGAAGTATTTAAAAAAGAAAACTAAGGTGATCCAAATGCGGCAGCCACATTTGTTATAGAATATAAATGTTTGAGTGAATAACCTTTTGCTAAAATATAGCTTTGGCTCATGCACATCGAAAATTATAAAATGATAAAATACGCGTTCACTGGTATCCTGCATCTCTACAACCGTCATATATTAACTACATGAAAACTGGCTTTTTTGCTACAAGGAACCCATACAATATTTTTACATACACCAAAATGACCATATGTCCACTGTGGCAAGTATTTATATGGTATAGTGAAACAATGAAGAAAAAAACATTTAGAATATGTTCCATTATTTTACAGGAGACTCATTATTTTACAACCATCTAACAAATATGCAAATTTCAATTGTATTCCCGTGTGTGCTTCTCCTTACCGTAAAACCAAACAAAACAAACCGTATTTGAGTTCGCTCCCCTTACGTCACCCGTCATATGGAACATATAATTTAAGGACAAAGTATCACAAAATGTCTTTCTTGTCCACTACATTTAAAACAAAATTGAGATTCAAATGTCACCTGTGGTTTGTAATATATATTTCGCTTCCTCTTTTCGGACCGCGTTTTGGGACATTTTGACTATTTGGCTTAGGGTAAGTTAAATATAAAAAGGCGCATGAAGGAAATCTATCCACAATAGCAACAACAACAAAAACTGCAAACGGTAATATTTTCCTAACGGAGTCTAAATTATAATGGAATGAAGATACAAATAATAATACAGTATCCATTTCCCATTTGATGAATTATTGCAGTACACATTTTCACAGTACCCTGTGCAGAAGACCATATTATTATATACTCATTTTTTCCCCTTAACTTTACATTGTCAGAATCGTTCAATACTACCCCATACTGAAATCGCGCGACAATACACATATAGCATTCACGTGCATAAAGAAACTACTTTCTATTGTAAACAAACAATGGACGCAGACGCCAGCACTTTTGATTTGTACACAAATCATGTACACTCGCGTAAGAGGCTCTTTATGTTTGCGGTTGTTTAAATTTGTTTCTGAATGAACTAAAACATGTTTCGTGGACTGCAAAATAACCCCAGCTGATCTGGCACATACCGCGTTGATACAATGTTACGGATTTAGGCTAGCTACATTATATAACAGACGGAAGATAAGGTCCTTACAAATAACATACAAGTGACAAGTCATATACTCTCTTCTTTAGCTGGTGATAGGAATGGCAAAATAAAATATACTTACAATTTTACATCCTGAATTTCCTCAAAATGTATTTTCTTAATTCTACAAATCCGAATTATATGAGCCATGTCATAGGTTTTCAATATGGATTACACATTTTGAAATTCTGCTGTAATTTCGATGATAAGTACAAATGCATCCTCCTTACTGCACTCGAAATGAAATAAGCATTAAATTCCATAGTTTCTTTTGATAATTGCAATTGAAAGACTTCATATTTTTCCCACATCATGGTTTCAAACATTCAATGACAGAAACAGAAACACATTTGCAGACGTAAACACGCTTCTTCCGCGCCACTTCAATCCGATGTATTTCATGTATAATTTGCACAGATAAATCCAACCCAAAATCACAAACTTTCGTCGAATCGAAATAAAATACCAAAATATATTCATTACAGATCAAATGGAAAAGTTGTTGCAATGCGCATTTATTACAATATGACTGCAAATTTCAATTCTAACTAGACACGCCATTTTCTTTCGAAAGCTATGTCCATTGCGACTAAGTTCAAATTTATCTGGGCGGAGTTAATAATGATGTCACTGTGTAATGACAAATCTGCGCTTGTGTATTTAGCTTGGAATACGACATTCATTCATTTAGGTTGTTTCTTGTAGTGTATTTTGTTGATATAATTAAACCTTAGGTAGAATTTAAAAAATGAGCATATAATAAAAAGTTTACTGCATTTGTATGCGAAAATATGAACTCATTTTGTCTGAAGGATATACTGCACTCCCAAGGTCGTGAAGTATTCCATCTCAAAACTGGTTCATATTTTCCCTTACAAATGCAGTAACCTATACTTATTCGGTGTCCTGCTAAAAATAAAACGGAACAACTGAATGCAGTAGTCATAGAAGAACTATATATTGAAAAAAGGGATACATTGCAGTATTATAAATATACTCGTTAGTCGGCAGTTCATTGGTCCATGGAAGCAACGTTTTTAAAATTTCAGATTTATGAATATAAATAAATATATTTTTCTTTTTTCCATCAGTGGGTTAAGTATATCCGTTTTGTACTGAATTTACGGGAGCTTAAAAACTAGGAGATAATGTTGAGTTCTAATTAGGTATGTAAGGGATAATATCAATAACCACTGGAATAAATACATTCTAATTAACATATTATACTGTAAATTTTTTTATTCATATCATCCAATACAGAGTCGCATTTGAAATAAAATATGAAATCAGTGCCATTTAATTCATATATATATATATATATATATATATATATATATATATATATATATATATATATATATATATATATATATACATTTCATCTGGATCTGAGTATGAGCGAAAACGAATCTAACACTCCAGCTTTCGGCAAAATTGTAAAATTTACTCAAGAGCCAGATACGTCAATTTTGATAGTGGGTGTTTTTCTTGCAAACGTACTGTGTACTGGTGTTTGATAACGTAATAAAGAGATTGTATGTGATACAAATTTTCAAGTGTTACATGGCTTTAATAAGAGACATCTTCATGACGTGTGATGTGTTCAACGTTTATCCGTGCCTTGTCCCTGAAATTATACATTTATATTATTTGCGATTGCGCTTTCTTAAATTTTACCGTAATTCTTACATCTAGTGCATACCAGAAATATGTATCTCGAATTTTGTTGCAATGTGGATTCGATTTTCACACATATACATTTAATAACCTCTCTCTTATAAATATGAGTGACAGTGCTGTCCAAAATATGAATGCGTAACGGCTTATGGACTAATTAAAATCGAGTGTCAAGCCCTGCAAATATTCTTAATGATTGTCATAATTCGTGATTAACAAATCGCCAAAAATACACGATTACCGATTTGCTCATGATTGTTAATTTCCCGCTTTTTCCTCGATTCCTATAGAGCCTCGATCGACAAGACGTTTTAAAAGTGCATGAACGTGATATTTCAGTTTTGTCATGTATTTGTTCTGCCTCTAAAATCTTGTTTTACCAATTAATATACTGCCTGGATTTGCTTTATGAAAACTTTTCAAATGATTTTAATTGGCACAACGCGATCTTCCAATTATTTTAGATATTTTTCTTTGTTTTTCCTTTGCCACTATTTTTGACTTATCTAAATGAATTACCGTCTGCATCTAACCAATTACGTACTGTGCGGCGGTATATTTTCTTTTCTTGACATCATCAAGGAAGTCGTCTTAAACATGGCACTCGTTACAAATTACTATTTTAGACGATATTCTATGAGTTCCGTGCTACGCATCTATAATTAATGTTTGCATTAAAAGTTTATCTTCACCGTGGGCAATTGAAATTACATGTCACTAAATGACGTCGATTTTTCTCACTGATCTCTCTCTCTCTCTCTCTCTCTCTCTCTCTCTCTAACACACACACACACACACACTGGCGTGTGAATTATGTTTAGTCTCCACAGGATTGTTTCATTTTATATCAGACTTCTATATTCGTGATAGAGACGAATCTTTCCATTATATTATCATTAAAGAATGACTGGTTGGTTCCACACTATCAAAGATTTAAAATTACTTATGACTATCATATACTGCTGATTGCATAGGTTAGCGTTCATCCATGTCTGGTAGTTCTGCGAAAAGACGGGTAAAACGAAAGTAAAAGTAATGAAAGAACGAATGTATTCATATTTAAGGGTGTCATTTCACATTCCAATGCTCTTTGACAACTAGTACATGTAAGACTTACTGTTCCCACTGTTTCCATTGTTCACCTAGAAAAGTTTCGTTAGGTTGATTGAACAACTGCGACAAGTCTGTGATTCCTTTTGGACGTCCAGTTGTAGCCACCTTGTGCAGTTCTCCATCTCCGGGGAATCGGGATAAGGTTGGAAAAAATTGTTTAATCGTAGACTCCGTCTCACTGAAAGATTTGAACCAAATGTTATACATGTTATATCTTTACTTCCTTTATCTATGATAACCACCATGTTCTGAAAATAAAACAATTATAGTTATGGTAGATCAGCGAACAAATCAACTATTCAAGACTTCCATCGCACTTTGATTTATATAATATTTAAGATTCCCATCGCACTCTAAATAATTGTGCGCAAAAGGTTTCTGCTAATAAAGATCTATGTTTTCATTGTCACATTAAACAAAAAGACACACAGACGATTGACCTTTCCATTTCAATTAAGAATGATTTTAATGTCTATTATTTTGAACATTAATTTGGACGATTATTAAACAAAGATTGACGTTGTAAATATTATATTGCAAATATATTTCCTCAAATTACCAATTGCTAGGAAACATTTAGTGCAATGTTTTCTTTCTGGAGATAGGGAATATGGGGAAAGAGTCGGTTGAGAGAGTTGACAGAATTATTACAGTAATAGTTTTAAACAACTAAGTTTGTTTGGTAGACAATCAACAAATAGACGTTAATTATTTACTGATACAGGTTTTCATTTTGCTCCAATCCCACCAAATGTGAAAAAGGAAGATAGCAATGTACAAAAAGGACATTTATTAATTATGGCTTGTATTACTGCGAAACATTATGTTAATTGACGATCAACAAATACACGGTAAGTAATTATGCAATTAATTTCATATGTCACGGGGTTAACACGCAGTGTGAGTTGAGTGAACTTACACTTTATGTGGTTTGAGTCTCAGGCTCGGCTAATGGGGCTATGCGAGAAAGCGTGCCAGTAGCTTTTCGTGGGTCGGTGGTTCTTCCCGGGGTTTTCCTGGGTTCTTCCTCCAGCAGTTATATTGGCCGACATGAATAGCATATCTTGCGGTAAATAATGGCGGTAAACCCTACAACACCACCAACACTGTAAGTGTCCTATTTTGAATATTCATAAGGAAAACTTAAGATGTTAAAACAGAGGCAGACTATGTTATATTATAAATTTGAAAGTTTGAAAAGTACAGAATACATTATATTGGGCACGAGGTATTTCTTTTCCAATTTATCAGAAGCAATGCGTGAATTTAAACAGTTTATAGAATTCGTAAAATCTATTCGGCTCCCGTTTAACAAATTGTACTAATAATCAACAGATAATTTGTTACAAAATCGAATAATTAAACTGATATATCAATTCCCAAAAGACTGTTTCTCAAGCTAGCTTCAACTTTTGATCTTGAAAACTAAATGGATGTTTTCTTTCCTCAGTATAAAAGGGTACTGTGTGTTGTGATGTGATTTGGATTTTTAACGTAGCTTTAACAATTTTCCAGTCATATCGCTGCGATGTCTGCAATGTGGCAGTTTATAGTGATGTCTAGCACTGGGGCATCATGCCGCAGGCATGTAGCATGATGTCCCACCCAGTCACATTATCCTGACACCGGGCCGACCAGTCCTAACACTAACCTCTTAATGCTGAGCGCCAAGCGAAGCATAAAAGGGTACTCGAATGTTCGTAACATAATATAAATCAATATAACGAAATGTCGTTTACCCTGAATATGATGTTGACTGCTTTGTAACCCACTTTCTCCCTCTATAATTAGTAGGTTAAATAATGTGTCTCATTCAGTAGCTGAATGTTTGCTCACCGGTGTATTGTTTAGTAAACCTTAAGAACAGGCTTTTTGATGGTAAATGTGTTTTGCATCCTATGTTAATATCCAAGGACAATTCTTAGCAGTGTGTGGACACCAGGTGAACATTGGAACCACGTCGAACAAACCTGTCACACTGATTACTTCAAGAGAATATGTTATAAAGACATGCCGAGTCTTAATCGTTTTGAAGTTTATCTACCAATTAACTTGCTTATCTTATAAATTAATTTATCAAATACAGATTTATTAATCGAGGACAAAACAAAATATTTGAATGTTTATTGCATTTATTTTGACTTTCTCACTGCGGCATGTAGCCATTAAGTACGGGTTGCACATTTTTTTAAATAAAGGTAGATTCAGTTGGTTACGTCTATTTAGATTAACATAATGTCATTATTACCAAGTTCATAAAATATGTCTTACGGTATAGCTGGGAGCCCATTGATTATTGTGTCCACGAACATAAACTCAAGCTCGCTGCAAATACAGAATTATAACTGCATTACATGGTAAATTATATCAAATAAGAATGTTATCAAACAACGCTTTCACTTGAATAGAGCATACTATTTTTCACATGCAATGACACTGAAAATGGTTTCCTTTGAAAGTAAACAAAACTTAATACAATACATAATTTGTATATAAAAATTATTTAAATACAATGTATCTTGAACGATTACATACTATATTTGTTCACAATATATTTAATTATCATTCTGTAAGTGCATGGATGGATGAAGGGATCCTATGGTGAGGCAACTTTGTTATTTAATTTGTATAGCTCTGCTAATTCTTAATTTGGATGTATTTACCGGAAAGAGGAGAAGGTTAAAATGCAAAGAAGCAAACCGAATAATGGATTATAAGGATGTGTATCAATAGATTTATATTGCAACATACGAGGAGCCAATGTGGCCTCATTAAAAGACTGGCAAGTAATTGTGTCAGCTAAAGGAATAGTTTCTTAATCAGCATCTTTCTGAAGAACTATTTTTGCCATAAATCGGTACGCAAGCAGAGTATATAAATCAGGGGTTTCATAGAATACACATATTTTTCAACCTGTAGTAATTAGAAATGACATGAACTTTTCTCGTGCAATAAATGCAGGTAGGAGGGGATAATAAATTCTGGCGAGACTTATCAGAGGTTTGATGTTTTAATGCTGTGCCAGATTGAAATGCGGAAGTAATCCAATGCGACTGATGTATCTTTTTCACAAACTCTGCTGTGAAGAAATCTTACTATCAAAGCAAGCTTGAGCCAATGAATATTCAACGGCTTTAACAGCAATATTTCCACAGATTCAATCTTTTACTCATCAATATAGGTTTCGACATCGTTATGAACGCATTTATTAATCCATTCAATTAAAATAGATGTCTGAGGTTGTCGTACCACCTATCAAATATTTGTCCATTTTATATTGCGAATTCTACATGGGCTTGTCCAGTTTCTATCCTACAATTCATAAACCCTTGTTGATATGCCTCAAGAACCAACCCATCCCCATCGAAGATAAATGCCTTGACCACGTCATAATCAGTACTTCGTCGTATCGACAGTGAAGTGTACACTTTACGTGCATTTTCAATAAGTACCCATTGTAGTAATAAAGTCCAGTGCTTTACTAACCATTTCAATTTAACAGCAAATTTCTCAGAAAGAAGGAAATATTGATCTACTTATTTTTCGTTACACTCAATCATTTTCAAAATTTCTGACACTTCCTGCATATGATTTGAAGAAAAAAACCACAACAAATTAGATAACTTGTTGTTTTCACTGAAGATTTCTTAAATATGTGAAATTGACATATTACTAGCGGCAAAGAAAATTTCAAAACAAATTCAATGAAATTTTTTTTAAGCCATTTTGAAATTACTGAAATATTTTTACAAACATTCGTATCCAGTCCGAGCCACAATTTGTGTTTCGATTATATGCGCTTAAACTCAATAGCATAAAAGCTATTTGATGGATTAAATTTTTTGTTAATTATGCAAGATATAAATCTCATATAATAGCATACATGCGGAAAGACACAACAAATAAAATAACAGCAGCTGACCGACCATTCTACTAATTAACAAAGACTAGAACTCAAATAAAAGAACGTAAAGACAGGCACATAGATTGTTCGTCGATGGAACCGTTAGTACAATTTCCTACAGACTTAAACAGAAGCTTAATAAACTCAAATAACCCTGAAGCCAAATTTAGGTCGGTCATGTGCGTCACGAAATTGTGTGAATCCCTTAGTTATTTATTAAATACATGTACTCGTGTTTCGTTCTGTGTGTGTGTGTGTGTGTGTGTGTGTACAATGATACACGAGGATGATTTAAGTGTATTGTACAGTATTTCGAAACTGAGCTCGGTTCATCCTATGCCGCACGAGCGAAGTGCTTTCGATAGGAAAAACAGATATTTATCAAGCGCACAGATTATGTTGGGCTACATTATCTGTATATATATATATATATATATATATATATATATATATATATATATATATATATATATATATATATATATATACTTCACCATTGACGGAAAACATTAAACTACGGAAACATCTTCTCAGGGGGCAATCTATTTAAGGACTTGCATATATCCAGCTCCTATGGTATGTGAGTTATTAATTCTTTTTTATGTATATTATACGTTATAACTATTGCACTGCCACGTTTATTTTTGGATTGCGTTGTATAATGTAAAAACTTTCTATTCTTGCTCGTGACTTAACAGGAGATATATATTACCAATAAAGTCGCATTGTATTAAGAAACATTTAGTTTCATAGCATTTTTATCGGACACAGGTAGGTTCCTCTCCGAACCTGTGTATTGCTTTGTAATGTTGTATAGCTTACCGCATATAACGTCGTTCATTATTATCATATATGCCCGTGTCATTATTAGTACACGGTGTTAGATCTACTTTCAGCTGATCAGAGCTGACGGGGTAGCCGCTGTGGAGCTGACCATAAAGCTGACCATAACAGCTGTAGAGCTGATCATAAAGCTGACCATAGCAACCATAGAGGTGACGATGGAGCTGACGACATAGCTAGTTGGATATCAACCGTATAAATGATTCAACGGTATTTTGCTGGTAGAGTAGCGGGTGATCAGACGTTGCTGACCGATTGGTGGGCGCTGATTACTTGATTGACTAATTGATTGATTGGTGGTCGGTAATTACCTGTAAAACTGACTCCTTGATTGACAAGTGTGACTGGTAGTTACGAATTCTAGTGACGGAGTGTTTTGTGTAACCCCATACATGTATTATTTTAGCCGTGGGCTAATTTTATGGTTCGTTATATCCAGTGTTTTGTGGGACTGTATAGATATATTGCATGATATCTCTATTTTTTATATCATTTTACTATTTGAGTAAAGTCCATCATTTTTCACTATTTGAGTGTATACGTCATTTTTAATATACGAGTAAAGCACATAATGTTTACTATTTGAGTAAAAGACATAATTCTTTCGGTCGTGTGAAATTACTACGAATTATTAACCTTTTTCCTTGTGCTATGTGAGGTCATTTACTTGTATTCACATTCATGTGACATTATTCGGTTCGTGCAGATATTGTTAATTTGTGCAATACTTGGATCTTATACATGCACGTATTAATCGTACTTTTTTAATTTGAGTCATTCATCAATAAACGTTGTATTTGTATCAACCATTATTAGTGTTTCGTTATAAATCCGACCCAAATCCGGTTATCATGTTACAATGTGGAACCATCGGGATGGCAAAATCACCACGAAAAGTCATTGTGAGGTAAAGCCACTGAGAAGAAATACAAAAAACTGGAGATGTGATGAAATGAGCACAAACGCAATAGAAATAGCCTTAACACATGTTGATACTACTACTACTGCCTACTACTACTACTACCACTATTACTACTACTGCTATTATTAGTATTATTTTTACTACTGCTATTACTACTACTATTACTAATAAAATTACTATTACTATTGCCATTATTACTAATATTACTACTACTATTACTACTACTATTAGTACTATTATTACTACTACTATTACTACTACTACTATTACTTCTACTAATATTACTTCTACTACTATTACTACTACTGTTACTGTTACTACTACTCCTACTACTACTCCTACTACTACTACTACTACTAATAATAATAATAATAATATGAAATCTATATCAGAAGCATTAAATAACATACTTGAACGTTCATGAAAATGTCGCTGTAAACTTTCTGGCGAGATTTCTGCTACCCAAAGTACCATCAGTTACAACATTTAAATATCCTCTGAATGGTATGGAACGCCTGATGATTTACAGCATTGTTATACTCAGCTCGCTTTGTTTCTTCTTTTTGGTAAACAAATCAAGTTTTTATATTGATTGTCTATATGATTTATTGATGAGTACAACTTGTTTTAATATGAATGCAAACTTTGTTTGGTTCTTGTTGCGAATATTTAAATGTTTTCCCCACAATTCATATAAAGCAGAACTTTATCCATGAAAAATAAACTTTCAACCCGTTTTTATTTTCTAAGGAAGTATGTATTTAGGTTGCAACTCTCAACTTTCGGAGAAATGCTACTTGTTGCTATTATATTTTTAATATTTTTAACCACATAGATGTCAATACGGATTTAGTTAATTAAGGAATGTACAAGTCCCGAGAGTAACAGAGTGTATGTACAATCGGACTAAATCCCGACATTGTATACCACACTAACATTATCACGTCCTATTAAAACAAAAAAGAACGCTGCTTCGAAGAGGAAGACACTGTCAGCGATCATAAAATATTCTTACACAAATACCTTCAGAACATTCTGCTATAATGATGCAGGTATCCCCATGAAAACAACACGAGACGCACACATTTAGCTTAAATTGCTTTGCACACTGCAAATAATTATCTCGTTTATGTGTCAACAAAAATACCATATTTGTAATACTATCGAATCAACATATATTGTTTATACCCCTCTTCCATATGAAATCCTTCGTGTTCAGTCATCAGTGTGTTAGTAGGGTTGAGAGCATTTGATTCATCTTCTCTGTAACAAAATGTAAACACTTGTAATATAGAGGGCATGCGATAATAACTTCAGATTATGTTTAAACATGGTATTGTTTTATTTCAAGCAGATTTTAACAATTCAAGTGATGTATTTTAATTGCATGTCAAAACTATGTCTATATCAGTATGTACAGCAGATCCTAGCTACAGCTAATACTGAAGATTGGACATTGTGTTGCTTTTGATATTTTTTATATTCGTTATATATATTGTGTGGAAATAACGATAACTCTAACACAACACGACCTCCTCATAATTTTATTCGGCTGAATTTAAACAACGAGTATATGTTTTATGATAAAACGGAGCACATTATATATGAAATGACTAACGTAGCTCGAACGGTGCAACACGCCGCTCGAGAAGCAAGTTTTATTATCACGCGTATCATTCGCATGTTGAACAGTGAGAAAGGCATTCGCTGACGGCTTTTGTGTTTATTATTCAGCAGATAATAAAATTTGAGAAGAAAGTAAAACAAAAAAGAGCTTGAAGACTAATTTTGCATTTGCACTATCTTTAAACGAATATCAAATAGCATTTTATATAATCTATGCAGTACATTCATACGAAGTTTTCAAGAATAAGAACATGCATCTGAGGATAACTGCTGTAGCATTATGGATTGTTGTATGTGTTTCACTTGTGAATTACTCTAATGTATGCAGTGTATAACGAGCATAGTCAATGCGGTTCTTCCATTAGCTCGTTGTTTTAATTTTCAATTTGGCTTTTTAATATTGCAATGCAGTTAACACAAAGTATGGACAAGGCTTATACTAAAATTTGATAATTTCATCCCTTCGTCGAGCCTTCATGTAACTACCATTACGACATGTTGATGTAAGGAATCAAATATAACGGGTTACAAATGAATCGTCTAAATCCCAGGTCATGATAAAGGTCTCACAAAAATTTGAGAGAAATCAAACTTAACTCCATTTGCATCTACTGGCCAGTCTATATACAGTATATACCGCCATAACATTACAGGTTGTTTACATAAATTGACTTAACTCATATCAGATTTGTAATATTGTCTCAGGAATTAAAATTTAAAAAAATATGCAATGTGTAGAACACATTCACATACAGCAAATGAAAAATTAAGTAATCGGATTTATTTCCTCTGAATATGATATTCAGTCATCTTCACACAAGCATTTCACTATACTGAGTTCATTCCGTTTATCTCTTTGGGTTGAATGGTTTTGTTTTGCTTTTGCTTGCAGAACACACAAAATGTTAATACGGACCACACCACTAAAATACGAATCGAGATAGACCGATATGGAGTTTATTGTCATATGTTCTGAAATGAAATGCCTTCAGATATTTTGGGAAGTAAATTAATAGGAATATTTTCCAACATTACAAGTTGTTAAGTACACCAAATATATACTATATGTGTTTTTAACAGTGTGAAAAGTTTATCATGGACCTAGCTGACTTCTCTATTGAAAGTATGTTGTAACATAAAACATAAATCACTTTGAAATAAAATGGGTACTATTTTAACATGAATAATAACATCTTCAATATAGGTTCATCTTGTTAAAACAAGTTAATTTTTGTAATTGAGATAAATGTGAGATCATATCAAACGAATTTAGCCACTGTGTCCACTTGTTTAAAACAACCTATGATCATTCTGAAAGCGCATTATTATTCGATCGATTTAAACACACATTCATCCATGTCAAACACATTAATAATTTCCGTTATCTGAACTTGTTATGAGTTAAAATAGAAATATATGTGGTCTTAACGTAAGTAATAGTAAAGAGTGAGAAGCACAATGCTTTGTAAATATGAAAAATGATATAACGGTATTGCGAATTAAAACCCTGAAAATCATAGCAAATTATTATACACAGAGACTATATGTCAGCTATGTGTTAGTTGTTTACACATTGTTTTGAAAAGTTCAATTTTTCAGGTCAAGTAAAACATGAACTTGATCTTAGACAAGAGGAAGTATAATATACAATGTTACATTATCAATAGCATATATAAAAATACCAAAAATAAAAAACTGACAAAGATACAAATTAAACATGCACTAACTCGAAATCGAAGATTATCACAAAAATGAGTCTAAAACAAGATAAAAATATAAACTACATAGAGTATGTGTGCTTATTTACATCTGTATTTATATATACTGTGTGCATGCATGTATGCATGTCAAAAAGGTTGGATGTATCTTTGAATCATACATGTGTCTGTATGATTGTTGTGTGTGTGGGTGTGGGTGTTAGATTGAAGTTGAATTGAATAAAGAAAGAATAGCCCTTGAAGTCGATAGACGATTTTAAATGAAGTCTGCATGATTTGTGATAGTTGTAAATCTGTTTAGCATGTTTTTGGTATTGAGATAAAGATGACATTTTCGGACCTATAATACACCTTGAAATCTACATTTTTCAACAGATTAAACAGTGAAACATTTATAGTGCAAACTATCAACCATGCCTGTCAAGGACAAGCTTTGAACTTTTGTGATGCGTCAAAATATATAACAAATGATATATTCCTTATCATACAGATTTCGTATGCGAATTTCATTAACACTGCGTGCAATTCTTTTTCAATTTATCCACGCAACGAGCAACAATTAATCGTATATTTTTTCTTTTCGCCCCGTGGTGAAAGCCTGTTAATCAGGAGGCAATTAAGACATGGACTCCAGTAACAAACCGATTGCTTTCTGGTACCTGGGAACAATTATCAGTTTATATTCCTGTAGCTACACACCTTCTTCGCTTTTACCTATTTCATATTAGCGTTTTAATTGGCAGGGAGCATATAACTTATACTGAGGACAGTTATAAAAAAGATGCAAATGTATGTGCAAATAAACTTACACATCAAGGTTGTTATCAAATTGTGTATATTGTACGTCGTCACTCATTCATTCGCTTGACTGAACCAAAACGTACTAAATCGTAACTATTCAATCTGAAAGAGTATACATTCCAGTTAGACATGTTATAGGTCACTTTCAATGTGTTAACAGAAAACATATTGTGCATCGAAAGAAACAATCATCATAACGTATGTCTTCTAATAGTTTGCCCTACTCATAGTGTGTCATATAACAATGGAGTTCGTTATGAATTCAGTATATTACTTTAAAGGTTTTCAGATTGCTTATTATTTGTGCAGCTTGGTTAGCATGGCCAATATACAAGGATCATTTTAGCTTAGTGTATTGCTTTCTTGTCATTAGCGGCGGTGCAAATTGCCGGTCAACGTGGCTATGTGGTTTCGTTCGGCCTATTTTACGTAACTTAAAAAAAGAAGAAACGATAACGGAGCCAGAAGACAGCTCCTGTATGCATCTTCATACGTTACCTGTGCGCCAGTATGCTTTCCGTTGAGGGTAAGGGTAATCACAACGTTTTCGTGACATTAACTCAATGGTTAACATTATCAAATGAGCTTGTATATTCAATGGTAAGACTTCACAGACGTTAACCGAACCTGGTCAAAAGGTATCACTGCAGTTTACATATATTCCTTGCAACCGTCCATTGTAGTGAAGCTGATCTCAAACATTTATATGAAATGTAGCCTTAAACAAAGGGTATATTCTCCAATAAATTTATTGTTAATAGGCACACGTTAATCAAACTGAATAAACAGATAGTTAATTAATACATGTAACTACCATGTTACATATGATGCTACAAACCCCTCATCATATATCATCAGCAACTCTGTCTAATGAATTAAACAGACACAACATATATATATATATATATATATATATATATATATATATATATATTAACGTATAAAGTATTTCTTGCTAACAAAACCATAAATTGGAATTCACCTGCTTTTATAAGAAAGGTTGCAAAAACATCATTAAGGTCAGTCGCGGAAAATTCAATTCCTGAACTTCGCAATTCATTGGCAGTTTTCAATATTAAGTTGCTAGCCCATACGACAGAATATATGCACGCCGCTAACTGCAATGGTTAGACAGGCATTAGTTAATTGTTAACAATCCATTAGGTAACATTTTCATCTACAAATTATGTTGTGCCTATCATCCATATAAGGAACAGAGAGAAAGGCAAATGGTGAAAGGCACGATTGTACCTCGGAAATTCATATTTGAGCTAGCAATCAGTTTTATTTTATAGCAATATGCATTAATTTGCTTTTCAACCCATATGCTATCATACATTTGAAACAATCATACGAGATTGGCCATTTATTATCCATCGGTAAGGTGGGGTGGGGGTGGGCGATGACTTTATCAAACTAAGCAAGATATTTTCTTCCTCTCAGGATCAGTTGTTACTGTTTTACAATCGTACCAAACAAAATCCTAGGCTTCCAAACTGCCCCCAACTCATGGGACATTAAATTGCGGGTGCCAGACACAAAATAATTTCAGAAGATAAGTCTTTACTCTAAGCTTTCTTCTACGTATGCAACATGTTTTCTTCATTGTTTGCTCAAATTTCGGATATAACCTTTTCTAAGCATTTGCTTTTAACAAGCAGCTATATAAGGCAGATAGCCGATAATAAACTGCTAGAGAAATTCTTTCCATAAATAAAAAAGTTTTCTGTTTGTTTCTTCGGGCATTTTATAATTTTGCAAATATCTATGTATCTGGAACTATTATTTTGGGCGTAAGAAACATATAACTCATATACTCTCAGTGTCAGAATGGCTAGCTAATCATATCGTTGCAAATCAAAATGTCTTCAATTTCGTAAAAATGTCTCAATTCTGTACTGTAGTAAACACTGCCATTGCGAGTTTTACTATATTGAATCGAGTTAATCAGTTTTTATCCTGTAAAATGTATTAGAAATTTAAATAGCATGCTCTCATTATGAACTCGAGAGTGTTATTTTGGGGCACGAATCTATGGGTATGACTGATGTGGAACAGGGCATGGTATATGTGTGAGGAAATAGAGATATTTTAAAACTCCCTAAGCATTGGTACATATGCTCAGAATGATACAGAAATCTGTTGATGAACTAGGTCATGTAGCATTTGACTGAAAATGTTCGTTACAACTCTTTAAGTTGTGTTCACTAATATATTATGACCAAATTTAATTTGCGGTCTTTGATCATGTGTAAGTATAATACGTGCATCTAGAATGCTGTATTGTCTTAAATATATGATAGCTGTCCTAAATTCAATGCAGGTTTTAGGTTTAACAGTTGACGGCTCTATCACACGTTGTCAGATCAGGACTATGCCCCTCGTAGTTGTATGAACATTATACTCAAAGAGTCATGATTGGCAAGTGTTGTTTTTAAGTAAACATCATTTTGCTATCTTCAAACATACATGAAGCTTTATTTCCTGCCTCAAAGTGCATGGATAACTCTATATGTGGTTAAATGATCTTGACATATCTTAGGTCTAAGGTATAATGTTTGGTGATAGAAATATTAGTAAATACATTTATCTCTGATGGTACTTTTACATATTAAAACACATAGATTGCAAACAAAATTGAACTGGTTTAGGGGATATGTATTTATTAATAATCGGCACTCATGGTCCTCAAGATTATAAAATCATAATATGATTTTTCTACTGATGCTGAAAATATGGCGTAATTTGCCTATATACAGGTTTTACATAATCCCTTTGATGCACCTATATTGCATATGAAGTTCATCATATTTGTAGGTTTTGTAAACAAATAACAGAATCGTTGTTTGTATTCAAATTCTGAATATTAGTGAATTATATTGGCTGCTAAATAATTGTGTTCCCTTTTAAATTTTTCATTTGTCGCATCAAAAATTTGTCTCCTAATTCTTGATCTATGATTTGTCAGAGGTTAATGTTCCCTTAAGGTCCAACTATGATTATGATTGCCATGGTCCACATTTGTTTTTCAACACAAATTTGTACAGTAGTTTTAAATTCATCCTACGTTACTGAAAACCAAGTGAATCAATGACCTGACCCTGCACTTGCAACACTCGTGCATCAGTTGACCAACAACTGTTGCTTCATATCATACATCAACGTATTAGAGGTAAGATAGTATACTACTGAATGGGTCTGCTTCAGAGTCAGCGTTTAAACCATAAAAGCTTATAAGTATATTTAACCTCATTAAATGTCAAACATTATTTCTTCCTAGGTCTTGCGCAGTGATTCAGGATCAATTTCACGGCAACTACATGCACGTACAATAGCTGTAAATCCTTGGTTAAGTGTTTGCGTGTTGTTCTGGATTTTCCTGACTCTCTAGAAACTGTTGCTACTGGTAAACGTTTGATACTATCATGCAAATCACGCGATAGCAGTCAATAGGTCAGCAGCATGTTCTCTAGAACAGACTGACACTATCGTTGCGGGCAGATGGAAGACTGAAACAGTAGACAAAGTTCCAACTGAAGAGACTGACCCCTGTCGTATCGGGCGAGAATGTTTATGGAATCATTTTCACACTATATTGTGTTTGCTAAGGTACATTCGTTACTTCGCCCATTTTCCATAGAAATAAGTTCAGTTTTCACTCAGTTCATTGATAACATGAACGTCATTTACAACAAAGGCTGTTTTTGTTGCTGTTGTTGTTTTAAAGCCATTTTCTAGCAAATGATATGCTATGTATGGCGCCCATTATAACTGGTGAAGAAGAAGGCAGGAAAATCCAAGAAAGAACCACCAACACAAGGGAAGCTACTGGCAAGCTTTCTCACATGCGCACATTTTCTGAGCCCGAGAGTCGAACCCAGAGGAACATAGTTGAGATGGTAGTGATAAGTAAATGCCAACACTTGAGACTACTCGGTCACCTTTGGCGTCACCAGTTGTGGGGTTATGGTTATATTTATTATAGTGTTTTTTCCTAGAATCATTACGGGACAGTTAGAATATTGTATGCTGGATATAACCAAAAGGGAAGAAGGGGTGAACCAATGTCACAGTTTCATTGGGTTGTATGAACTGTACCTTGTACCATGAATTCAATCTACACCGATTGAGTTGGGGCGGGCTATCATAGGTGTCAGAAATGTTCATAAATTTGTGTAGATGGCAACGAAAGTTTATAGTTTTATGTGCGGTAGAGTGGGAGAGGTGGTCCAAAACAAAATCAAGAATTAAATGGTTTTGATGACTTCCGTCTTAGTTTTGTTGTTTGGGTATAACTATTAATATACTTTCTTGCCATACGGATGAGTTTCATACTGATATAGATCATTTTTGTTGGACATGGGCGTGGCAACTAAACAAAACATGTCATTATTTTATCCCAATCAGTTGTTACGAATATATCCGCCCATAACACCTATTAATATCTTTCTTACACATCTCCATCTCGTATATATGTCTCTCTCTCTCTCTCACACACACACACACGCACGCACACACACACACACACACACACACACACAGACACAGACACACATACACTCACACACACATACGAGCGAATACACAATGTCCTTCCGTTTCACACTTTATGGATTAAAATGGTTCATAATATTAACATTAGCTAAAGAAAATATTTATGAAGCAGTAGAAGGTAACGTCCTCAGTATAGACCGAAGTGACTGTGCTTTTGAATATTGTGTGGATATGATGATATTAACTGGGTATATAATACTTGATATTATCTTATAGCCCTCTATGGGGTATGTATCAATTATCATTTCATCATGCTCCCTCTACTGAGTATATACTAATTGCCATTATCATGTTGCCCTCGTGGGGTATATACTTATTATGACTGTATCATGCTACCCTCTACTGGGCATTGCGTGGAGTGATTCGCTGAATAATCCGCCTAACTGACGTTGTTAAGTATATACAGGGTGATGTTAAGCTCAAGAATTAGCCAATACGTATGCTGCAGCGTAACATGATGTTCGCAGCTGGTCTGTTATGACGCAACGGCCAGAAAAGGCGTGTCACATGATAATAATTTGTACATATCCTCAAATCAGTCACACGACTACTTAGAAAAAAGATCTGTGCTAAAATATTGTTGTATCAACTATAATATTGTAGAATTCAATTTTATATACAATATCATATTTAACAAATGTGGAGACAGAATAAATAAATAATAGTGTTTTTCTGCTGCATATTGTGTTTTCGTCTTTTTTACATGCGACTCGCAAGTGCCCAATTAAATAAATTTCCGGCAGCCGGATGATTTCCATGAAAGAATAAGATAGTGTTTTTGTCCGACCTGAGCAAAGCGCATGAATACATTCATGCTTATATATATATATATATATATATATATATATATATATATATATATATATATATATATATATATACTATCTTTTAGTATGCTTATATGAATCTGAAGTTACTAAATCACTTAATTATAATTGCCACATTTGAGTATATTTCATTAGATATCGAAGTGATGGAGTTTGGTTAACTTATCTACTTCCTGGTTATGTTGGCTTTGTTTATATAAACCACCTCACCCCACCTAATTATATGGCGTTCTATGCTTCATTATTTATCAACTTCCTACTGGATCATTATTATAGATAATACATGTACAATATTGTGTTTAAGACTTATCACGAATACGTCATCCTAACTTTACCTTTAGCGTTATGATTCTCTGTGTCCGAACACTGGCAGTGGCTACGTTGTGTCTCTTTCTGAAACAGACTACCTAGGCCTACTAAGAATTATATTTATATATCCAGTTCAAACTGCCGATTCAGTTTACTTCCTCGTTGGCTATTGTAAGCCTGTGGTTATAACATCGATCCAGTCTGACCTAGATTTTTATCACAAAAGATCAAAAAGTACGACCTATTTTGCTTTGCCAGCCATGCCTGCTTGATACGGTGACTTAATTGATGACACATGTACATTGTATACATGTATTAAAGTCCTGAATTAATAATATACATTGCCACTCATCAACAATACAACACTATTTACACAGAGACATTGCTGACTGCTGCATATAAAAATGCATACATCTTCAAACTTTATGTATATATTGATATCCATGGACGGATCCAGACATGCCATTTAATATCGGATGTTTCAAAAGGGTTGGGACGGATTCGCAGACCCAAGGTAACGAAGCCACCAAAAATGTCTGCATTTTAAGCATTTCATGGGCATAATTCTAGCCATCTAAATGTAAAAACATAAGTATTGTAGAATACGTTCCGGATGTTTCGAGCTTTTATAATGGGGCGGTTTGTGGGGTGAGCACATCCGCCTATCCCGCCAACACGTTTGTGCTTGATCCGCTCTTGATAACATAATCTACTATTATAGACTAAATACTTCATAAGTAGATATATTAATGTTGATGTCGATACATTACCATCACAGTCGCTGGCGACATTACTGATCAGGTAAAACAATACACGAATCCTTAGGAAACAAATATTTGGCTTTGAACCATTGTCTGAAATCAAATTAAGTGCGCATGTTAGACTTCATCGGCATACGACTGTACATTTGTTTTGTATGTATATATTTATTTTTGTTGTCGATGTTGTTGTTTGTTTTTTATTTTGTGTTCTATTTTGGTTTAATTAAAAGGAGCCGCATAACAATATCGATACTTTTTTAAATATGATCTTCAACACTAACTTTGTGTAACCAGCTTTGTGCTATCGGCTGTTGGAAACGATTGCCACACGGTAAACTATCCGTTTTGCCCCTACATTACTCAAACAACTGTAATGATCAGTTCGATAAACGTTCTGTCCATTCAGTAATGCATTACGCTAAGTAAAAAGTAGGACCAGATAGCCCTTGAAAGTATCTAGTATATTCTGTTATTACAGTCGTTCCCAACCATTTTTCGCTTGAGACCTAAATTTACCATCAACATGGCCGTATGAATATGCATTAAATAGCACAAACATAGTTGTTATGATGACTCTTTCTTATTGTACTGAAGACTACATGCCACCCTGATAAATGAGGTTTGGAACAGAATCGTCATTCCATGGAAAGTAGGTTGGAAATTATTAAAATATGGATACATTCACATACCCAGGTAATCAGCATTAACGTTTCCCATGTTACAGTGAGTTGTATACGATGGAGAATATATGTTCTATTCTTTAGGAAATTGAATAATCTTTTTTTGTCATCACATAACCCTCGACAAACCAATGTTTCAGTACTGATTGACTTCGACTTAAACTTGAAGTAGCTTATACATTACGTGGATACAGACAAGGTGGGTACCACAGAAAAGAATAGGAAAACAGGGACAACTATATAATTCGTAGTGCCGAAAACAATCATGACAAAAATCAAACAAACACAAAACAAACACCCAAAACAAAAACTAAAATACGACCAAAGGGTGTGTTACAATGTAGACCGGTGTCCTATTTACAAGCAAATGACCGAAATTGATACACATGGCGTGAAATCAAATGTCTTTCCATGGCCCTAGAACCAAAATTTTGAAAAATAGTGACAATATGTAATAGTATTATCTCCTTATCTAACATTTGTACATACATAAATTTCTTACACATATAATATAGCATGTGCTAATATAAATAATAGTGCATATATAGACAGGACACTGTTCATCAAAAATATTGAAAAACAGAACAAATAAGAACAAAAACACATACAAAAAAATGAAAGATATGATTAAAGCGATAAGACAAATTATGATATCCATCTCCGGTATAGATGGTCATAGGCTAATCATATCTTCATAAATACAAAGGAGATATTAGTGTATAACATATGATATTAACGTTTTGTGACATGAGTTGATCTATCTGATGGACTATACATGTATATATGGAGTTTGATCCAACATATCTATCTATCTGTCTATCTATCTATCTGTCTATCTATCTATCTATCTATTTATCTATCTATCTATCTATCTATCTATCTATCTATCTATCTATCTATCTATCTATCTATCTATCTATCTATCTATATAGTGGTTAATCAATGACCTCATATATAGTGGATAATCAATGACCTCATGATAAAGCCATACCTAACCTTTGATAACAGAGATACACTCCTATATTTTAAACCACGAGATTACCTGCTGCATGTATGTCCGTGTAGTCTTATTAAAATACATATATGGTAAGAGAGACTAAACCTTATAGTTCAAGCGCTGTGTTTCTGTGTGTAGGTGTTACATATATATTCTTTTGCATAAAAGATAAACAAACGTTGTCAACTTGCCTCTTTAAATCAACACATATATTTGTAAACCATGCTAAGGTATGACATATTTTGATTATATAAATATTTGATAGCTGTGAAAGAATCGCCAAAACATCCATTTTTTAAATATTCCCAATCAAAGTTGAAGTTTTTCCCAGACCAAACGAGAATATATTAGAGTTTGTTCTGCAAAGTATGGTGAATTGTATCACCGCCCGTGTCTCGTTTAATTGTCACATCAGCTTCTAGAAATGTAGCTAAATTTATAAAATTCGCTTAGTGTACGAATGACTTAAACATAATTTATTGATATGCAACATTCATTTGATACATGCTGAAATAGACTGGTCTGTGTACATCTGATCTGCTATGTTTGTTCTGAGCTCTGGAAGAGTAAGTTGTTGATACTACAAAGAAATCAAAGGGAGAGAGATACATTATGCCGAATAGGAAAGCTGATCACTTCTTAATAAGCTATCGATACTTCCGCAAGTTATGACAACACCCATTAATCTCAAGCAACCATATCATCCTCATTCAGGATGTAATAAATGGAAGAGTTATACTGCTTGTTGATATAAATGGCGCCAAACGAATTAAGAAATTTTACGTAAATGTAAAGCTGTTGGCGTGAAAATTCACCGAGATACAGACGCTGACATCATTCGCGATTATGTCGAACGATGTATAGCTGTAAATGTTCATGTCTGCACATTTACGGCTAGTGCTTGATTCTTGCGTTGGGAAACCCACATTGTCACTAGCCAAGGTTCCGATATGTTGACCGATCTAAACCTTGGCGGATAAATCATATATGTCGATGCTTCGGGTCTGTGAATTTCATTGGATTCAGCTGCAAGCTGCCGTATCCATCCAAACTTAATTTGTCTAAATTTTAAAAAGGTTCCTACATGATCGAGACAAAGGAAGCACACACGTGGAATGGCCTCATAAATAAGCAGGTTTACACTTACTTGAACGTTGTCATACTTATAATGCTAAACTTACAAAGTATCTCTTTGAAGTCAACAGCCTCGACCATTTTCGGCCGATGTACCATGTGCCCCTGTTACACACTATTGGTAAATTGTCATTACAAACTATAGGATACATCTCATGAAATCTAATATATGTCGCTAGGAAAAGGTACTGCAATATCTGACAGACCAGCCAGGTTGAAGATAAGTTAACATGTCGGAACCTTGGCTAGCAATGGTGGGAAAACCACTCGAAAAACTCTTTATATATCATACTGAAAAAGTTATTTCCCTTGCACTATCTATCTATCTATCTATCTATCTATCTATCTCACGCCGCTCTCGATAAATTGATACATTCATGGATTTCCTCGTTTATTCGCTCGCTCACAAGCTATTGTGATAAACTTCCCATTACACACATATTTCCATATGTTATCAAAGCAGTAAACCTCCACACAGGATAACAATAGGACACAGTACTTTTCTATATATCTCAAATTTCAAAATTAGGTCCATAAATCAGCCCTTCACCCGTGATGATATTGATGTTGGGATGAGGGGCTGATTTCACCTATTCATTAAAAGCTGCAATTATCGGCAGACATTTTTGAATGCACACATCGGTGTATATTTTACGGTATTTTTCGCGGCTGTTGAGCTCCTGTTGGCTGAAGGGTTCCTTATGCGATATGTACAGCATATTTCCGAATCAAATACAAGCAGAATTACACAACCCTAAATACCGTTGACATTTGCAAGTTGTGTGGTCATCAAACTGCACAGAGCAACCAATCCGATGCGACTTCCGCTAGTACGCTAATTAGCAACTTTACGTACACTTGATGATGTGACTCGGCCGTTATGCTGGAAAGCGCCAAAGTATGATGGACGAATTATTTGAGGGTGTTCTCGCCGATTTGAGCTATGATGTGAGATTAAAGGCATAACAACAAGAAACAGTGTTAAAATTAGTTGAGGGAAAGCATGTTATTCCTTTTTTACCGACCGGCTTCGGGAAAAGCTTGATATATAATAGTATCCATATCATCAAGAGAAACGTGAATTTAAGAAATGTTGATAAAATGATATTGCTCTTTATTGATCTAGGAGTTATTTGTATGTGATAATAATGATAATTAAAAAATACGATAACTGATTGGGATAGTTGTCTTGGTTATAATAATAATAATAATAATAATAATAATAATAATAATAATAATATTTAGATGTAATTTAGGTCAGTTGCACATTATGCATATCCATCATGCGGTACAAAAAGATGTCATAGTCGTAACAAAAGAACGTCGTATTTATAAGAAATAATATAGATACAAGTAATAATTATTGCTTTCTACTGATATAAGTGAGATACATTTAGATACTACACATTATTCAAACAAGGGCATTTAAGGGTGACCCTAAAAGCTGTGTGGAACAAGATTTGTGATATTGATCTAAAATCTTATGTAGCAGGATTCGTATATAAAATTATTTTATTATTATTATTATTATTATTATTATCATTATTATTATCATTATTATTATTATTGAAACATTAACATCATATCCATTATTATTATTATTACATTATTTTTTGGCATTGAAACACCACAAAGCGAACATATATTTTACGGCATTGTTTACTATTTTGGCATTCCTTTTTTGTTCTAATCACGCGTTAACTTAACTGAGCTAGGATGATATACAGAGGGTATTTCTTATCTCTCTTGTTCAGAGTCTGCTTGCATCACGTGATAGTCACATTCACGCAGCTACAGCCGAGTCACATGACCAAGTGGACCTAAAGTTTTGAATGAGCGAACGAGCGGAAGTCGCATCGGATTGGATGCTCTGTGCATTATGGTAACCACGAAATTTGGAAGTGTCAACGTTATTTTTGGTTGTGTTATTCTGTTTGGATTTACAAGTTGTCAAACAGGAGTTGATTCGGAAATATATTGTACATATCTCAAATAGGTGTGACATATATGTGGCCGTTTCCGCATTAACCTACCTACCCACCTACTTACCCACTTACATACATACATACATACATACATACATACATACATCAACTCATGAAACATTCAAAATTTTCCAGTACATGCTTTGACCGCTATGTTTAAGAATGGGCAAGGAGGTACTTATATTTTCACTTGATCGTTCGTTAACGGTTATTCTTCTCTCGGAAATAAACGTCTGGTTCGCAAAGTATGAGCTTGAGGTTTGAAGTCGGATTTTACACGAACTGGACTTGTCTTCGTGATATTTAATTAGATAAAACATGATTAAGGTTACCGGAATAACTATGATGCAAAAAATCAATTTCCACGCCTTTGCACCATATTGTAAGATACAATTACAAAAGCTGGATTTTATGTAGCCATGTTTATTATGCGTGATAGATAATCTGAGGGTGTCCTTTTTTAGTCATTTATTAACAGCAGGGCGAATACATTTTTATTCCAACCTCAAAGAACATGTTGTAAATATAAATGTTTGATATGCCTTTAGTTTAAAAAACATCTGACGAGAAAGAAAGAAAAATAACAACAAGAAAACAACCAATAGGAAAAAAACACAAGCGTATTCAGTTAATTTAATTAAGATCAAACCTTGCTATATTGTCTAGTACATAAGGGTATTGCAAGGAAATTAATGAAGCTCTTGATTTATATATATATATATATATATATATATATATATATATATATATATATATATATATATATATATATATATATATATATGTATGTTGTATGTGTGTGTGTGCGTGTACATTATTTTGCTGCACCATATATGTTCCTTGTTTGATGGTTTGTGCATGTTAATTTATTTCTGCTTCGCTACTACATACATAAAATAAAAACGACTTAATGACACGCTCAGAACAAGGGATACACCTTTTACAAGGCTCATCGATAGACTCTATATTATATGTGAAACGATATATACATCTGAAAGACCCTAAACTATGTGCCAATAGTAGTGAATAGGGCGATTCACGGACAATGGGAAAATTCATTACAGAACCCCCTGCGACGATTCACGGACATGGGAATTTAACATGGGAAATTATAACATGGGGTTGGTATTATAGAGGGACAATGGATTGGGACTGTTTAAGGACAAGGGGAATTGAACATGGGAAATTAAACATAGGAATATAGAGGGACAAAGGATTGGGACTGTTTATGGACAAAGGAAATTGAACATGGGAAATAGTGAGTCTGTTGACTGACAATGGGACAGTGGAATCTGTATAGCGTCTCACGTCACGGTAGGAGAGATTGGTAAAAATGTTGCAACCAGGGAAGGTGACGTCACTGTACTGAGCAAAGAGCGGGTGTACAGAGATAACACAGAAAAGAGACAAACACATATACAACTTTTTTTTTTTTAAATTGAGGCAAGAAAGCAATTCTTTTCGAGATATATGAGTGGACATGAAAAGGGCATCTGGCTTCTTCTGCTTCTTCTTCTTCTACTTTCTCCACTTCTTGCACCATCTTCTAATTTTCCCAATATTCCTTTCTTCTTCTTTCCTTCATTTTCTGGCATCCAGTCAGGATGGCCAATGGCTCTGAATTTCTCCTGGACTTTCATCCAGTTGTTGTTTAGCGTCTCAAACTCTTCTTATTTCTTTATATTGTCTCTTTCCTTTTTCTCTTTAGCCCAGGTTTCTTTGATTTTCTTCACTTTTTATCTCAATACCTTTCTCATCAGTTATTCAGCTTTCTTGAGCTGACCTACTCCCCACTTTACAAAAGAGTACTATGTGAAATTTAATATGTTTTCTAAGAAGCACCCAAATCTCGTGACATTATCAATGGCCTCCTTCAATGCTCCCACTCTGACATACTGAATGTGGATGAAGCCTCTTAATCTCTTCACTTTTTCATGTATCATTCCCTGGACAAGATCCATGGCTGCCTTGAGGCTGGAAACTTGGCTTGTCACAAAGTCTTTGGTAACTGGATACCTGCATTCATGTTCAAGCCTTTCCACTACACAGGCTGCATCCACCATCCAGTACCAAGTTGTTGAACAAATCCGAGACAGCTACCATCTTCTTTTGCTTAATCCGTAGAATGGCGCGAACGACGAACGCTTTGACTTTTTATTTCTAAAGCACGGACGTAAAGGAAAACATCCCCTACTTCTCTTTTCTCGTATTATCTACTATTCACACACAGGTGAGGAGACAACAAAAAAACCCACATTATATTCTATCTACGAAAAAACAAAAACAAACCCAAAATCTACTATTCACCCACGGGAAGAAGCAAAACACATAATCACAATATATTATCTACACAGGAAGAAGCAAAATTGAACTCAAAAATCTACTATCCACGCACGGGAAGAAGCAAAACATATAATCACAATATGCTATCCACACACTCGAAGAAGTATAAACATGAGCACCATATACTATCCACACACGGAAGAAGCAAAAAAAAAAATAAAAAAAATAAAACATAACCAGAATCTACTATCCGCACACGGGAAGGAGCAAAACACATAATCACAATATATTATCCGCATACAGGAAGAAGCAAAATTAAACCCAAAAATCTACTATCCACACACGGGAAGAAGGAAGACATATAATCACAATATACTATCCACACACTCAAAGAAGCATAAACATGAGCACAATATACTATCCACACACGGGAGAAGGAAAAAAACGTAACCAAAATCTACTATCCACACACGGGAGGGAGAAAAAAAAACCATAACCACAATATACTATCCATACACGCGAACAAGCATAAACATAACCACAATCTACTATCCACACATGGAAGAAGTAAAAACTAACTACAATCAACTATCCACACACGGGAAGTAACAAATACATAACCATAATCTACTATCCACACACGCAAAGAAGCAAAAACATAACCACAAGTATACCATTCACACAGAAGGGAAAGTGAAAATACATCAGACTCAACTATCCACACAATCGTACCTGAGCGCTTACAAACCCCAATATTCTACTGTCCAAACAAACGTACGTGAGCTCATGCAAACACACACATACACACATAATCACGTTAGTAAAGGAGTGAATGTTTATATTCACACTACTCCACGTTCATACAAATTGGCAAATTGAATAGTGTCTCTTTTCTAGAGATCCTAGTAACACTGATAAGGGCTGTTTTTAGTAACTTCAGACGCACCTGGCTAATGCTTACATCTCCCCAGCCTGGCACCGCAGACACATCGACGGCTCCAATCGTTCTCCCAATTCACTATTGTTGCTGGGAGCGCAGAGGGAGGTTGATTGGCTTCACTCTCCCAATCTTCTGTCTCTGGGATTGTCAAAACTTCCCTCTCTCTTTTTCTTCTATTCCATACTCTAGGATGTTGGGATCTCCTTATATTCTCTTCACGCACCTGTACTGCTAATGGCTGTGGTACTGGTAGAGACTTCTGTGTTGGTATAGTGTGTAGTGCTTGCCTCTGTGGAGGCGTCCTTGCATCAGCCTTAACCTCACACACAGCTCTCAGCATTAGGTGAGATAATATATATTTTTTTAAAATTTCCTCCTCTTCTTTCTGTTTTGCTCTCCTTCTCCTTTTCTATTTTTGCTTCCTCTGCTGCGGCCTCTATGGCCAGCTCATCTAACAGGCAACGGGTGTACTCCAGGTGCATCTGAAGTTTCATAAGTTTTGCTATTCTGCTGCTCATTCTTTAAGACCTCTTCTATCAGATCTTCAGTGATTTTTAACATTTTGACATTCTCTATCTATTCAGCCTTCGGTATCAGGTTTTGTCTGACATTATGCAAATTCACGTAGGCTTCGTTCAGCTTGGTTAATCTTGAGCACATCTTCATCGGGAGATGCGTCGACAATGGATGGTCAGACTGGAGGCTGTCCATCTTTAGTGGTTCAAGCGCTGACGCGATTGAAACCATCCCTACAAGGTGTAGTGCCGGAATTCTCAAATAGTTTGATTTTAGGGATAGAGAGAAGTCAAAGAGCATGGTTCATGATACCAATGGCAAACAAACGACATACGCATTTTGTTTTAAAACACAACATTTTTTATTCAAATAACTAACAACTAACAATTAACAATTTTTTAAATCAACAAAATTCAATTCAACAATAATCATTTTTTTGGACAAGGTTGACAACGTTGTGAATTAAAATGAGATTTCCACTGTTGGAAGTCATTGAGCCATTGATGTACACTACGTGTTCTAGCTAGAGAAAACAGATAACCATAACGATCATACAACCATCGATCTACTTTCTCATCGTTTCTAGAAGAATGACGATCAAAATAAGTCACTAAATGTTCTATATTTAAGACTGCGTTGATGCAGAAAATATGCACAATATTGTCTACACACCAATGAATGTGTGCCTTGTAATTTCACGTTATTGAATCGTGTCGTCTGAATATTTCTTTTAATAAAGTCAATGATGTCGTCTTCCAAAGGGGGCAATCCATACGAATCTAAATACTACACACATCCTTCTTGAGGAAAGTAGACGGCTACCCAGTGTGTTCTGGGAGATAACTATCGTCCGTGTTGATAACATACGCTTGATGATCTTGAGGTTTGCGATGAGGTTGTTCATCTTTAGCACACATAACAGGATTCCAAGAAGAAGTGTACGAACTGTGGTTCAAAAGGTAATCAAGTTCCCAGGTATCCATTTTTGTGTTGTTTTGTTTTTCTTGTTTTTTCTTCACAGGAAATGATAAGTGATCAGTTCAATCCTGACCTTTTCTCTGAAAATCTCTGACAAGTAAATGGTTTTTAGCTCCGTCTTCGTACCCTGGTCTAAGAGACTTTCGATGCGACGGATCTCCAGAGTAGTTAATGAAGGCCAATAATGTTCAAGCAAGTCTTTATACCACTGATGAAGCACGGCTTCTTCCGAGATGAGACCCCAAACTTTGTCCAGATACTCGTCCAATTTTTTTCTTCTTGACTCAGCATCAGACATTTATCTTGTTGAATTTGACGGGGATGGTCGTTTTGACATCCATAGCAATCTTTCTTAACCAATTCCGTATTTTTTTCTGCCAAGTGTTTGTCATTTTCGTCTTTGTCTTGGGGTTCTCCTTCCATGGCCTCCTCACATTTGATGTCCAAAGATTATCCACTATGTAAAAAGGGATAACAGTCATCCATGGCTTCTAATAATCTATAATAACTTTCCTAAAATTGTTGATTTCTATGGTATTATCGAATTCAGCAGACAAGAGGACGTTCAACGTCTTGGATAGAGCTTCTAGAAAATGAAGTTCCACACTCAGTTGGCCAGATTTTATATGCTGGAAATGTCCCTCGTAACTGCCATGGTCTGGAGTGAAATCAAAACTCCACAAAGTGGACCTCCTGTATAATCCTCGTACGAAATGGCGTGACTGGTGTTGGTCGCTAAATGTCCCGGGGCATCATAGAGGGACAAGTACGATCTCAAGTAATTCTTCTGTGTAATGCTAGGTTCGAAAGGTCTGGTACACAAGGCCTTGCTATCGCGACTGACTTCGATTTTGGACACTCTGTAGTGTTTAAACTTGGAATGGATTTTGATCGTGGGCTCCGTTGAGTGTTGTATTGCTCACGATGCCAACGATTAAACGTTTGGGTAACTGTCCTTGGAAGAGATGATCTTCGATCTTGGATCGGAGTCCAGAGGCAATGATGAAAGTTTTCACTTCCACTTGTCGTATAGGATACTTGGCGGTCGTTCTGCTCAAAGTGTGACTGATCTTGTTTCCCACGTTAGCTAATACTTCCACACGACGCACGTATAGTCTGGCTTTTTGGATGATAGCTTTGTATTCGTTGGCATGGGTCATCAAATCGAATGCGGTACTGCTACGATTCAGTCTCAGGCGGTTATCCACACCGTTCAGCAAATACTTCTCTTGCAACCACATGTCCAAATGCAAACGATCCATCAGTTCTAAACTTCGTCCTTGCAGGATTTTCAATCTACGGTCGTTAAAGCCTACATTGTGAAGATTGTTATCTGCTGTCAGGGCTATGTCTTTGAACGTGTTCTCACCTGCTGTGTCAACTTTGCATACCACACAATCATCCAGATGAGTGTCCTTGCTCTCTTTTCGTACGTCAAGAGATGTTCCAGGTACGCTCTTTAAGGGTAAGTATCCATGCCAATGCTGACCAGTTTGTTATTCAAATACAAATCCACTTTAATGAACAAGGAATGCATGAAGTCGTTGACGTGAACTACTCTAGCATCGGCTGATGAATCAGTGGCGTCAGTTTTGATCACTTTTACTTTTAGGTATAAGTAACTGCTATTAAGATTGGTGTAATCTTCGGGTTGTCCTCTGATTTCAAACTAAATGGGAGCTGAATCTGTCAAATAGGAAACGGGATGAAATTCGACCAATTGGGATTCTTGCATTGTCATCATGGTCGGTGGCATGGCAAACAGATCCAGTTCCAACTTGGAACAGGCACAATACTCTCGGTGCATCCCAGTCCAAAGTAGCATCAGCGAAGAGTGAGTGACTTATTAACAAAACTTGAGAAGGTTTTAGCCAATATTTACTACGATCCACCCCATCCTGCAGGTTACAGAGGAGTTCAATTGTATCGTGCTGCCAGAACTCAACTGAAAAGTCTTCGTTTACCTCAAGTGCGACGATCGTTAGAAGAACAAGCTATCTACACATTACACAAACCCATTAGACGAAAGTTGCCCAGAAGTCGCAACCAAGTGGAAGGCATCAATCTTTCTCGTTCACGTCCAGTTTAACAATGTCTGATCACTGGAACACTTTCATCTGAATCAGTCCTTTTATATCATTCAGGTACCAGTGGTTTAAACATCGCTGACGTAACGGATGCAATTGTTCTTCACGTTTCACCTGAATTCTGACCAGTTCTCGGTAAATCCGTTCTCTGAACTCCTCAGGCAAGCCAAAAATATTCTCTTGTAAAATATTCTTAAGTATATATTCCTTTGGATTCACTGGTTTGTAGCAAATAGCCTCGTTTACCTTTGTGACTGAAGTAATATCCACTCATAATCAGTCTTCTTTTACTTTGGAAAAGAGCATAATTAACAAATGGAGAAATGATTTTGAGTTTGCGTTTCACTTGTATTTTGATCAGTTCTCGTAAATCCGTTCTCTCAAATCCACAGGCAAACCACGAATATTCTCTTGTAAAGTATCCGTTCAGGCATTACTGATATCGTCCCACTACAGGTAAATAGTGACAATTCGGGGACCATCGAGCATGTTCCAGGTATGCTGAATCTTGTTGTTCCCACTGGTGAAGTGACACACCACAACTGAAGTAGAAAAATCCGGCGGTGGCTAATTATTCTGGGGTCCGTCCTCCCATATATTTAGGCCATTTTCCATTGAACGATTGAAAACGATTTTCAAAGTTGCAGTATTCAGACAAACGCACAGGGAACGAATATTGGTCTTTCACAGGTTCGTTTCGATGAGGGTAGGGTGACATGCGCAAGAGTTTGGTCAGGGCTGGATGATATCCGTAGGGTGGTAGATGTGAAAGTGGACATCCACAATGAAAACCAGTAAAGAGTCCACGATCACGACTGGCATCGCTTTCGCATCCGTCAGGTTTGACACGCACATCATCACTTTTTATGGTAGGTGTAGTGGTAGCAGTAGTAGTGAGAACAAAGGTGGGATACTTCACTGACCTTTGGCAGTTAAGTAACTAAGTAACTAACGTAAGTAAAACCAATAAGCATTGTAAAAGGTAGCAAATAATTTCATTATTAGAGTCATACAAGCAAATGTGAGAGGAACGTACGGTATTATTAAGTAAATCTAAAATAATATATTAAAAGTTGTATTAAAGTAAAAAAGAATGAAAATGTTTTAATATATTTCAGAATCGAAAACGTACCGGTCCGAAAAGAATTGAGAGATTTTCAAGAACTAATTTGAACAATTCTCAATAACGAGCACTTCTTATTTCCATTTAGTAGCAAAAATAAATGTTTCAATATCAAATAATATCTAAGTACATTATTAAATATGTATCATGGCACCATTTTATAACAGTAAAACAGGAAATAAGAATGAATCCAAAATGGGAATGTATTCTGACTGCATAGTATTAAATTTACATTCAACTTCAAAGGCCTATTAAAACTGTCACGTTTGCTAAGCCCCAGCCTTAAAGTCATGTATAAGCTATACTCTACATTCTTGGCGATAATACTGTGGCCATGGGTTTGACGTCTACAGATTTACGCAGGCTACTGTTAAACTCTTACGCAATGTTACCTTGACGCACCAGAGACCGGAAGATTGAGTTGGCTAAAGCGACCGCTCGCATCATTTGATAAAGTCTTGACGTATCAAACCTGTGTGTTATTTCTTAGACTTTGATCATAGGAAAGCCGCTGGTTAACGAGGCGTGTTATTATTCCATAACAACGATGACAGACAGCGAGAGGGACATTGTCCGCCAAGTTTGATTTGATCAGTTCTTAGCGATATCCAATCGGAATTGAGATAGAGGGTATGACTACAATTCTGATCCGAAAAATAACTTTCTGAACTTGTAAATGAAAAGGTAGTATTCACCTGGTAAGATTATAGAGCAATAGAGTTTCTCTGAAAGAGCCATTCGTGGTGAGACTGTGCAACTAAGAGATGTATATTCTAAAGAAAAACAATGCTTTGAACAGGTCAGTAACTTATTTCTCGATTTTTGCAGAATATTACAGCATCACAATTGTAATTATTGTCTTATGTACACTTAATTACTAAGATCGTTTACTATGTATAATTACCTTTGTAGTGGTTTATTTACACGCGTATTTGAAAAATGAGCTTGAGTAATACGTAGAGCATTATGTAGACTGTTAGCATGTGGTCATAATTAATTTTGTAATTCGCTATTAGGTTACTTCGTAGTAAAACATTGCAGTTGTTAATGTTATTTTAGAATTTACGTATGCTCGAATTGTAAATTTGGAATGGTAGATATGTGTAAGATTAGCTACTATGGACGTATGAATATATCAGAGCATAGATATTTGAATATTTGTGTACTTTGTATAAGGGTAAGGTAAAGGAATGCATTTACTTATTGTGATATTCTTCGGTATAACAGGATTAGGATTATGTATTGATGTAACGGAATTTAGTAATGTGTGTATAAGAAATAACTGATACAGGGCTGTATTATGATGATTGTCTTACCAATACTAGGACGTATGTGTATCTCAATGGGAATTAATCGGTGACCGAAGAAACTTAATAACCGTTATAGGGTGATAGGCTGTGTGTAGTGTAAGATGAGATGACTAAAGGAAAAGAGTGTGCCCTCCTTTTATTTTTGCATTAAGCTTTTTAGGGGACACAGAACTTCGGGTTCGATTGAATCCCGAGTCTTCAAGAGTTGGAGACGTAAGTGAGACTAGCTGAAACAGTCTGGTCGGTGGAAAGAACGTGGAGGAGGAGGAAAAAGGAGTCTGAAGGAGAAAGTAGAGGAGGATGAGAAAGAATTAGGGAAGTCAGGAAGGAGTAGGAGAAGGAATTTGGAGAAAGCCAGTGGGGAATAGGAAAAGGAGTTGGGAGTATTAGGAGAGAGAAGAATACAACATATATGTAGAATAAAAGGACAGGTGGAAATCAAGGTCACACTGCTAATCAAATCAAGCAATATGCTATTAAAGAGTCTAGCGGAAGGAATGTAATTTGAAATTTGAAGCATTTGATTATTGAATTGTTATTAAATTGTTATTCATTGAATTACACCATTTCTGTATATTTATCCCTATATCCGTCGGCATTGCTGACTGGCGGCTCGGAGCTATGCATTTATCTCTCACTAATATAACTTCCAACCTAAATCGCGCCTTGGTGAGGCTTATATAATAGTTTAAAATACAATATTGGGAGCACCTCACCCCAACCATACCAATCCTCAGAACAACGTTACTCAACCAATAAGATTAATTAATTGTTCTAAGATACAACCTGACCGATCTGTCCAGTGTGAAAAAGGCCTAATCCAGTATAAATTTTTGCTAGTATTAGTAACGCCGAAAGCGTATGTAATCATCTGTTCAAAGATCCTAGCGAATTTTACGAATTTTAATATATAAAAAGACCGTATGCAAGCACGAAATCCTGCTATGGATAATCACTACAATATAAAGCAATGAAAAGATGTTACAAAAGATAGATAAAATCATCCAGCAGGATTTACACACACACACTCACACACACACACACACACACACACACACACACACACACACACACATATATATATATAAATGATTTCTAAGCATGCGTTTTTATGTTATTGTTTTAAGAAACACCACATATAATATCTTATCCTTCTCTTTCCATTATTTTCTACTAATTTTGTGTTGTTCGATGAAGGATATGTCAGTTATTAATTATTTAATTTCCGTTAACCATTTCCACCTTTGTTATCAATCAGGCCTGTGCAGATGGCAAAAAGGACATATTTTAAAGTATTAATATATTTCGTTTTTAAATGTTGCCGCACTGTTTTCCTACAGACTTTGTATACAATACGATATATTAATCTACAAGAAAGTAAGTATGATCAAGCGCTTTCTCCACCGACAATGTTGGTACCATTATGATTCATTCTCAGATTAACACCATGTTATATTTAACAACGGTTATTATTAACAATATCTAACTTAAATTCCTGTCTACTTTAAGTACTAACATTTCTATTCTAAAATCATACATTTTTGTTTTTTCTTTTGTTTCTACTTTTATCTTACACAGCGCAGTGTCATAAAACAACGTTCGCATTGTACCTAAGTACTATTTAAACATAAATGATGCCGTGATGTGATAATTAGATCAAACTCTATTTCAAAGAGGGAAGCGTTACGCCAGTGTCCAATTTAACAAAGAAAGGTTAATGGTACACCAATCAACATATGGTATCAATAAAAAAGATCGTGATTAATTTTACAACAATTTTGAAAAGCACGAAGTTACACAAATTTAGCTTGAAGATGCCATGCCTCAAAGTTTATATTTTGTCCAATCATGACTGCATTCATACCAAAATTAGTTTAAGTTTTGTAAATGCATTTCGTATTGAATTGATATAGTTGTGTTGGGGAATGTGCAAACTTCATCAAGAACTTGTAGCTGAGAGATTTAAGAACCCAACACTTTTAAAGAACATATTTTAACGATTGTTAGTTTACAAACTTTTGTTCTTTTTTATGTTTCCACAGTCTAATGTGCATTTGTGTGTGGCCTTAGAAAGATTTCAGTCTACTTCTGTACTAGACGCCGTGTCCAATTTGCCATTATCACTTAACTTCGGTTTGCAGTCTGAACAACTCAATATTTGGCGTATTCATCGATTTTAAACACGAATGTGTGCTAGTTCAAAATTGCAACTTTAAGAATGTTTATTACGACTTTAATAACGGGCTTTATTTTCTTAAAAATGTATGACGCTCGTCATGGACTATTATAGGTATAGAATACTGTACAGCAGTTTCGCTCACATACAACGACACGACTAGTAAGTTCAGTCACTGACAGTGTCATGTTTCATGTAGAAAACAAATGCTAACAAAGGGATACTTGAAGTCATATTTTTCATTTTATTTTTATTGTAAGCATTTTTGTTATGATACTGCATTAAATCCATATATGTACACTAGTTGTCATATTTTAAGATATGCATATCTTGTTGTGGAGGGAGGGAGAAAGAACTGATGAGTAGGAAGAAGAGAGAAGGAACAAACGAAAAAGATAAATGAAATAGGCATAAATGTGGATAGATGGGTATGAATGACATTCGTAAGGGCAGATCTATTTTATAAATTGGAAAATGTAGTGTCAAGCTTGATATAATTGCACAGGTGACAAAGGTGCCTCCGCAACTGTGGCGACACAATTTGTCTCCCACTGATATAGTTCACTTTAGTTAACAAATGCAACCACGATGAGAGGTCTTTAATATTTAGAAAAGTATTTTACAGTAACAAAGCAAGTCACAATAACAAAAAACAAATGCATAAATAATAGCATGTTAATTTATTCACAGCACATGATTAAACCGTAGGCATACGGCATACACATTTAATTCTGTCAGAAAAACATCAAATAAATAATGAATATAATACCTTGATTGCACGACAAAATAAACAGCCATTCCACTTATCTCTCTCTCTCTCTCTCTCTCTCTCTCTCTCTCTCTCTCTCTCTCACACACACACACACACACACACAAACACTCTGAATTCAGATGCGAATTAGGTGCTTCGAAAAAGATATTTGACGATGACGAGGAGACGAGATACTTGGGTAAAAGATGCACAATGTACAAAAAAAGATGCTGCATTATTTATATGCAAAATACATAACCGCCGTCTCCACACTTACATTGATTTCCTACTCCAATAGATCGTTTTTAAAGTTACATTTATACTGTACTGCTCTAATTTGCTAACACATATACGTTTATATATGACAGGGAACATTACATCTATCGATATATCTATCTATCTTTATATATATATAAATTTAGAGTGATCTAATATATGTCAGGCATGTCATGTGATAAAAATTTCAATTTACCAGTGTATACTGTATGACAACAATATATGACTGAAGTTAGCACTTGCCAGTCGAGAAGGAATATATCGCAAATGTAGCATAACCATGTAGAAAATTACGTAGCTAATATAAGGTGCAAAAAATAGAAACAATCCCATATTTACAAGCAAGCGTTTTTCTTGTTACGCCAGAATAAATCGAAGGACAGTTAAATTGCCTTCAATGTATACAGGTCATTGAAAAAAATGTCTGCAGTGATATAATGCAATTGTCATTTTGATCATATTATTAAAACTTGTCTTTCTTACAAAAGTCTTACAATTCGTTATTGACGCGTACTACGTGAAAGGCAACAAAGCAACTGTAATATGTGTAATGTGTTGAACGTAAAGAAAACAGGTCTTCAAAAACCTTAAATTCTATTCATAGATGTGCATGCGTTTGGTGAAGTCTATTACTTGATTGAAGCAAGTTTTTTTTTTATCAAAATGGCTCAGTATTATATTTATATTATGATTGTGACAATCTATTTGTAATTATCGACCCAATGATTACATAATCTTTAGTGAATAGTTTGACTGTTCCATGAAAGGTTGGAAAATGATACTCTACTTGGATGAGTTTATAATTCTAGATGACAGATGCTACTGTTAAATTTGCTATATCAGTCGTACCAAATTACTGTGGTGTTCAATATTTAACACAAATAGCAGGGGACCTTTTCCAATATTAACACGTAATTACTGGTTAATTTTAATCTCAACATTTCATAGTTTAAGCTATTACGCAGTTCCTTATATCATGGAAAAATATGATCTTAGTAAAATAAATGGTTTAAGTGTTAATTATGGTTGTTTCTTCGAAACTTAGGCCGGATTCCTCCTTACGCGAGAACCAAATATTGATTATTATTATAATTTTTCTTTCCATCATGGTAAAATAATTGCGTTTAATGATACGACCCACACAGTCGTTGGCGGAGGTACTACCTGCCTTTAAATATGGACGGATTGACACATCACTAGAAAAAGATCTCGTTGACCTGGCGTTCATAGTGTTTGGGAGCTGATTATATGTTATTCAATTGACAATGATCTTAAATAACTTTAAGACGCATAAATGCTAATGTTACACACAGTGACCAAGAAGACAGTGATAACGATTAATACAAAAATGAGAAATTAATGTATTTGGATATATCAGTGTCAGCACAGTTGTCAGGGAATTGTATATATCTCGTTTATTTATTATTTGGATTAAATACATGTTCTCGGGTTTATGTTTTGTTTATAACGTTATCCAAGGGTGCTTGTTGTATAACGTTTATTATTTTGAAACGGCGAGTAGTGAGCAGTCTACTTTAATGACGTGCGATCGCCAGCCATAGAGATAAGCGAGTTAATATTATTTACTTTTTTGTATTATATAATATAAATGTTTCACTATCACATTTATCTTGTATTTTAGGCAATTCCAACGTGTGTCATATAATGCAATGTTATAGTCTGTTTCTAGTTTACCTGTAAGTAACTTAACATAATAATTACACTGGTCAACAGTGAAATCATTACTGACTTGAAAAGGCCCTAATCTGTAGTATTTTAGTGTGCCGAACACGAATATAACCGTGAAAAATTTGTATTGGCTCTCGTTTTGAAGATATTCATATACCTCATTTTCTATGTTTCACTGTGTAAATTTCTCCAGTAGGACTGCAGCAACATCCGGAATAATGATGTAACATTGCATAATACCATCATGCTCACATCATCCACAGTTGATTGCATCATTTTCTGATGCAATGCAATACTAATGCCATGCGGCTGCTGAAGTAAGTTGACGTCAGCAGTGTACTATACATGTGTAGGCCTATTATACTAATGCCAGGCGGCTGCTGAAGCTGACGTAAGCAGTGTACTATATAAAGCCCAATCAGATAGGTTCAGCATTTAAAATATTTTAGACGTTGTGCGAGACAGTTCAAGCTACTGTTACATAAAACTTATTATTTTATCCATTTACGTACAATAAAGAACAGTAATGCCTCGAAAGTGTGTTAATACCGCGGACAATTTTTGCTATATTTGTGGGGAAGTGACATTTGCCAACCAGAAGAAAAGTATCAATTCTCAAGTGAAGAAGGCATATCATCTTTACTTCGGATGCAAGGTTGGTGACCAAGACATATATGCTGTGCTACATGTACAACACAGCTTTCACAGTGGTTGAATTGCAAAAGGTCATCAATGCCGTTTGCAGTCCCAATGGTGTGGAGAGAGCCAAGCAACCACCTAAATGACTGTTACTTCTGCTTGGTTCCTCCTCTTTCCGGCGGAATAACGAAGCGAAAGAAGTCGAGAATAGTCTACCCAAACATTCCGTCTGCATTGAGACCAGTTCCACATGGTGAGGGACTTCCTATTCCAGAACCTCCAGCAGAATATTCTCTTGATTCATCTGACGAAGACAAAGGTGAGTCGACCTGTTCTTCTCCTGGTCCATCAGCATGCAGTGATCCAGATTTTCACTGTGGTGCATCATCAACCCCACACAGAATAACACAGGAAGAACTAAATGACCTGATTCGTGATTTGGACTTATCAAAGAACAAGGCAGAATTGCTAGGATCAAGACTCCAACAATGGAATCTTCTAGAAGAAGATGTCACAATTACTGCATATCGAAAGCGCCACCAGCAATTGGAGCCTTTCTTCAGAAAGGAAAGTAATCTGATATTCTGTTCCGATATTGAGGGCCTCATGAATGCTTTAAAAATCACTCATGACCCACAAGAATGGAGACTATTTGTGGACTCTTCGAAACTGAGTCTCAAGGCTGTGCTTTTGCACAATGGAAACATTCTTCCATCTATTCCAGTAGCGTATGCTGTCCACATGAAAGAGACATACGATAACTTAAGGCAGCTACTGAATTCCATTGAGTATAACAAGTACAGCTGGCACCTCTGTGGTGATTTGAAGGTAGTTGCCCTTTTAATGGGACTGCAGCAAGGATATACAAAATACATGTGTTTCTTATGCGAGTGGGATAGCCGAGCAAGGGAAATGCACTACATGAGGAAGGAATGGACTCACAGGCAGAATGTAGCCATTGGAGAGAAGAATATCCAACACCCAGCTCTGGTTGAGGCTCAGAAAATCTTGCTACCACCCCTTCACATCAAACTAGGTTTGATGAAGAACTTCGTGAAAGCCATTGACCGGACTTTGCCAGCATTCCGATACCTGCATGAAAAATTCCCTCGACTCAGCGAAGCAAAGATTAAAGAGGGAGTTTTTGTGGGTCCTCAGATTCGAGAGCTTTTCAAAGATGACCGGTTCAACAACTTGCTGGAAGGTGACGCGAAACAAGCATGGAATGCTTTTCGCCTAGTTTCTACAAACTTCCTCGGAAATGTTAGGGCAGAAAACTATAAGGAACTAGTAGAAGACATGTTGATGAAGTATAAGAAACTTGGCTGCAATATGTCTCTAAAGATTCACTTCCTTCATTCCCATTTGGATTTCTTTCCTAGCAACTGTGGTATTGTTAGTGATGAACACGGCGAACGTTTTCATCAAGATATCGCAACAATGGAACAAAGATACCAGGGAAAATGGTCCACTACAATGCTGGCTGACTACTGCTGGACACTCCTCAGAAATGCTCCCGAACAGCTGTACAAGAGACAGGCGAAGAAATCTAAGATGTAGTCAATGACTTGATTTTTTATAGGTAGGCTATTACAGTTGACCTTTTACTATTGGAATGCATTTCGTTATGTAAACATTAATTTCTTGCAGATTACAAAAAAACTAGAGCCAATTTTGCAATTTGACTGTCATATTCGTGTTCAGCACATAAAAATTGATAAGAATTGACTAATTTTATTTCAGTAACATGACTTTTGTAAAAATTTGTTGTCCAGTGTTATATGTGAAATATTGTTGTATTTATTAAGGAAGAGAAGGAGTTTAAGTACTGCATGATTCTTGTCAGATACAGGTTCACTTCTGAACATGAATATTACCTTGCACAGTAGTCCCGATAATATAATTTGTATAAAATCAGCTCAAGTTTACAGTACTTAACGTCATTACGTGCTGTTATACATAAACACCGTCTTTGTAGTACACGGATTTGGAAATTATATTTTCAGTTGATTGATTGGTTATTAATTGATTGATGGCCGGTGACTCGTAAATGGTGACTCGTGAATGATGAGTGCAGTGATGGAGTGAAGGAGGGATAGAGTGATAGTTATGCAGTATCTCCGCATATGCACAGTATTGTAGGTCTTGTTTAGCCGTGGTGCTAATTTGGGTTATGTTATATCCAGTGTGCTGCTGTCGGGGTTGATGTTAGCCCGGAAGAAGGAAAAGGTCATCACGTGGTATAGAGCAAAGCCGTCGGGACCATCGAGTCTGCTGAGAACAAGAGATTCTAGGGATATTGAGGTAGACCAGGAGGTTAACATCGTTCGTGATGGCTCCTCAACCATTCGACACAGCGTTGGGGGTGAGAATACCTTTCGGTTTTTTATTACACTACACAAGATATATGTCCCAATGTGACATATCACATTTCACTATTTGAGTGAATACCCGTCATATTTCACTATTTGAGTTAAAACTCAACTCAAACTATTTGAGTTAAAACTCAACATAATTCAATTTTTGAGCGATCCATATCATTTTCATGTGGAAACTGTAAATGTTTACGCGAATAATTTTTTCCATTGTTTGTGTGAAAACATTTTGAATTATTGTATCTTACTATTTAAGGTTGTTTTCTTGCATATCAGTTAACATTTTATTTGATTTAAATAGCTATACATTATCAGGTTCGTGCATATTTTGTTAAATATCTATATTTTGGATTTTGTGGGCGTACGAATCAAGCATAGTCTTTTTCATTGAATCTCTCATAAAGTATCATTGTATTTTTGTCACATTGAAGTGTTTGTTATAATCCGACCACATTGTGATTGCCTTGTTATATTTATTATATAGTCAATCTCAAATCTGCAATGATTTTATATTTGAATTTATGACAGCAACTGATTAAGTTCTTGTTTCAGCGAGGCATAGCAAGCAAACTCTTGAAATGAATCAACGTATAGATCCTTATATTCTGTCTTCATCCTATCATAAATTTACAAAAAGATGAAACATTGGCTTTTTTGTTTCTGATCACAGCTTATGAGAATATGCTAGACACAATCCGTCCGTGTTACATCCAATGACCATGTAATCAAGGCGTTAATACATTTGTCTGACCTACTTGTAGCTTCACACGCAACAACAAGGACTCTTAAACAAGGGAGGTAATACATTCAGTAATTTTAGAGCATCTAACTGTTTAATAAATTTAAGAGCAAATTTCTGGAATTCTGTTTGAGAACATTTTACCAAATAAATGGATTTTTACCTGCAAAAAACGTCCTGTAAATAGCATAAACAACTTGAATTTTGAAGCTTCTACCTGATTTCTGGACCACTGAATCAAGCCTGTATAAAAAGCGATGGTGCACGTTAGCCTCCCTTGATTTTACACAATTTATCAAATAAAATATAAAACAGTTGATAGTCTTAGAGATATTCATATCAAACAAATCTTCTTATGTGTAGAAATTTCAATGTTATGGCTATATCAAATTAAACGGAGTTCATTACACTGTTGGTTAGCATGTTTTTAACGAAACAATATATTTCAAATCAAATAAAATTTGCTTTAGTGCAAATATCTTTTTATCCTCATAAATCGGTTACTAATAACTACACGTATATTACATTGTTTGCCTTTTAATCACTTGAGCATCCCTGTGCTATACCTTTCACGAGCACTGGACCACCCTCGTAAAGGAATAATGCTGGCCATACAACAAAGTCAACCTTTTTCCCAGAATGTGTATAAGGCCTGAACGTTTCCTTGTCAAACCTGTTCTCAGCGACACTTACAAGATGTAGTGGTCTCTCATGGAGTCCCATTTTCCAGCAGAGGTCAATACACATACTCAAGTATTTTGATGTCATTGGCAAGAATCTACACGGTATGTCCAGACAGGTTTCGATTACACGGGGAAGTTGCTAAAATTAAAAAGGTTAAACAGTGTTCAGAGAAAACACAGACACGTTTAACAAGAAAAATAAATGAGCATTTCTTTGTGTTACAAATAGATCCACACTACTAAAGCAAGAATATCGTTTAGTAACAACATTGTTGTCTATAGGAAACGGAATATATTCATGATGTAAGAATCGCTGATAAACCAAAGTAACTGTTACGATGACATATAAATACATATATCCGAGGAACAGATCCCTACCCGAAACACAAAACAACAAAAGAAGCTAAATAAACTAGCAAATTCGATCTACGCAAATGAGACAGACCCATGCTAAACTAGCATTCGATATTAAACGTGCATTCAACATCATATGCCTTAATCGGTTCAAGCAAACCGTATTACTCTTGTGATAATATTTATTAATCGATCCCTTAATTTGCACGTTAACAAGTAAAGGTTTCCTATTGATTAAAATTAAATTTCATTCAGTTAAAACGTATGGATACTATTAGTACACACGGCAATGTTTTCAAAACTTGTACTAAAATATATAGCGATGAATATAGGAATCTGTGCTCAATCTGGAATGAAAATAGCATCATCTATATATTTATTACACATTATGCACAAGTAAAAGCTTATATAGAATTGCTTATACCAAGATTTGTCCCTGTTGCGCAATATATATATATATATATATATATATATATATATATATATATATATATATATATATATATATATATATATATATATATATATATATATAATCTATAACTTTGTTTGCTTTCTGCCCTTCCTTCTTTCAAACCTAAGGAAGACTAAAGGTAATTAAGAAAATTGCACATATCGCTCTATCGAGCTATCTATCTATATATCTATCTATCTCTCATCGTTTTCTCTTTCTCTCATATATTTCTCTCTCCCGCTATCATCTATTTCTCTCTATCTTTCTCGTCTATTTCTCTCTCTTTCTCATGTATTTTTCTCTTTCTTGCATCTTTGTCTCTCTCTCTTTTTTCTGTCTAATCTTCTAGTCTCTCTCCAATCTATTTCTCTCTCTCTCTCTCTCTCTCTCTCTCTCTCTCTCTCTCTCTCTATATATATATATATATATATATATATATATATATAGAGAGAGAGAGAGAGAGAGAGAGAGAGAGAGAGAGAGAGATAAGATAAGATAAGATAAGATAATATAAGATAAGATATATATCATGAATTTAACACATCTTATTTTCTTCCCCACTATTTTCCTTTTTCATATTACTCCTTTCGTAAAGATAGATCCTAGTTTCCTTCGAAAGCATCAAAGACCAACGTCTTCTGGTGGCATGTATCTTGCATTATTACATTAGATTATACACCCAAAACATTATCCTGTCATTTTGCAACGGATGAAATAATGTTTGTGAGCTCACACACACACACACACACACACACACACACACACACACACACTAGTGACGACAGTAGGTACACAAAATAAATTACTATCGGATAACCTTGGGTTATCCTCTGTCCAACTGATTATTATCCAGATTCAAAACTTGCAATAATTATTAATTTACTCATATTGGCAGCAAATAAAAGACAACAAATAGTTAATTACCTCGATTACATTTGTTTTAAGAGCCACTGTTGTAGTTCGCCATATGTCTTTGATTTGTTTTTCGAGAGCGATGCCCAGGTCAACTGTACACCCCATACGCTGAAAACAAATTAAAACATAATGCACAGTGAATGGTTTTAGCAGAAATTCAAGCAACATTTGTTTTAAAATTGATTTCAAAAGAAGCCTATGATATTCACATTTTACGGGTATTGTAAATATGAATTAAATACACCCGTGGTTGCTAATACATGTTATCTACCCATATATATGTATTCATGTGGTATAAAGCTTTTCTTATAAAGTTTAAAAGAAAAAATAATAGTACCAACATTTCTTATTCAGAACTTAAAATGCAAAGCGGAACAGGGGTGATGAAGAGTTAAAGAAGTTAAAGGGAACAATTCCTTGTCACATCTATCTATCTATCTATCTATCTATCTATCTATCTATCTATCTATCTATCTATCTTTGTTACCAATTTGTATTTTACAAAACCGACCAATTGAGAAAGTAGGCATATGTGACACAAGTATATGAAAACCAATATGGTATTCTGCTATCTACAAGCGTGAGAAGGGTGGGTATTGACTATGACTTAAAACATCATGACGCGCTTACTTTAAACATTGTAAACTAATTAATCTTTTAGACATTTTTGTTCGATTGTCGCCCCCCCCCCCCCCCCCCCCCGATCAGCGTGAGTTTTGATACAACCACGACTTGAGGAAAATTTACCAAATAGGTGTGACCCCGGCTAAAACATACACTTATTTGGACATGAAGCAAAGCCGAATTTGTTCTCACACAATATAGATATGACTCAAAGGAATATAATGAATATCTGGACAGCGTCTAAGGCCGACTTAAGGCGGTAGGAGCCCCTTCCCACTTTTACAGCATGCACTTCAGATATTTGATTAACACAGAGATTCTTGTTCAGAAAAACCTCAGTAATATAATTTTCTGGGAGCATGCATAAATCGACAGATATACATCATTCTGCCCGACCTTTAAGGTATATCAATCTGTGATTTTGCAGTCGAGACTTTCTAAATTAGAATACAGGCATAATTTGATATAACGCAGGATTTCTTTTTCTGACTGTTTTAAAACGCTCAAGTAATATCGAATATTCTACCTCTTTTAACATTTGCCAAACCTAAAGCCTATGCTGAAATAAAAAATAAAATCTCGATTTGCTTTTTTCATATATGACTTCTGAATGCACAAATTATTGTATTTTTCATGAGTTTATTGAAGGTCTAATCCATTACTGATCGAATTTAAAATCAACACAACAAGCCCGATTCATTCCCCAATATGCCATCATATAGCAAAATCATTTTTGCTACATGTTCATATATGAGAGCTGTTTGGAATTTTTGTGTGTACATTTTGAGTTAATTCTAATTCTCTAGCCCTATTGGTACCATATAGCCATTATTGTATCTACCTGCTTTTAAACGGTATGCATACATGCGCTTCATGTCAGTCTTAATATGGAATAGGTATATTTTTTCTCCGGAATATAACTGTGCGATATATGTTAGGCAAGACAAATGTTTGGGTAGAGATGCATCAGCATTGCTTTTATACCTAGTGATGTGATGTGATGTGATTTTGATTTTTAACGTAGCTTTAACAATTGTTCAGTTATATCGCTACGATGCCTGCAATGTGCCAGTTTATAGTGATGTCTAGCACTAGGGCATCATGCCGCAGACATGTAGCATGATGTCCCTCCCAGTCACATTATCCTGACACCAGGCCGACCAGTCCTAACACTAACCTCTTAATGCTGAACGCCAAGCGAGGCAGCTGTCAGTAACATTTTTGTAAGTCTCTGGTATGACTCGGCCGGGGATCGAACCCACGACCTCCCGCATCCGAGGCGGACGCTCTAACCACTAGGCCACCGGAGCGGTTACTTTTATACCTAGATACATTTCCAGTGCTTAAGACTATTTTTTGGGCCACCAGCGCAAGCTAAACACAAAAGAGTATTGTTGACAAGTAGAAATACCTAATTTGCAAGAACACGAATAGTGCAAAGTAGAAACTTTTCCTCATCTATCGTTTTCTCCAGATATATTAGCATCTGTTTCTTTGATTTTGTTTTCTTAAAAGCAAACGTTGAACAGTTTTCCTTTCTTCTTAATGTATATAGCTGAAGTTTGTTCCTTCCTTTGTGTAGCAGCAATGACAAAATAGATATGTCGAGGGTAATATGGTATAAGGGTTTGGTGCCTAAATCATATTGGCAATTGTCATTAAATCAATAATTATTAACTCTAACAACTAATTTGGATATGTGTATATGTGCACTATATTATAGGAATGTTAAAGTGATTTGTCATTAATGTATTATATTGATGTGTGTTTGTGTGTTATCTAACCATTTCTGTTCCGTTTTCAATTTTGTTTTTTGAAGCTGCACCCATTAGTTGACTTAATAGCTCCTCGTTTTCCTTTGCAACACTCTGAAAATTTATAATGAAATTTTGATCATTTTCCCACATTCAGTTTAAGAAATTAGCAGTAGTCTTACAAATGCACTCAATAAGCAACAGTAAGATTAGTACGATCACAGCAAATATTATTAAAGATGATGGATCAGCTACTCATGAGTCATAAGGATGGAAAAAATAAAATCCTTGATGCATTTAAGAAGCTTATACAATGTAACCAACGAAACAGCCCCAACCAAATTATTATGCAAATATATGTGTCCACGTTTAGATCTTTTTTCTAAAGTAGACTTGTGTGCAATAGTTGTATGCACACGGATTATGTCGATCAATCTGTACAACACGTTTCATCTGTCGTTCTCTCTTTGGGCCAGGATAACTTCGGTTACACTTTTTCGTTTGCGATCGCTTCCATCCTTAGATGAATGCCCCTTAAATTTCTTTCCGTATATGTTTTGCTGTATAATTAATATCCTTGTACTTAAAATGGCTTGCAGAATTAGTACTTGACTGGAAAGTAAACTTGTTTGGTTGATTTTGTAACAAATGAAGACTTATTCAAAATGACAACTCTCTCGGTATACCACTTGAACGTCTTTCTCTTAATATTGGTAAGGATAGGTAGACACCATTGTGATTGTATTTAACAGAAAATTTGTATGGCGATACCTTGCTATGTGTGTCACGTGTTTCATATGTTGTTAAGTTACATCGCATATGCATTGTATTAATTTCTTAGGGATATGTATGCAGTAATGTGTATCCAAACAATATGCTAACAATTTACCATATGCAACCCCACGTCGCCTCTCTCTTGGAAATTTGCTCCTAGTTACGCTTGACCCAAGTTCATGACATTAACAGCGTACCACATTGTATAGTGACACTATCATTATTTTGACTGCTTCTTGGGTTTGTCTTTAAGTTTAATGGCGATATTATACCACAGTTATATTTTTCATTAATCCCATATTTGTATGTGTTAACACGATGTATAATTCAATAATTATTGCTTAGCTTATTTCCGTTAGGTATGCATGTGAACAGGACTATTTCCCTCGAAATAATGTTTGCTTTAATTTGCTCGGATTAATTGAAGAATTTTATTTTCATGGTATATTCTTCTGTTATAAATCTCGTACAAAGTGCACTGTAATCCCAACGTTCAAATATTGTATTGATTGTAAATGAATAAATGAACACCTATTTCAAACTTAGTCTCTCTCCCTCTCTCTCCTAATATGTATTCAAAGTCTTTCATTTCAGTCTACGTTAGTACTTGTTCTAACTGGTGGATGAATTAATTTCTTATATGCCCTCCCGTCAGTCTTTAATTATACTGACATGTCAATGTTAACAAAATAAAACTTTTATGAAAATTGTGCAACATTAAAACATAGAAAAAAAAGTATTTTCTCTGCATCATGTGTTAAATATGTCACGCATATTTCAACTTTCATTATCACGGCATCCTAATTTTCCGTTTTCCTGCAATGATACACGCATAAAATGCTTCTATTTTGGATAAAAGTACCTATTGTTATTATCTGGACCAATTAGTATAACTCTAAATGCGACAGATGGTATGAATCAACTCTAATTTATTAGACATATAAAACAATTTTTATTCTCCATTAACACGAATCATGCAGCATTATTATATGGTGCAATGCTTCTTACTGCACAAAACATATGTCCAAAATCTAGAGTATTGCGTGTTATGAACTACTTTTAATGCAAATTAACAACACACGACCATGTATCAGACCATATCGTTTTGCATTTATTATAAGTTTCTGTTGACCAACTAGTCAAGTTGTGAGTGACGTTTTAAAGTAGAGGTGATATAGTTGATGCATGGGTTCAATGAGTCTCTAAAAGGTAATGAAGTACGACCCAGTGCCTCTTCTGGGAATCATAGCCTAAATAACATGGGGATTATACAGTTTCAACGTAGCATGAAATAAGAAATTGTTAAAAGCCAATAAGCCCCAAACATGTGATTGCAAACAACCATACTTTAAAAATGTGGTCCGCGTACATGGCGAATAAATTGTAAAATGGGGTTTGCGCTTAAATCAGCCAATCTATCAGAAGCAAACTATTATTTTATACAGCCTCTTCAAAATATCCAGGTAAATTAAACATGTTTAACGAAACCTAAGATAATGTATTTGTCTAAGAAATATTTTTTTAAACACAACAACTAGAACCTAAAGACTGAGAAAAGAGAAATCAAATGCATTAACATATATTTTGTTGTTTCTTGAGTTTAGAAAATTAAATATATATCCTTTCATATAAGACATTATTGTGTCCATTTTAGGTTTGTTTTAAGAGACACATAATACCAATACAAGTATACACAATACATATAGTATAAACTAAATAATGAGAATAAAAGAATAGTGAATTGCTGCCGTAAGAAACGGGAACATTGCAAATAAGGAGCAACTCAAAGTGACAACTACCTGCAAATGATGTTAAAGACGTGTATCATTGGCTTTATACTTTATCATGACATTAATTGACACTATAACGATCTTCATTAAAGAATCACCATCTATTATAAAAATACAAATAACTCGATTACACGATCATTAATGACCCACGTGTATATTGCGTGCTGTTAAAGAGAAAGTGAGTATATACTATTCAGGATTATAATTGCAAGAAATTACTTGAGACGTGAACGTTGACATCCTAAGTACAATTTGATAATTGCCCAATCGTATAAAAGGGATTGAAATTTGCTCTCTTAACACAAATTCGAATGAGATATCAAACTAATTGTTATTATATAACTTTCTGGGGTTTTGTAAGGATTTAGAATCACAAGAAGAAAAGAGAAAAAGCAATTAAAAACAACCTTTATTCCAGAATCTTAAATACGTATAAAAAACAAATATATCTAACGAAATTAAACAAACCAAACAATATAAAACCGTATATTTGTCATGAATGTAGTGCATGAATCATGTAACATAAAAATGTATACAATGTCTGCGGTAACAATGATAAAGCCAAGCATGGAATGGATACACAAATCGTTGAATTAATTGTCCTAAGTTTGCGTAGATGATAACATAATGACTGCAACATAATCTACTTAAGGTAATGGAATCAGTATTCCATTTATCGACCTAAACGTCAATCAACGAACACATGGTTAAGATCATTTCCCTTTTACTACATATTACGTTTTTTGTCAACCATGCATACAATATTAAAATGATGTAGTAAAAATAATTGCTTTCAAATGGCAATTACTCCCTTCGATACTTTTCACCGTTCTGAAAGCATTTACATAAAATATCAATATACGGGAACGTTGAATAATGATTGTGTAAATTTCTTTTTTGAAGTGGAATGCATTATTATAATTAAAAACTAAAATGACGAGTCTCAAGCTGTCTAAACTTTAAAGCGTCATAAGCAGAGGTTTCAATATCAGAAAATAGACTTCCGCAACAAGAACACTGCAAAATATATTTCCTCTAGTCAGGTTACAATGTTTCGTCGTTTGAGACAGACACCAGGGCAATGATCGTGGTCTCTTTGCTAACAGAAAACATCTTTAATTTTATTTGTATATAGAGTGATATTCAATTTGAATTGGCTAAGCTTTAAATCGCCATGGGAACGCGACTCGTCAAATATACATGCGTTTCAAGGTATTTTACATCTATGTGTATTCATTATAATATTTCAGTTGTAAACAGAAGTTCTTAAAATGACATCAGATTAGTCTGACGTCCAACAAGTTACACAGTGGAGCATTCATGTCAGCTTAACGTGTAGATATAAAGGTACACGATACTTCTCTTGGGTGTAAAACTTGGAATAGACTTGGCATAGTTAATAGACGCGTATCGTGTCCACAACATGAGCAAATGACGTCAGTCATCCTATTCTAAAGCAAACAACGACAAACGTATTTTTCACAGACATAGCATTGCATCAGGAAATTATATCATAAGCAAAAGACGTGTAAAAACGTAGTTTTGTAAGAATATGGAGTGTGACTGTAACACAACGTAATAAAGATCAACTACAATACTACTGCAACTACTAACGATAATACAACTAAGAGTAACATTACTTACGTGATCCTCTATTTCATTATTGCTACCCAATTGCGCTCCGGTTTCTTGGTCTTGTTTTACCAGTCCAGGATCAGAAACGTCACTCATTACCTTTTGAAAATGTACAGTTTCTTAATTTTTTCAAGTCATCGTTTCATTTCTTCGGCAACAAATATCACGCGGGTGTAATCAATATTTAAGTGGCGATCTGCATGCAGTGTTCACTTGAGTTTTAAAGAAAATGCTTATTTTTAAAGAAAATGTTTCATCATAATGAGTCCAAAACTATTCACAATGTTATTAATAAGAAACTATAATAAAAAATAGTTATTGTCGTTGCTGAGCTGATGTTGTGCGACACACCAATACAAGTTATTTAATGCAACGGCAAAATGAGCCACAGTTTGTGCCTGGCTGATCTGATTGTTGAATTCGAACACACACCCTTTCTGTCGCAATTCAAGCATGTTATTTTCTGATACACTCTGCCCCCTAATCAACGGTATAGGTTGGGTTAATATAGTAAATGTTATCTAAGAAATAATTTATTTGGTAGTTAGAGCGGTGTTTGCGGAGATAGAACGACGTTATTTTCAGGTCCTTTGTGAAACGGAACATTGTGTTGCACCAACATGGCTTTACGGCATAAACACGAGTTTCTGTTATGGAAGTAAATAAAAGCTTGTCCGTTTAAATATGTAACCAATTTTAGTCTAGCTTATATGACGATCATATGTTCAATGCTAAGAAAAACCAGAGTTCAGAAACAAAAACAGATCGAAACTAATAGTTTATGTCACATATTGTTCCGTTAGTAACTATAACATGTTTTATTTTTCAATTCTCTGACAAATAATCCTCCTTTTGACAAAAACAAATAAACTAGAAAAACATGTTAACTCAATGATGCATATATCTATTTATATTAAAATATGCAACGAACCTTCACAGAGGCTGAAAAGGGGTTTCTTTCTACAATATCTACAGAAGATGCGACATATTTTAGCTTTTCGTATCTACCCCACGTTATTTCTCTGCACTTCCGGAACGAACACTGAAAAATGAAAACAACAACCATAGTGTTAGGAGAAAAGGTCAAACAAATATTCTGTAAATAAAGTTATGCCTGTAGAAAATGTTTGTTCTCGCTTGGTCCAAAGTAATTAAAACACAATCTTAAATAATTTGAAAGTTATACCAATAACATTTTTATAGTGTTCCTGCTGCATATCACGGTATGTATATAACCAAAGTTCGCCACAATCTAGCTGTTTTAGGAGACCAGTCAGTGGGCAGTTGGAATTTCTGATATTCAGAAACTGCTTGACTTCTGCCCCTGTAGACCGAAATAGTCTTTATTTCTAGCAAAGCATGTGTCTTCGTGAATACTTACCCAATCATAATACCTTAGGAGAACTACCTTTACCTCGCAAATCCATGCCTCCAAGATACAAAATGTCAGCTAACGAGCTAAAAGTTATCTCCCCACCTATGTGTTTGTCGGGCAGAGTGATTGACCCTTGATACAGGGAATGGCGGAAAAATCCACAAGTATCTCAGTTACTAATGGAGCGTAAAGCACTCATTGATGTAACTACGAGGAGGCTGGAAGGGTGTATGTGTATTATAGCTAAGAATGCATTCACAAAGAAATATTTTACTACAAAAATGTTATTTCTTCCTTGAAAACGTTACTAAATCATAACACCTTAGGAGAACACGTAAGAGGTGGAGGGGAATACATGCCCTTACCCCGAAGATACCATCTCCGTTTCCCAAAAGGTATGTGGGAAAGCTTCTAGGTAACACCACTTCAGAAGACGACATCTGTCGAGGAGCGACTTACAAAAATGAAAATGTTACCTCCTCAGATTCATCGATGTCGTGAAGCTGCGTCTTATGACGCTGATGTGCGTTCAGGAAAGGTGACCTGATGCGCCACGGGTATAGATCCCATCAAATGGAATTGAGTCCTTTGGTATGAATGATCTACGTGGTAAAACTTTTGAATGTTGAATCCGATCTCAATCACACGACATGGATATAATGTGACTTAGAAAATTGTCCCGGTCAAAGGCTACACTTGTGGCAACTGCTCTAATCTCATGAAAAGAAGTTCATAACAAATTTATTTCAAGTGCAGTTACTTCTCAATATGCAGAGCGAAATACTCAACTTAATTCAGGAAGAAAAAGTCTGTGATATTATATTGTCCTGTCCCTGCTCTAGAGGTAAACATAGGCATGATCTGCGTCGACGCAATGGCTCTGTACTTTTGTACGATACCACTTCAAAGCTCGTAGTGGGTCTAGTAGGTGGCCTTGAGTGAAAGTTACCCATGGACGATAGCCCGTTCTTGGCGATGAAAGAGGGAACCGTCATCATTGAAACTGATCCCTATTGTGCGAACTGCATACAGTTTGGGTCCACTGATAGGGCATGTATTTATATGATTCTGCTGGTGGACCCTAATGTCATGAGGAAGCAGGTTTTGTGTGAAAGTTTAGCCAATGCTCAGATTTAAAGCGGTTCAAATAGTATTTTATCAACCGGCTTAATACCCACGAGAAGTTCCACTTTGGGCAATGATCCAACGCTTCTGGCCCTGTATAGTCAAAGTTAGGAAAAAGGTCGGATAAGTAAGTGTTATGTATAATATCCTCTTCTCCATGATGACGTACGGTGTCAGCAATCTTTGAATGATAACCGTTGATTGTACTTGATGTTAATTTGTTTTCGTCTAAGAACCAGAGGAGGAATTTAGCTATTTCAGGTATAGAAGCTAGTTGGTGTATAATGCGTTCTTGCGTATACCACCGTCTGAATATTTTTCATTTGCTTTCATATGCTTTCAGAAGAGAGGCCCACATTCCTGAGCAACTATATCCACGAATGGTCGCGAGAATCGTGTATCTATGTGGGTCTGTTTAATATAATTCAGATGTGCTGCATCAGTACCTCAGGATTAGGATGAAACAAAGGTCGTCCTGGATGTCAGAGTACATGAGGGTAATTCTCTATTTTCCGGAGAATTTCCGTGTTGAGATCAATGATATCGTTTCTAGAAGAGTTCATTAATTTCCAATTGGTTAGGCTAGGCCATATAAATAGGCACGTAAAATCAGTAATGTGATCTGTCACTTGAAGTCCATTGTGAAATATAGTAGCAAAATACATTGTGTAATAAAGAGAGGATTGAGCAATCAGTTTTATTCTAATTTCGGAGTCAGTTACATGTTATTTTGTTCCTGTTGCAAGTCTGTGGACGTGTTTTATGTTGTACTTCGATATTCGAGAGGAAACAAATTGTTTAGCCTATTCAGTGAAAAATACAGTGCTTCTTTTACTGTAATATTATTTCTGGTCTTGCTAAGAATTATTCAAAGGAGTTCTGGACAACGCCACATGATAACTTTATGATTCTTGGCCAGCCAGTACACTTCCAGTTTTGGAATTTATACAGCGCTTTTCATTGATTTAGGCTTTTCATAAAATTCTATCAGGATTTTTCTGGATTCACATCATTATAATGTACGTTCCTCTCACATTTTCAATAATAACTTTGATAATTAAATTATTTTTTAGTTTTACACAAGATCTTGGTTTTGCTCCTTTCTGCTGCTTACTTTGACCGTAGAGTCATAACAGTAAAGAGCAGAGTAACACGTTCCAGAAGTTGTAAATTTTCAGCTGCATTGACGGAATAGGCTAAAGTATGTTGAGCAGTTCCGTTTAAGACCTGGGCCATTATGGAGACCGGATCCCATACATGTCCTGTGTAATGCGGAGTAGGATAAAATGGGCCCTGTTCCTCATGTTGGAAGATAGATATCGATACCAAGTCCAACGTAGAGCCAATGTGAACCAATTGCTGAGTGTCATTGAATTTGTTCGAATCCTACGAACAGAGTATGGTTTTGTCATCTCATAGACTGCGATGTCACAGTTAGGTGTCAAGATGAAATATTGGTGTAGGGCAATTGTAGAACCACCAAAGATAACCTGACGGAAGGGGCCTTTTTAAGAACAATGAATGGTTGATGCTGAGATCTTGCAATTGATGATGCAAGCAGTTCATAATGTCTGGAGTTCTGCCAGATTGTTGTTTATTTTGTCATGAAAGAAATATAAGCTGGAACTCTGGTACCAATGGATGATATGGTAGGTGCAGGAGAGTAGAACACCGGAGTTAAAAAGTGGAAAACTTTTTTTCAATCGAAGATGTGAAGGCCGCCTCTTCTAGCGACATAACACTGAAGTCTCAGTATTTGCCTGGGAATGCGTTGTCAAAGAGTGTGAAGGTCTGCCGCTGAGAAAACTTGTGGAGTAAACAGAAGTACAAACTGTGGTTTCCAACCGGTCAATGATTAAGGAATCATTTCTACTGAAAACTGGTTGAGAGAACTGTGAAGTGACACCTGTTGGAAGTTGAGGCACTAAGCTAGGCATCATAATTGATGAGTAATTTGAGGCATTAGTTTGATTAGACTGGTTTAGATAAGTACCATTATACACCCAGTTCGACAAGCTGCAAGACAAAATGACTTCCGGTAACTTGTCATGTAGAATTTACATCTTTGTCCCTTATTATGATCCCTTGTATTAGGCCTATTCCGCTCTTAATGGAATTAGGCAACATCTGTTGGGAGGACGTCGTTCTAGTCATAATGTTGGGACGTGTTACAGGATGTTTGATTCACGTAACCGGTCAATGACTCGGCTTTGTTTCACGTTGTGGGGAAAACTTGCCGATGTTCAGGTTCGTATACACACGTATTTTCTTATATGTATTTGCTTTGTAGTGAGAGCAACTGTATATGTTAATACGTATTATGAAAAGGTTTCGACTGTAGACCCGATTCTGGACAAAGAAAATGTCTGTCGGTTGTGTAACCATTATGCAATGGCATGTTTGCAGCTAAAATAAAAAAAAGGAATTCTATGTCTCTGTCGGGATGCCTTTGTTTGCTTTGCACTCAGTGATGTCAAGCGAATTCAGTGCGACAGTAACTGATGCATTATCGCAGGGCAGTTTTCAAAGGGGCCGTGCCGTATCCAACGTAAACCGGTTCAAATTAAATTTAGGGCGGATTTTTCCGCGCAGTCAAGACATTATTCCAGTTACATTCATTTTGGAAAATTAATACAGATGTAAATGTCATAAGGAAGAGATAGAGTTGTGCACTCGTAAAAAGGAGGGAAGGAATTATTGTGCAATTCTAGTTTTGGTTTCGGATCAAAGGGATTCTGAACAACCTTTGTGAGTGGTAGCGAGAGGCAACACCCACAAATCGAAATGAAGGAAGATACATTGAGACCACTTGTGAGGTATATCGTGACGTAAGCAGTGGAGTGAAGGCGTAGTACCGGAAGTAAGTGTCGAAGAGAGTTCAGGAGGTGCAAGAAGTGAACGGAGTCGAAGGTACCAGACGTAGCAGAGAGGCATAGAACCGGAAAGAAGCGTCGAAGAGAGTTCCGGTAGATTTCTGGCGTTTTCTAACTGAAGATTCCTTTGATGCTATATCTTCGCTATCCACCAAGGCCCCATTTCACTCGCAATGTGTGTTTTTGCACAGAATTAACGTAAGTTTACAGCCAAAGAAAGGGTATGTTATTTCCAAAGAGTGTTTCACAGAGATATCCATATGAACACTTCGTACGTCTAAGAAAACCTTTTGTGAAATCTACTATTTTGTATGGGAGGTAGATCATAAATCTTTAAAATATAGTAGGGCGCATAGAAGATACTTACAAGGAATGGTGATGAGGATGAGAAGAACAACAATATCAGTATAATGACCAAAACGAAATATCAGACAAAAATTCTTTGACGTACTGGTAAAATTGAATGAAATATAGATATTATTTCTGATTAAAGAATACGTGTATGTGCATGTGCTTGGTGATGAATTTATAAGTATGCAGCCCCGAGGCGTTGTCAGGTTTGAAGCACACTATTTGTTCAAAATAAAGCCATTCAACCAGACCATTTAAAGACCATTACTCAATTAAAATTTAATATAAAATTATAACTAGTGGTTTTTATATGCAGAATAAATACATTTTGACAAATCCAGATTGTCGTAGTTTAGGCAGCTGCTTTGTGTTTGTGAAGTGAAAACGGGCAAAAAATGCACTGACATATTGGTCATATTGAAATAAATATAGATATTTTTCGGCTAAAAAACACAACGTGTGTATGTATGTGCGCATGTGTGGCAACTGATTTATACTCTGAAGAATCATTACAAATATGCAATGGAAATATGAGTATAAAAGTGAGAATAGTTTATCAAGCTCATTACGGAATCATAATAAACCACGTGGGATAGTATATTAGTCTCTCTAAAGAATAGTTATGTCGTCATGAACATTTTTGTAATATCCAGTTGGAATTAAATATTGTATGTACAAATGCTATGGATAGTACCAACCAATGCTTTAGTTTTTACTTTCCATTTGAAACATTCTTTAATAATACAGATATCCCTTTTAAACTATTAGTTTCGTTCTTAGCTAATATGAATTTTTATATCAAAGTCTGTATGAAAGAATTCCCAATATTAGCCGTTTTTGAAACATTTATTAATTCCAGTTTATTGAGAATTCGACTTTCTGATTTCGGTGATAATGAAGATGTTGCTGACGATGATGATCATCGTTTACAGTAAGGACTGTTTAATTTCTATTTTCGTTTAATTTATTAAAAGACAGTGTAGCCCTATATGGCCGAGTGGTCTAATCACTGCCATCTCACCCTTGTCTGCGTGGGTTCGAGTCCTGGGCTCGGCCAATGTGGATATGTGAGAAAGCTTGCCAGCAGCCTCCCGTGGGTCGGTGGTTTATACCGGGTTTCACGAATTCTTATTCCACCAGTTATTCTGACCGCCATATATTGCCTATAATGCGCAGAAAAAGGACAATAAGGCAAAAGAATAACATTAAAAGACACCTGATATTACCATACAGAATGAAAATGTCGACAACATCACATGTAAACTCGCATAAACAATTAGTAGGTACCCAAGTGAAGGTATGAAAAAAATTTAGTTTAGATCTTCGGCATCTTGATTTGTCGCTTTAGGCAGATGGCTTCTGTGCGTGAAGTGAAAACGGGCAAAAAATGCACTGACGTATTGGTTATATTGAAAAAGAACTTAGTTTAGATTTTCAGCATCTATACTAATCTCTTTCCTAAAATCCACATATTCTTTATCACACTGGATGGAATACCTCTATGTATATCTGCAATTCCTGGCCCTGACATACCGTATATAAAAATGTAATTTTTTTTTCTGCCGTAGGTTTTGAAGGAATGTAATTAAAATTGATGACTTAATATTTCGCTTGTTTATATTTTTCAGAATAATCAAGAAAGTAAAATGTATCGTATACATAGTTTTGTTTCATATTGATTTGTTTTACAGAGAATAACCTTAAATATGATTTAAAATAGACAAGAACCCGATATGCCGTATATTTTAGAATGTCAGGGCGTATCACAAGATAACCCTCTCGGTGTGAGTCTCGCTCTCAACAAACATAATACTAAAGGGAAAGTTAGGTAAAAACGTGTGTAATGTTGTTGTTGTTGTTGTGGGGTTTAACGTCATTTTTCAGCACATGACAGGCTATACATGGCGGCCAGTATTAATGGTGGAGGAAGAACCTGGGAAAACCCCGCAAAGAACCACCGACCCAAGAGAAGCTACTGGCAAGCTTTCTCACATACCCACATTGGCTGAATCCGAGACTCGAACCGGCGCAGGCAGAGGTGAGATGGCAATGATCCGTAACGGAGAGCGCTTTAGACCACTCGGCCACTCCGGGCCCCCGTGTGTAATTCTCTTTAGTTGAACACCCGTACTCACGTTCGGATATCTTAAGTAAAACCTTACGAAAATTTTTGCGCCAACGTTGTTGTGTGAAACATTGCCCAGAACTCTCCACTCTTGGATATGTCAGTACAAAGGCTTAAGATGCCGTCGTCCTTAACGGCGCATTTTTGCGCTTTGCCCATGGTATAATCTGTAAGTCAAATAGAGCAATACGTATGCATTTTTTAGCTTTGCATCTGTCTCTTTATTAATAAACACAAAATCGGTGTAAAGCTTTGACTAATTGTGTTAATTAAACATTTTTGATATAAGACCAACTTAATAAAGCTATGATTCGTTCATGTCTAGTCAAAAAATAATTCACCATACTAACTGTTGCAAGGTAAATACAATCAAGCGTGGCGTCCGGACACTAAATGTATTAGCAGAAAAACTCACCTGTATCTACCCAGTCGTCGTAGAATTATACATGTATTAAGAGTTTTATATATATCCAGGGAACTTGCACGAACATAAAATAAACAATTCAGTCCGAGCTTATTCTGAAGTCGCATCGGCTAACCGTGCAAGTACTTAGGTACAATGAAATGTATAAAGATAACAAAGTGTGGTAACTTATAAAGGCATAGCGATGTCTGCATAGGAAGAAAGAAAAGTTGGATATATAGATGGAGTGTACTTTCCTTAGAAGGGAGAACTACTCCACCATTTAGTAAAGACGAATCTGGTATCGGGGGTGGAGGAGGATGTCTTTCCTGTTGAGAGCTTGTTTCTCGGCATGAGTGGAAGTAGTAACGATACTGACGAGTTTTGCCACCAATCCCTCTATCAAGGGGCGATCACTCTGTCCGACCGCCACCTATGTGGGCAGATCATTTTTAGCTCTTTAGTTAAAAGGTTGTTTTCTTTTTTTACCTGGGAGGGCTTGATTTGCGAGGCAGAAATTCTCCTAAGGTATTGTATTGTGACCGGGTAAAGTATTCACAGAAGAAATAAATTATGTAACTGAAATCCAGCATATTAAATAGCTTTTTTATCGTTTGAAGACTCTTGATAGTCGACCTTCCGACTGCAGATCTAAGCTTAAACTTCATAAAAAATACTTATAATCAATACTAAGGTAAAGATACAACCATGAGAATATTTAGAAGCATCCTGATTGCATCTTTTTCTAACACGTTTGGCTGCTTTAGTAATTCTTCAAAAGCGTCTGTCCACTCGTTGTCATAAAGTTCTGAATACACCTCTTGAAGCTTAGTCGGTCGACCGGGATCGCTCAGGTCTGCAATATTGACGTTTCCATGAGTCAGCTTATCTGCTGCTATTTTACTCAACCTAAATGTAAGATAATGCAGTTACTACGGATTTTTAAAAAATATTATATATGTAATACGAAATCACAATTTAGAGATTGGAGTGTTTACATCTATATAAAATAAAATAAAGAGGATACGTATTATGATTTGAATGTTGTAATATACCTCAAATGGAATAGTACTATATATATATATATATATATATATATATATATATATATATATATATATATATATATATATATACACACAACATCATATCACCTTGTTAATAAAGTATCTTTTTCCGACTTCAGAATTTTGACGGAATTAAGCAGATGCTCCTTTTCATTCGCATGTTGTTGGTTCAGTTCCTTATAGTGATTGACCCACTGGGTTGTAATCTCAAGTTCTCTGAAACAAATATCCATCATAATAAAAAGCTTTGTAAAGTAGGTCAATAAATTTATGTCTTTTTCTACACGTCTTCTTTCTTTAGGCTTAAAGTATAGTATTAAAATTAAAAATATATTGTATAATGAGTTGACTTTGTTTGCATGAGCCGTTACCTGTATATAAACATGTCATCCAAAGCAGATGAAACTAGAACTACTGCTGCTACTTATACTACTAATATCACATCGCTCAGGTGTCCTAGTGGGTAGAGCATCCGACTCGGATGCGGGAGGTCGTGGGCGCAATCCCCAGCCGAGTCATACCAAAGACTTGCAAGAATGGCACGAACAGCTGTTTTGGTTGGCGCTCAGCATTAAGAGGTTAGTGTTAGGACTGGTTGGTCTGGTGTCAAGATAATGTGACTGAGTGGCCATCATGCTACATGTCTGCAGCATTATGCCCCAGTGCTAAACCTCGCTATAAACTGTAGCACTGCAGACATCGTAGCGATATGACTAAAAAACTGTTAACGCTACGTTAAAAATCCAAATCACAAACACACACACACACACACTACTACTACTACTACTACTACTACTACTAATAATAATAATAATACAAACCAAGCATAGCTACCTTTCTGCCTGTAACACCAAACATGGATCAAACTCCTAACACATCTAATCGATTCTAGTTCTAAAGGCCAACGCACCCGGCTATAATGCTGTATGAGTCGTGACGGTTCTTGTTATTCTTGAATTGTTATATATACATATTTATGCATAGGCAGAAGGATTTTCAATGATGTCACGTAAATTTCTACAACGAAAACAACCCAGACATAAATAAAATGTTATCTTTACATGTAAACGTCTGTATGAATACCAAAGACATGACTCGACAAAAATGAATATTTATGTGTGCGCGTGTGGTGCGTTGTTAAAATATTAGTATGGGTTAGAATGTTTTCATGAAGCCTGCTTGAATATGCGAAACAATAACGTTTATGAATGATAAAAACATAATTTGTATACGGTATTGAAATAAACTTTATGTCTTTGACAAAATGAGACTTTCTACTTTAATCTTGACTTTAAAGCATGATTCTGCGAAGTTTGTCAGCCTGAAGCTGAAAATAATTGCTACACGGTGTAAAAAATTTCACGTGCAGACTACCTTTGTCTGCTATCATGCTACCTACCTATGGATGAACGTATACATACTTCATCCTTTGCATACCTGTTCTTTTCCTGCTCTAGCGTTGCATAAATGTGCTGCCATGCCTTGTTGAGACGATGCATGTCATTATCCGTTGTCGGCACACTGTAAGGAAAATTCTATATGTGTACCTAATATTGCTTATGACCATAATGTGTTTCTAAGCTGATAAATAACGGTAGTAATAATCGTCACCCCCACATATGTATGTATGTATGTATGTATGGATGGATGGATGGATGGATGGATTAATGGATGGATGGATGGATGTGTGTGTGTGTATGTGTGTGTGTGTGGATGTATGTATGTATGTATGTATGTATGTATGTATGTATGTATTGTATGTATGTATGTATGTATGGATGGATGGATGGATGCACGTATTACTGCGCCATCATTAGTGATGACCAAATAATGAAGACATTTAGTATTTTTCTTCCATGATGAGTTCGTGTGATATGATATTCGTATTGTAATTGATATTCCTTATGTAACTGTAGTTCAGATGCTACGAAAACAACTTCACAATCATAACAATAACATTTGTTATGAAGGTTGGTTTTAATTTTATTGGACCCGCTAAATAATGAACGGCACGTGACATATATGTGGTGCAACATATCAGATATTATGTATGAGGAACAAAGACACAACACTAGGTCTTATTACTAGACATATCTGTACAATTTCAAATAAGTCATTTAATCACCCGGTATCCTCTTTGAAAGATTTAATTTGTATTAAATTTTCTCTACATTTGTATGCATGCAGTATGACAACAGCATAATTAATTTAAAACAACACATAGGGTATTGTTTGTTTACCTCTTTTATCAGGAGAAGAAGTTGGCATGCGAATGCAATCGACATTTACACATACGGACAAATAACACATAATAATTTCTTAAACATCATGTATTCGAACTCTGAATAATTCAGAGATATGAAGATTTATAAGGTTATAGTGTTCTATACCAAACATAATTAGTAACATCATTTGTGTTCTTATTCTGTTTTCAGTTACTTTGTATTGCTTCATCTACTAATTTACAATTGAACCGGACCAAATATCATCATAACGTTTAATTCATCTTCTTGACAATTATTGCACATATAAATCATTAGCACAGATATGACATAAAGACCAGGAATATATATATATATATATATATATATATATATATATATATATATATATATATATATATAGAGAGAGAGAGAGAGAGAGAGAGAGAGAGAGAGAGAGAGAGAGAGCGTGTCATGTATCGCAATGGTTATGTTACAATCGCGGTAAGTTTGCGTAAAGAGACTGTAATACAAAATTAAACTATTGTTAGAAAGAAATAAATATTCATGTACTTCCCAAATGCAATGAATACTTTCAATATACATATATACCACTAATTAAATGCGGTATAAGGGTCATTTAATGTAGAAATATATATATATATATATATATATATATATATATATATATATATATATATATATATATATATATATATATATATATATATATATATATATATATATATATATTTGTCATTTCGTATATGCATATGTTGTACGCGTCACATGAAAAACTAAAATATAAAGGCTTTTCATACAGAAGCTCTGCATCTTTGACTCGGACAACACCATTTGAGTTTATGGTGCTATTTTCACTGTTTTCAATCCAGTGGGATTACTCGATAATTACTTAATCATATTACATTCTCAAAACAAATGCGCTATTATTTCTTTAAAACCACTGTAGAACGTACATTTATCAGTAGGGCAAGCATACATTTTATGCGGTATATATATATATATATATATATATATATATATATATATAAATATAAATATATATATATATATATATATATATATATATATATATATATATATATATATATATATATATATATATCTGTGTGTGTGTGTGTGTGTGTGTGTGTGTAACATAATTGTGAAACTATTGTAGTTTTGAGTTTCTGCTTCTCTGAATATTTTAGAACTCATACTTGGCCAGCAGTCACTAGTAAAGTTCAATTGTATTGTCATTGTTTTTACGAACTGGTGAAGCATTCGAGTTCATGTGTTTTTAAAACTCTTTACACCCTTTATCAGTGTGAAGAACAATTTTAATTGGCATGCGATACAAGACCTGACTTTCATGTTTGTGTTCAATTTGAGGTTCAATTTCATACACGATGTTCTTTGAGTCTGAATGACACATTGCAAGGCCAAAACATTGTTTTAATGTCGCACATAACTTTAAATATTTTTAGATTCAAGATAAGTCGCTGATATGTGAGCATACCACTAATGTATAGATACAATACGCTCAGTCCATTTCATTTACATGAAGGGTACGTGGTTTACTCTAATTATTGCGTCAACAAGTTCGTAGTAATAAGATATGTTTGTGTGTATGTTCTTTTATACTTTTTACCGTAGCATTATTCATTGTTCAGTCATATCTGTGCGATGTCTGCATTGCGACAATTTATAATGTCTGTCCCAAGGTCATCATGCCGCAGACATGTAGTATCATGTCCCATCCAGTGGCATTACCCTGACACCATGCCGACCAGTCCTAATACTAACATCTTAATGCTAAGAGCCACGCGAGGCGGCTGCTAGTACGATTTTTATAAGAATTTGGTACGACTCGGCATGGGTTCGAACCCGCTTCCAAAGCGGATGCTCTAATCACTAGGCCACCTGGGCGTCAAGCTCTGTTTCAGGTATATGTCTATAGTTTATTAAGTTTCCTTCGGTATATTGGTTTGTTGTTCTTTGTTTAAAACAAGTGTATGGACTCATAATATGTTATCCTTCATGTAAATTAAGCATACGAATATATTATTTTATAAAATACAGCAGCAGTCAATGTACCGACTAAATTTGAAGATCCACTGAGAAGACAAAATACATACCTTTCATTTGCCTCATGCAGTCTTTGATGCGATATCTCACATTCTCTGCAATGAATAATTACAAGATGCTAATACATGTCTGTTTAAATTTTTAGATTACAATTATTTTGAAAATCAATATCTACTTAGGATTATAAGCGTATACATAGAAACAACATCTAAATATGTTTACAGTCTCGATATTTAATGGCTCAATTAGTCTTTGGACAACAGTCAGAGAGTTTCTTATCAGATTATCGTATAAATTGTACCTCTGGCATTAACATCTATTGTATCAGTGCCTATCGTTAAAAAATTTTGTTTAACTATCATTACATCTGAGAACACTTATTTTGGGCATAAACAAATGTTTACCATATTTAAACCCTTACAATTGTGAACTCCACATCCCTGCCCACTATGTCCGCTACAACATTTATGTGCCTATTGCAATAATGCACAATCCCTTTTGGAAATTGACACGTATTTTCGTTATTGTGAGGTTTAGTTTTCATTCATATTTATTAAATACATACTATATGATTTAAACTGTAAAGTTTGTTCAAATGAAGACATGAACACTTTTAGAACTCGGAGAAACGAATAGATGTATTACTATTGTGGTCGAGACATCGCGTGTCTAGTCGATGGAGAAGGATCCACATCCATGGGTGTGTAGACTTCTTTCGAAATGTACCAAAATGTATTTGCAGCTAAAGTATGAACAAATTCAGACACATCTACTTTTGCTATAAATTTTGGAATCCCAGGTTTGCTACCATCAAAGTTGATTTCCGATTCAGGTTTTTATATTGTTGTTGCATACTTCGATACCTGTGTATTTGGGTTTGACCTAGGTTTCTGGCTTTTGACTTTTTGTTTCGGTGTTTGTTTTTTGATTTAGTTTTCCATGCCGGAATATAAAATATATTGGTGTTCCAGCATCCAATAGTTATTTGTGGTAGTGATTAAAGTTATGATTTGCAAAACGCGCACAAATACTCATTTGTCTAAATATACTATATTAGGTGCAAGAAAGTCAGGGAGCCACATATTAGAGTAAATTCCTCAAATGAATGCTTTCTAATAACGTTCGTGAATTGCAAATAGTATGTGGATCTATGCTAAAATGAAGAGAAGTCATATAGGATAGAAAGACGTAACCTATATCATTTAAATTTCCGTACAATTTATGTAATTATTATGATTTAATCGATATTGCTACCGACCATAAGTTTTTCTCTTGGATCTTACTTCATTATGTATATTTACCTTACAGTCTCTTCAACACTTAATCATTGGTATTGCAAACACTGTAGATAGTGCTCTTGAAAGGTGTAAGCATACCATTACGGCGACTCAGTGTCTTGTAGGCTACTAAATGTAGGTTGCAGATCAAGTGTTCACCCAACTCAATTGTTTTATCCTTCAGTCCACAAATGTCCATGTACGTTTGTACCTTAGACATTAAAGGACAAGAAATATGAGTTCGATGAAATTCCGTACTGTACCTGACGTCAACGAAGACTGCTACTCCAAAGTGTAATAATTTATTTCGACACTAATAAGACTGAGCTAAAATTACATCAGTAAAGACAAAAATGCCTTCGACAGATTGGAGGAAGGCTATATACAAAAAGTTTTTAAAAATTTTGGCTTTGGATATAAGTTCCAAAAATGGACCAAAATCCTTTATAACAGAATGACGTCAAGTATACAGGTAACTGGCGCCTGCACAGGAAAATTTGAAATCCAAAGATCGGTGAGGCAAGATTGCCCCCTATCAATGCTATTATACGTAATAGCAATAGAAATTCTAAGTATACAAATACGACAAAAAAAAAACAAATTGAAGGAATCAAAACCCCGAATATAACAGAAGAAGTTAAAATGCTTCAACACGCCGATGATTGCACCAATTTTAATAGGGATTCTTATTCATTCAAACACCTATTGAATGAATTTGATAATTTTGGTAAGGATTCCGGATTAACCATGACAAAACAGAGATTCTAAAAATAGGGAACTGGAGGGGAAACGACTCTGGATTACCTCCACAACAAATCAAGGAAAAAGTCAAAGCATTGGGGATATACTTTAGCCAAAATGAAGAAAATAAAACCATAATCAATTAAAAAGCAAAATAGAAAAAAATGTGAACATCTGGGCGCTAAAACCATTATGTCTTATGGAACGGGCACAAGTGGCAAGGACGTACATGTACGCAAATATAAACTATACCACAAAATATATAGATCTAAAGAATATTCTAAAGACTCTTGACAACTAAATCATTAACTTTATATGGGATTTCAAAACGCACTATATAAATAAGGAAACAATTTATAAAGCAAAGGAAAGGGGAGCCTTAGCAATTACTAACCCGATACTACTTAAACTCACAAACATTATCAATAGGTTCAAAGTCTTAAAAACAAACCCGAATATTCAGTTGGAAGGGCTTTATATATATATATATATATATATATATATATATATATATATATATATATATATATATATATATATATTGGTTCGGCCTATCTATGAGGCATAGGAAAGACATTTATCGAAATAAAAAAATAAGCAGATTACCGGAAACACCGAGGCAACTTAAAGAAATTAAGGAACTTTTAATAAAATACATGGACAAAAAAGAATTATGGGATATAGAGAGGAAAAAACGTATCCATGGATAAGGGAAGAATCAGCAAACAAAACAGTCATGTAGAAATAGAGAATGTACAGGTGAACTGGAAGAAAGCATGGGGAAACTGGGTCCAATAAGGATCACTAAAGATACAAAGTTTACGCTTCAAATACATGCATAATGCATGTTTGACAGGAGAGGTCGCACTGAGGCCGCTTATGGTCAGAGTACCGCCAAAATGACCATTGTGTAAGAAATATAGTTTTATTAAAACACTTACTATGCTGTATTGTGAAAATATAAAAACCAAACGACAAAACGTACTTGAGGAAATCAAACGTAAAGAAACATAAAAGACACAAAATATTCTTTACCTAGACGGGAACTTTGACAAAAAACTCTGTGCTTAATTACAAATTACATGGTAGACACAATGACAGCATGTGGACAGGTGATCAAAATTGGATGAGACTGAATCGATAGACTTTCTGCGAAGCACTTCCCTTTTAAAAGCAGATGAAATAACATGGGCATTAGAAAGGGACGACAGGGCCTTATATGGAGAAAGTACTATCAATGACGCCATGGGGCTATATCACAAGGCGCTACGCGAAGTGAGCAGGCCTGTGGAAGAGATGGGAAAAACACTCCATTTAGGGAATTATAGTGTTCTCTCCAAGACACCAACTCACACGGACACATACACAAACACACACATACACAAACATCTGAACATACACATATTCTATTATACCCTGTTATAATTTTTCTTTAAATTTAAAATAATATTTTGGAAACTTTAGAAAATAATAAATAAAAGATAACCTGCTCGAGAAATTAAATAAAGTATGGACCCCACCTCGGGCACAGCTCATCTTATGAGATAATACGAGAGCGACACTGAAGAGCACACGCATAAACCACCAAGGTTTTAATCTCATATAATAGTACAACGCTAACTCGCCAAATTCCAAATTACAAAGGTCTCCCAGTGGAAACATATGGGAGAAGATATGACATCTGGGTTTGCATTTGATTATAATATGCTGTCCCAACATGGAAACAAAATATAGCAATCACAATATATAGCACATACATATAGAATACACGGGACATAGGTGACCCTTAGCAAAGTCAACTATAAAGAACTAGGGAATGAATTCCGAGAAAGTGATATAAATCATTCTCGGATGAACAACCCTATAGATACACTAGGGACCTTTGTGAAATACCCAAATCAAAATTTCTAAATTAAAATGATCTTAATTAAAATTATATTTATAACAAATACACACAACACACCTTTGGGGGCAACACGAACACATAATCACTTTCCACTCTTTGGCTAGGTGGGGGTGTCATCTGTCTGCCCCCCCCCCCTTTCCGGCAAATCTCATGCAGAATTTAGTACTTATGTATACTGTTTGCAGACATTATTTCCTAAATGTGAATTGTGTATAAGAACAAAGTTTTATAGTTTAGCTAGATTTTTGTATGACATTGCAAATGTAGAGTATATATATATATATATATATATATATATATATATATATAGTTCAGTAATTTAGTGGTCTGAGGCGCTCTCCGTTACGGATCACTGCCATCTCACCTCTGTCTGCGTGGCTTCGAGGTCTCCGATTCAGCCGATGTGAGAAAGCTTGCCAGTAGCTGCTCGTGGGTCGGTGGTTCTTTCGGGGTTTTTCCCGGGTTCTTCCTCTAACATTAATACTGGCTGCCATTTATAGCCGATCATGTGCTGAAAAATGGCCTTAAACCCTGCAACAACATCAACAACAACAGTAATTCAGGCCACTGACCCATGTTACAAAATTCGAAACAAGTATATATAATGTGCGCCACGGTGTAAAGAAGTTAAATATGGTGTTCATCATGTGTATGGATATATAATCGTCTACAATCAGTGCATATAATTATAATGATGTTACTACCTCTAAGTATATTAATCACCAGAAGAAACGCCGAATTGAGATAGTAAATCATATTTATAATAATTAATATACTACTATAACTCATTATGAATATCATTTATGCTACAGTCCGATATAGATTATAAACTTAATTAAATTATTTCGTTCTTAAATGATCATAAGCATGACAGACACAAGCAAACTGGAATTCATCTTCTACCAAATACACATTATTTTTTCCCGTATGATTCACAATATTTTATCCTGCTATCCCTACCTGTCTCTATTTTCAGCGTATGCACTGAACATCTATATTTAGCAAGTAATATGAAAATACGATAATCCACAAAAACGTATTTTTCCAGTCCTAAGCTGGTTTATCACATACTTGAATACACACATTTATTTTAATTTTTAATATAGTGTCGAATGATATTTCCTAGTAAAACAAATAGTGAGAAAAATTGTTGTACGTCTCGACATCTTGATTTAGCCAAGCATATTCAAAACCGAAGCACAAAATATCATGTATTTATCTTTGGTAGCCAAACTGATACAATTAGTTTCATCTAATCTTTTCTGCATTAAATAACATTGGTGTGGGTATCGATTTGAAGGCATTCTTGCGACCTTAAACCAGTACTTAATCCATTAACAAATACTAGGTACAAAGTAGGTATCGTTCGCACACCCCTAATACAATCACAGTATTGTTTGGTTTAGGAACACCTAAATACTGTTTGCAAAAGTTTTATTGCACAGTTTCAATATCTCTACTAAATTCAGATCCCCAAATATCTGACCCATAACAAGCAATTTGCTTTGTTAAAGTATCGAAATGTTTCAAAGCATCATCAACACTAAAACAGCCGAATGGCTGTTGACAATTCAAAATTTTTGAAGTTGCTTTCGCCGCTAGTATCTGCTTAGCTTTCGTCCAAACCAACTTTGGTGTGAAAAACCCATTTACTTATAATAAGTTACACACTCAATTCGAATTTATTTTAACAAAACATGCTTCCTTTTGCTTCAGATATCCCAATTTCGTAAACCAATGCTTTTAGTTTTATCGCGATTGACCATCATACCAGTTTTATCATAGAAACATTCGATAGCATTTATTTGGTTCAGAAGTAGCTTTACTGTGTCGGCGTAATTAGCAACATCATCCGTTTTAAATGTTACACAAACATCATCATCTTCTGAGATGAATACACTTAAGTTGCATATATGAGCTAAAGTCCAAAAAAAGTCTTTTTTCTTCTCCAAACGCCTGTTTGTACTCCGTCTCTCCGACTACCGCCCACGTGTCTATACGAGTATTCAATATATCAGGAGAGACTTTGCCTAGAATATGTACAAGAGGGATTCCTCTGTAGTTGTTTGGATAGCACATGCACCGCATTTATATATAACACAAATACTACTATTCTACCACTGTTTAGGAAAATAACCAGATTCAAAGAATTTGTTGAGTAGAGCGTTTGGAATGGTAAGATTGTTTCGATCGTGCACTAAAAAAACCGAGGATATATCATATTAGGTCCAGGGGATTTGTGTTCGATTTTAAATAAACTTCTCATAATTTTATCATTTGTAATGTGAGTATTTAAATCACAAACCTGTAAGTGACTTAGTTCTTGACTAACGATAATGTTAGAGTCATGTTACTCAAACACAGGCTTCTTTAATAAAGATTTAAGGTATTCATAGAAGTTTTAGAGGAGATATGTTCTACGTCTTGTTGAGAATAATGCGTTTCCAGTTACAAACTATGCCATATTTTTCGATGGATTTTCCCTGCTTAAGTTAATTTATTCATCTGGGATTCTCTAGTATATATATATATATATATATATATATATATATATATATATATATATATATATATATATATATATACCAACTAGAAAATCGAGAGGATGGATTAGAATGTCATTATAATGTCGGTGCAACAATATGTACAGAAAGGATGTGAGAATGTTTCTGATATTTAATCTTGTCTTCTCACAACCCAGTGGTCCTTAAAGTATAGAGCACTAACGTCTTACCGTGATCTCCGTTTCATTTGTTCCAGCTCAGATAGTGCAAGCTGGAAATTTTCATTATGCGTGTCAGGTTTTTTCAAACATGATTGCGAACCATCTTTGGGTTTTTTCTCGCGTCCAGTTGTAACCATTGTGTGGTGTCCTCCATCTCCAAGGATTGTTGATATTAGTTTAAACAATTGCTTGCCGGCAGACTCCGTCTCACTGAAAGTGTTAAGCCAAAAGCTACAAAAAAATGTCTTATCAGTATCTCCATTTCTCATGATAACTGGCAAAACCTTCTTAAAGTAATACAATTATATTCATGTTAATTCCGCAAATAAATCTAACTAAATCAATCTTTTGTTAAAACTGTATTAATAATACAACTTCCTGACAGGTCACCATCTCATTTAAGCACATCACGATGCACACGATGAAGTAATGTCATACTTCATACTTCAAGACGACTTGTAGATGTCATCGAACTAGCACAAGACAATGATCTACTAGGACCTGCTTGAATAGTAAATAAAATGAAAACATTTTGTTTTATTATTATATAGAAATTGAAAACGATCGCATAATTAAAGAATACAATCGGTGACATACGTGCATACATTACAGTACAGAACCTTGCAGTATTTATGAGATTAATTGCAGATGTTCTACGTCGAGTATTTTTGTGATATTATATAGTTTTTGTTTTCTTTTTGGGGAGAAAATTAAACAATTAAGAAAATAGAAATTAAATCGTTAAATAATTTCCAACATCATATCGTAGCTCATAGTTTTGGGGGATACAAGCAGTGAATTGATTGTGACGTCTGATAAGTGATGGTTTTGGGTATGACTCCTTCACGTATATGGATTCAACAACACTAACACTCAAACTTACAAATTACAAGCACGGTCTATAATTTGCTTCCCAATAAACATACATCCGAATATAGAGGATACGATAGTCATACAGCAGATATATTAATGCTTATTAGTGCAAATTACTAGAGAATAATTTAGATATAAACAATCAGTGCAGCCGTAATATCATGTTCTTTAAAATCTTATTTCTACGATAAATAAGTATTAGATAAAGCAACAAATGTGTAATTTAAACTAATACAATTACATCGTTCTAATGAACGATCTCAAGCGCTGACCCTAAGCCTCGAGGGCATGAGCAAATGCATCGTAACACCAGAATCGTTTTAGCGAACACATTACACTAATTTGGTAAATAATTGTTCAACATATATTCAAATAGTCATTATTATATAAAGCACAATGAATGGCGAACCGCAAATAGTGAAGCCTATACGAAACCCGACATTAAGTGCCAGAACTTTGATACTTGTTGCAACAATGCTAAGCCAAAGTTAGAACCCCAAAAAATCAATTTGCAACCAACTTTGATAGTTTTAAAGGTATAATGTTTTACAAACAATTTGAGCACGCATAGGTTTTTATAATAATTAGCAAGTAACTTAGTTTTACAATTGGAACTACACTATGGAGTTGAATATATATACTATTAACCCAATCATTATACCAATCATTAAAGACATAGATGTTTGTTAAACAAATAATTAAAACATTAGTGATTTACATGTATATGAAAGATTTCCATGATATTTAATCATATTTAAAAGCTATCATTTAATAAGTTCAAACATGGTTAAAGCTAGCTAATTTACCTGCCTTAAATTAATTTGTTAAATAGGTTTTATAAGAGAACTTTACATCATCCGAACACATCTGGACGATATATATAAGTCTCTTCATTGGTATCATAGCGAAAACGTGCACAATTAAAACTATGAATATGTTATTATATTGGTAACTATCGGAAGGGTAAAAGGCTTTAGAGGCAGGGTTTTACCCAGCAATATTTAATGCAAATATAAGTAATATACCGTAATGAAGAACATACCACTAGGTGCATCGTATAGAAAAAAGTAAACATCCAGAGAGAGAGAGAGGGAGAGTGACGGTCTTTAGACGTTGACCCTATCGTGCAATTCTGTATTGTTTTAATCAATCATGTTTGGTGACGTTCATATCGCTCTCGCAGCGATTTATCATCGCAATATATTGAAGAAGCAAGAATTCAAAAAGCAAGTAAATACAGCTATGTTAATATGTATATATTCATTTTTGTTCCTCCAGTTTGAAAGCAATAATAAGGATTGATTTTTGACAATGTTTTGTATGTGATTTTCTTAGTGTGAAAATGTTAGATTGCGCTAGCCATGTTTAATTTTGACATAAAGTGTTATAGTACGTCTATAAACTAGGTTTGACTCAAGACAGGAGAAAACGAATATAACAATATGACTGCCCTAGACTACTTAATATACTTATCACTGACGTTAAATCGTTTTGAACCATCTGTAAATGTCAAATGTGTGCAAATGTGTCATAACTTCAGTACTCTGCTTAGTGCCTACAATAACACTAGGTAGACTTCATACTGATACGATATTTATAAATTAGGAGAAGACTTGAGTTTCGTAACGATACCTGTCTAGTTCCTTAGTTTTCTTTAATTGATTGTATATATCGTGGACTTGTAGGTACACACTGGCCACTGACGGGTTGGATTTCGTTGTATCTGATGGTGTATTGTATCTGATGTTTTCGTCCGTATTGGAAGTGGCATACCCGTGAAGATCACTCAGTAGAGTTTTCAAAATCTGATTTTCATTTTCCAATTCATCATTTTGCCTGCAAAAAATTAACATTGCATGCGTCATACTGCTAAAATTGCTATTAGTAAAACTATATATGACCTAGAAGGTACACATTCAAAACTCGTGGATTTTGTTATTGTGCCCGGAGGTGTAAACTTGCACACATGAATGTTAGATTGCATCTTATAGTGCTGATATTATTATTCGCAATTGAAACATAAACGCCAGTTCTAATGTGAGAGACAATATCTTGATTTTGGTGCCACTGCTCACTTAAATCAGTTGTTAACTTTTCAGGGCTGATAAAAATGTTTTCAAATTCCGTTCAATATGTTAGATATAGCTTTTCTATCATCTGAAGAAAAAGAAATAAACGTACTTTTGCAAATAGCGATGATGACTAAATGACCAAAACATACGTGTTTCTTTTTTGAGCTTAATGTAGCAAATGTTCTAAATTTAGATGACGTTCAATCAATAGCGTTTATTATTTAATTCAAAAGCGCAAAACGTAGGCAAAATATATAGCTTTATCATTTGTGACCTTGGAGTTGGAGCTATTGTACTCACATACAAAATGATAATGGATTTCTTTCCTAAGATAAGGGACATAATGCTCCAATGCATCATGAAAAAATGTTTACTTGTAGTTGTCATCCATACACAAAAAGACACGATTGTCTCAATGTTTAACATATCCAATAGTACATCACATACTACAATAACAGCAGCTCTCTTTTGCGGGAGATAATAAACTAAAAATATATTAACCAACTTTACTAAAGGTACAGTGATGCCGTGTTAAAAATATTCACAGTTTATTCGTTGCTGACAAAATAAACTATATGAGATATAAATTTTAAGCTTATATAATGTTGATGACTTTGGTTATAATACAGATAGTTTCAATATATGTTAGGATAATCGTGTTGTCAGCAACAAACACGCAGGCAAAAACTGAATACATTTGAAAGTTGGAGGAATACACTCTAGACTGTTAGCTCTCCCTCTGACCTGGCTGATTATTATGACATACATATCAAATATCACGAGTATGTGTTAAAACCAGCTTATGTTTGCATGTAAAGAATAACAAAAAGAAGTTAAAGGACAAACTAGGCTAATCAGACAGCCAAGAACCTCGCATTATTAAAGTTCGAAAGACTTGTTTAAAATCAGTGCTATACAGTTATAAGGGGTGGGGTGCTCGGTGATGTTATAAACAGACTTGAAGCTGAACTCAGAGGCAAAAAGCTGCCTCAACAAAACCCTACCTGTATTATGTGCTACATGAAAATATTCGCAATGAGATGAAGTACGAGTTTGAAAAATCTATGCAACAGGCATAAACACCGTTCGCATTTTCTTTTAGCAGAGTGAACGCTGCAATAAAACATCGCAAACTACGTAAGAAAAATAAATACATTAAGTACGTGAAACATCGCTCAAAGTCAGAAAATCTGTCAGATATCCTATTCAATCCTTTGCACGGGATGCACAATATTAGCACAAGGGAACCATAATTTCATTACACGTGCTTAACAAACAATTATGGAGTCTGCTATTTCAATATATTTTACAAATTTATGCTGCAAAGATCTAATATGTATGTCTTTTCTTCTGAAATAGAGCCAACCAATATAATTCTCTCGATTCTGAGGGCTTTCAAATGTTACTAGTAAATAAGTTTGTGACTTGTCCTCACCTGATGGCAGTTATCTTATAACGTTAATCATTAAACTACAAAGGACGAAATCGATCTTAATAATACATAAATAACCAGGAAAATACACATGTCTAACAACATGATTAAATAAAATGTGTTTAACAATTATATCTTTTAGTGTCAATAAGGCAAACATTCAAGATGTTTCCCCTTTTGCATACATCTGTAGTGATATTAGGCTACTTTAAATAATATTTATAGGATGATATGAGCTCTAAATGTATCAAAATCGATTTTTATTATTTCCATTTTGGCTTACTTTACAAAATGTAAGAACTTTAAATCCAGAAACAAAGATTTGCACATATTTAAAGCTTCCTTTGAAAGCCAAACATACTCTATTCTGTTTCTAGAAAAATGGCTTGAATTACTGCTGCTACGTCAATACATGCTTCTTTCTTGTTATGAGAGGGATTGCAATAGTACCGTGACTTTAATAAAATATTGCTCTGCGAATAGTCGTCTGTATTTGTCGTGGGCATTATATTCACCGCCAGATAAAGTTTCTAATTTCGCCAAACACGGAGATGATAGTGCAAGCCACACAAGATTTTCATTGGGTTAATCAAAATGGAAGAGGAAAGATGTAGTCCGTACTTTTCTACCAATTTTAAAGAGAACGATATTACTTTCGAAACTTATGGCAACGTTTCGTACATGTTAAGCTCTATGTCTGCATTGTAGATGGTAGATTATTCTTTCAGAAAAGTTTACAATCTGACCGTCATATTGTCAGCTGTTTTTTTGTAGAGATACATATTGTTGCCAAGTTGTTCAAATTGTATATCATAAGAACAAATTAGTTATTACGAAGGCATACACAAGTTTCCGAAAATAAACTAAAACTTTTACACGAGTATTTTCAAACAAATTTGAGAAGGCCATTGGTATATGTGTGCGTAAGATTATTTTCACTATAATTTTATATCCGTATTTGGTAAAGAATAAGTTATATAGGTTACGTGTGGAGATACGGTGTGGTTAAGAATGAACCTGACACTTTGTGCGCTCCTAGTTCACTGTGTTTAAACGCGGAGTGTATTAGCAGTTAATTGCCTTGGAGAGCTCTCCAGTTTACGACCTTAGATAACCTCATATTTCTGAATGTGTGCGTTTGTGCCGCCAGGAAATGTTTATTCTATGAATCCTAAATATGTACGGCGTAATTATTCATTTATTGACTGATTCATCAGCTCATTAATTGAATACTATTCATTGCTGTTATATCATCAGTAAATCTTTTATCACAAAATAGCATTCTAATCCCATTGTAAGACAATTTCGTTTACATAAGGAAGTTTATTAACCTAAATACATTCCTTTAAACATAGCTATCATAGCTGGTGTCTGTCTTAATTCAATGATTTACCTATGATATTCTGGTCTTAAGCCACCATACATGCACTTTGTATTCTTTATCGGTTGGTTTCTGTGCTTTAAAAATAAATAATTATTACTATGGTTGATGTTTATAAAATATACCAATATGATCATGGTACTAGCACATTTGTTAGTACTGACCGTACTTCAGAACCACCTCATTGCTTGGCATGTTTGTCATGAAAGCAGGATAGTTCCATGTGAAGTAGACATTCCAATGGTATTACTGTTTCAGGTGCTTCTTTAAAACAAGAAGTTGTACTTGATCTAAGGTTTAACAACAAACATGTATTGCAATTTTTTTAGATTTGTTTAAATCACGTAACTGCCTGCAATAGCTTTGCATATGTAGGATAGCGACATCTGCTACGTAAATTCACATTCCATACTTAAACGGGTCTAAAAGAAATAATTTGCTTACCTTATGAAAATAATATCATTGTTGTATGATTCGTACGAATATATTTTTGATATATAGTTACATTCGGTAACTTACAGTGAAAAGATATTTAATTACTTCTGAAATTTGTATCCACGCCATTCAGTTCATTTTATGACCTTTCATGATACATACATTAAATTGTGTGTAACAGTACACAAAAGTATTCATAATTTATGTTTCGAGATCCATCACATAACAGGTCATAACCCTTCAATATGTGTTAATTAATAACATCATAATCAGCAGATCGTTTTACCCACAGTGAAGTGTTCTCTTCACGAGCTTTGGCAATAAGTATACCCTGCAATAATAAAGACCTATGCAGTCTTGACCATTTCAAGTTCAGCAATATTCGCAGAATCAGGCACGTATGTATCCATTTCGTTCTCTTCAAAAGGGTCACTAATCTTCTTTATTCATGGCAATATCGACTCCTGAACTTGTGCGCAAGGGGGTGTCTTTCCTCTTGCTAGTTCGAATATTATTTCCATATTTCTGTTATATATATTTGATTTTCTTCTCTCTCTATCTTTCTCTATCTCTCTCTTTTAATCTGTATTTTTCTGTCTTAGTCCTATATCTGCCTCTCCTTTCATCCCTTTCAATCTCAATTCTCATTTGCCGCCCCTTTTATCGTTTCTGAATTTGCAATTCCATCATTTTCTTCTCAGACGGCAGTGTTGGAGCGTTCGATTGCATAGAACGCATCAGGTATTTTTTCATTAAACTGTAGATCCTTTTCTTTGCTCTCAAAACCAATCATCAAAAATTGTCTTTGCCACCAATTATTGAACTAATATAACCATACTAATATTTTGTTAAAGACAGTTTCACGTCCTAAAAAGTTCATATTATCTTGCACACTCAAGCAACTGCGTTTGCAGGAAATCTAACCCTACCTTGGTAAGATTTAAACAAATTTCTTCATTTTATATGATATTGTGAGAGCTTACTGCTTTCACGAAAGATTTCAAACTGAGGAATAAAACTTGTTTCAACGGGTAATTAAAATTCATGTACAAAGTCAATGTAAATTTGGCATTCGATGTTTTATAATCCTTATTACGCTTTCCAAAAAACTGTTGATCCGTGCGGTGGCCTCACATTCTTGTCAAGTCTTTATCGTATTAAACAAAGTAACATAAGTAAGCGATCCAAGAACATTTCTTTTGAAATTTAACAAAACATGTAGTTCTCTCTTTTAATTAATTCTCAATAATCCTAGTGTTTGATTGCAAACAATAAATGAGAACTTCGTAAATGTTATGAATAGTGAAAATAAATTATTCGTTGCAAACTCATAAATGAACACAAAAGTAATTTAGTATAGAGACTGAATTTAAAAAAAATGAATGAAACATTGCTTACTTTAACATGTATATACTTCTTTAACTAGACATAAGACACAATAAAATGCCTTGAATGTGAATAATTTTGAATCGAAAATTCCATCAAATTGTAAACATGCATGCTTCTAGAGCATTCTAACTTCCTTACTAACTTTACATCTTAAGAGCAAATTGAAATAAATATGTTTCAAACTTCCAAAGGTAACGTAGGCCACAATACTATCGCCATTAACATATCAAGCATACAATATAAATTAAGATTAAACAACACCAAGTCCTATCAAAAAGTGTTTATAATCACATTATAAACATAAAATTGCTGCTTCACTTACACTGCATTCTTATGTTCTATTGATTCATTGACCATCCTCGCCGAATCTATGTTCCCGACTCTTTGTTCCGCTGCTTTCAGGCTAAAATGTAAATATAGCTAGTATCAAACAGAACATATCAATAAGAATTTAATCAAATCATCTTCAAATTCGTGACCTATATCAGATTGTATCAGACGCAAATGAGCGGGAAGGATATACAACTTGGTGTTCGCAGAAAAATTGAATATAAGACAAAAATATAGCAAACCATACTCGATTATATGAAAATGATAGACAAATTGAATCTCAGTTTATGTTAATGAACTTTGTATTTTCGTCTTGTTGGTAATATACCAATGATTGTTGCGTTTTAAGTACATGTGTATCTCTTCTATATATTTGCTTGCTTCCAGACTAAGGTACGTAAAGAAAAGACAAAAACTGTGTTTTCAAAAAAGGAAGCAGAAATACTTTATTCTCGAAGTTTTTCGTTTATGTACAAGAAAATAGGATTCCACACACACACAGACATACACACACACAAGCACACACACACACACACACACACACACTCACATATATATATATGAATGCAAAATATGTAATTTAATGAAGCTTCTCTTCGTTTGCTGCATCTGATGCTCAATTATATCATAGATTATGTATTTGAGAAGTGAATTCTAATATTCTAGTTTTGATACATTTATTCAACTATCAGTGATATCAAATAATGAAGAATTGAGACCTGTCAAATGGAGGATTAAGTATTTGTAGTTTGACATCCGATCAAATACAGTGTCGACCGCAGATAGCATTAGCTCGGTTGTTCCATCAATCAAATATTAAATGACATTTCAAGTAATAAAACGTTACTTACAGCAGCACTGAGCAGTGCAAAAAAAATGAGCAGTACGGTCCATTCTTGAAGGAACCTTCTTAAATTAATTAACGGCACTGAACCATAATTACATAACTTCATAGCTGAATCGTAATTTTCTTTGACTTTGTCTTACCATTCAGTGATTGTATCAACATACAGACAGTTGATGGGGAATCGTTGAAGAAGGATCCGTAAAATTTCTCTAATTTTGAAGGATGCTGATACGGCAATGTTAAATTCAATATTTGGTTCAAGCATGGTGCACAATATTCTACTCTTATGAAGATTTCACTTTTGATAATGACCGGCTGTTGGGAAATATTCCTGCAGCCTTACAAATTGTCGATATCCATATAGTACGTTACTCTTTTGCATGAGCATGAATTGGCTCAGCAGCGAAAGGAAAGATATAAAATAAGTGTTTACGGTAGCGGATGCATATGTCATGAAGTGCAATATATTCAGCTATCGCTTAAGAAAGTAAACGAAATGTTACAAGTATGCTGATGAGGCAACTATTCCGTAGTAATCATTGACTACAATATGATAGTATTGCCTTAAAGATACGTGTTTATGCCTACCAAATTAAGTAGGAAATGCAGAACTCGCTCGTAGCAAAGGTACTATGTATATCTGTGTGTGTATGTGTGTGTGCGCATGTATATGTAAGGGATACAATCGATATGATCCGTTTAAATGTCAAAAAGACCGAATTATACTGTCTACTAATTTGTATAAAACAAAATATATTGTTAAAGCAATGTGCATATATTTCCCTTTTTCATTACATGCAAATATCAGACGACTTTTGTTTTTCCCCTAATTATTCAATTTTAATGGTATACTTCCTGTATTACTGTCTCTGAAGTTTAATCAATTGTCCTAAGTTTCTGTTTTTGTTATTGTTCTTCTCGATCACAAAGGCAGTAAAACGTTTAAAGCATATTTCACTCAAATGTCAAAAATGATTGATAGTGATAAATACATATATATGTCAACTCTAGAGTTCCATAATAAATGCTTTGACAGTTACTGAACTTTTCGAATGACTTTAGTTGTCTGTCTCAATGTAAATTCTTTTGAACATAATGCAGTCTCCAATGTGATGACATATGGTATTTGCTCGTGTCTCAGCATGTCAAATGACAGTATTCGTAGCGACTTGGAGATTTCATCCCTTAATCTCCTCAGCTTTCTTAATTAGAAACGTCAAGAATCACAGGCAGCTAACGCTGGCCAAGTAGATACATAGGAGCTGTATGATTAATGATTTAGGGTTTCAGCGTCAAGTGTTTGTAACGTATGCAACTCAAAAAAAGTCTTGCAAGTGTTATCCTTGGGCAGATTTAAGACACCACTCAATGGGCCTTCATACATTTTACGAAAAGTCTCACGTAAAGTATATATGTTTACTATAGAATACCATTGCTCATTCACACTCGTGTTCTCTGGTACCACGTATGTCGAAACGTTGTGTGTTGAAGAGCATATTGAATGTTACCTTTTCCAGCAGATTCCGACAGACACTTTTATAGGCTATGGCAAACGTGTGTGCTGCTTTCATACAGTACTCGGTATGTTACGTAGAGCGTCCAAGTTCCATTTAGTTTATGTCTTTCATAATAGATTGTTGCCTTATATTTTGCTGCTACATACTAATTCCATGCACATCTTACCCGTAAATGCATTTTATCTTTATCAAGTAAACTGGGCATCAAGATCCTCATATGAATGACCCTCTAATTTCATACTTGAACGATTTTTTTTCCTTTACCTTGGTGAGATTTATTAGTACGCAAAGCAAAGCCTCCGTATCATTATCTCATAACATGTGTTATGATACAGTATTCGAGCGCCTAATACACAAAATAATTCCTATCTCTAACTACGTAACTGCTGTACGTAAGAATATCCTCAAAAATTACTTATATTGAGACATGTTATGAAACCAGTCCATGTTGCACACAGGTCACATCAATACGATTCAATAGGAATGACGTCTATGTACAAGTCTCAATAACAAAACAAATAATTACTAAATATATTAGATGTATAAATTGGGACGTAATAACAGACAGGACATAACACTAAGTGTGTAATCCATTTGTCTGTCGTTATATCCATCCATCTAGGTATGCATGTGTTTAGGTGTGTATGTATTCCAACATGCTATATATATATATATATATATATATATATATATATATATATATATATATATATATATATATATATATATATATATATATATAGTGCACACAGAAAATAGTTATACTGTCCGCCATTTATAATAGTGACGTACATGGTTCTTTGTGTAATTACAGCATTTTATAAAAACGAAATATGTAGTATTCAATACCAAATACTAGAGTGATGTGCATGTCGGGCATTGAAACTATTAGCAAAATTAATCTGGCTAATACGTTAATTGTATTTAAACTTAAATTTGTCCCCAGTATGGCACATATCAGAATGTAGTTTCTCAGAAACATTGGCATAATGCAATTGCAAGCGCTTTCTTAAATTTTCGAAAAACGCATGACTTCACAAGACTCATAACAAATCATGATATGATGAACTGTCAACGCCGAGATTAATTGAAACACTATTGAAGAGACATGCATTCCAAATGTATTTCAAACGATTTGATATGTATTTCAGTTGTATTTGCAATGCCTTTCGAACTCATAGATACTTAAATGTTTCATGGTGTGTAATTCAGTGTAATGCAGTTGTTTGAACATATTTCATTTAACTTATAGAGAAAATGTGCCGTATGACATTTTGTATTTTTTCCATCAATTTATTTATTTCCGTTTAATAAGACACATACTGTTTTTTGAATTTTGCGTTTTAATCCTTCTATGCTTGTTTCTGGTGTTCGTATTCCTTAAGTGAACACAAAATAAAATATATTATTATTTTTTACTTCTTTAAAAAATGTTTCAATGTATTTGATCGTCGTTATTTATTGCAGTAATAATCGTTCAATTTATAAAATAGAAGATTTGGGTTTAGTAACCTTACCTTTGTTTTTCCTTAATTTCCTTTAATTTATTATATATATCCTGGACTTTTTGGTATAAATTTGACTCTGGTGGTTCAAGCTTCAATGTTTTTAATTGTTCAAAAGCGCTGTCGTCTAATTCTGGAAGGATCGTGACATACTTGTGAAGATCGCTCAAAAGGTTTTTCAAGATCTGATTTTCATTTGTCAGTTGATCCACATCTCTGCAAAATAAAACCAAACATTGCATGCTTATACGGCTGTGATGTTAGCTGAATAAGACCTGGAAGGTACACATTAAAACTTGTGGTCTTTCTTTGGGGGTAGGGTGTTTACATTTGTACACATGTGTGTACCATTCCTATATATTACTGATATTATTGTTGTAACTTAAACGTAGTGAACAATTTTAAATTGAGTGAAAACAACCTTGATTAACCGCCATTAATAAGTTAAACCAGCTGTTTACGTTCTAGGTCTAAGCAAAACGTTTCCAAATTAAGTTGAAAAATGTTATCTATAGTTGCATGTATCTTCTGGTAAAGAAACAACTTAATAATAACTTACTTCTTGAAAAAGCGAAATTCACCATGGAGCAGCTTGCTCAAAATATAGTTGTTTCTTTTATCCTGGAGCGTAATGCAACACATGTCCAATATTTCGATGAATTTTTATATTAGATTTATTTATATAATTCAGAAGTGCGACGCAAAGGCAACATATACAATTTTATCAATGGCGACCTTGGAGGTGGAGCAACTTTACTCATATAAAAATAAGAAATTTTTTTCCCTGAGCTAAGGGAAATAATGTTTTAACCCTGTACGGAACAAATGTTTACATGTAGTTATCATCCATACACTACAACAGACGCAAAGTTGCCTGCCTAACAGACCAAATGGTTATCACAGATTAAAATACCTACAATTGTTTTTGAAGGGCTAAAAAAAACCCTGAAAATTAGTACCCAATTTTACGAATGTACAGTGTTGTTTTAAGTTGTTTTAAAGATATTTAAAGCTTACTCGAGGCCGACTAAATAAACTATTGCATATTAACTGCAAGCAACTAGCATCATGAATAAGGTTCAATTACATACGGAGAGTTTAGTATCAGGGAGGATGATCATGCAATCTGCAACAAAGACGGCACGCAAATAATGACGAATCCACTAAGTGTTTGGAGGATTAAACTCTAAAAATGTTATCTCAACTCCCCCAACCCGCTTTTGGGGAGATATACGAAAATTAAATGGAAAATGGCATGTATATTGTAATGCCAGCCTATGCTTGCATGTAAGGGATCAAATAGTTGAAAGAACAACGAGCCCATTTCAACGAACCATGAACTGCACATTATTAAAGTGTGAGTGGCTCGTTTAAAATCAGTGATTTACAGTCAAAAAGAGGACGCAAATAAATTATAAGCAAACCCGATGGCGACCCCCATGAGAAAACATCTACTCAAAGGAAAGGCTGATCTAAATTATACCTGTAATATATGTTCGACGAAATTGTTTGCAATAAGACGGAGAACGATACAAACAAATATATGAGACAAGTAGGTAAACCGTTCACAGATTATATTTAGTAGTTGGAATTAAAACATCGTTAACAACATAGAAAATAAAATAATTAAGTACATCTAACATCGACCAAAGTCAGAACAGCTCTCAGTTATTCTGTTGCAAGAGATCCATGTTTTGAATACAAAATAGTATATTTGCATTTTGCCAGGGTAAGGGGTTGTTTAAAGGGTATAAATATAGTGAAAATAAATTGCACATATCTACTAACTATATGTATATCAGCATATGATAAATGCAGAAATCAGAACGTAATACCCAGCACAATTTACTATACTTTTGGTAATTTCGGTCTTCTTTATGACAAAGGTGTAAGCATATAATTTAATGACAGGATATGTCGAAACGGTCCTATTTGTTTTACCTCACAAACTGTTTTCAGTTGATGACATAGACTGTATATTCCTTATTGAACTAGGTCTTTCACACAAGCAGCATAATTTGCTTGATGCAATACGCTGATTATGAAAATCATATACTTGTTTGAACGCAGGCTATTTGGAGGTTTTTGAGCGGCTGATCTACACAGCGATTAAGAGAGTGCCATTTATTTTTGTAGCAAATGTCATTATGTTACTCTATTGTCTAGATTTCTTAAATAAATAAATGTCTGCTTGTAACTCGTGTAGAGCAATAATTGCTCACCTACATGTTGACATGCCACGAATTAATTTCGCAAGTTGTGTTGATATAATGTGAAGTTTAAAATTAGTGAGAGCTATGTTAGCCAAGAAGACATCTCCATAATAGCGAGAAATATACATGGTCAATTAAGTTTACATACTGTAAAATTTCAGACTGATCTTTAGTTTCTTAACAAACTGTAGTCTATCCAATTGAAAATGTATCAATTGGAGCAATGCTGCATATAATCAAAGCTATGTAACCAGAACAGTTCTAAGGGAAGGTTAGCAAACATTAGCATATACCTCTACGACAGAAAGGTTCACTGTGTCAGGATTTGAAATGGAACCCATAGATGATTCATATTCTTATGATATCCAAACTTTGATACAATTAGTGAATTCTGGGCTTTTGCTTTTGTTAACAGAGTACTGTTCTTGCTGAATCGTTTACGATTTCATTCATTCTCTTTTGCGTAAGATGCTGAACATTTAACGCTTTTAGACTGAAAGGGTTACATAAAAATTACCAACGTATATATCACAGCGTGCAAGATAGTGTCAACAAAACGAATGTCTTACTTATGAACATTATTAAGGAAACTTTGATGCATACATAGATATGTAATATTGGAAGTAGCGTCTCTGGCTGAGAATAACACAATTTGGTCTGACATGTCCCCAATGTTTACTCATGAGCACCGTACGAAAATAATTATAATGCTTTATTATAGTTAAACGGAAGCATTGCAGATTATGAGTAAACATGAAAATGGTTAAAATACTTGTAAATAGTACAATTGAAAATATTACATAAGGGAAGCGAAACTAAACTGCCCCAGAAAACAAAGTGTTCATCTAATATCAAATATCTTACAAAGCACCATCAATGACATATTATCATTCGATTTCAAAGAACAAAAATATACTGAGAAAGTACAAAGAATCGTTAGTTATGCAATTTCCGATAATATAATAACACTTCCTTTCTAAAGAAGCAAAGCGTTATGTGCATTCATTACACTTTATACTTCTGCTTTTCCGTTTCCATTGCATATTTGAAGGCATATTCCATTTCCTTGAATTTGTCTTCTTCTGCTTTCAGGCTGAAATTTAAATTAGACTAAAACAGCGTATATACATAATTATGTAATCAAATTATTTACAAATTAGTGGCCGATATAAAATTGCAAAAGATGGCATGAAACAATATAACAGTTTATCTTCAGAGATAAATTTAAAATACCACCCAAATGTGTACACGACAATGAGTGAATAATATTGGTGATGTCTTTTACAAGATGCTATTGAAATGTATTGTAACTACGTTTTGTTGAAAAAACAAAATAACTCATTCAAGTATGGATATCATTCTTGATTTCTGAATTTTGACATATGATATGACGAATGGTTGCTTATAGTACATTCATCCTTTAAGTACATCAAAAGATCAACCTATACAGACTTTTGACCTCACCAGTTTGAGGAAAGGACAGTTTCCGTGACAACAGCAAGTTATTTGACATCAATCGATTGATGTAAACATAATTATCCACATACCATCTTCGAGTACAAGCAACTATTATCTTCAAAATATCAAATTAACGCCAATGATATTCATAAGCTACCAATCGATCACTGGACATTCCAAGGGTTGTATTCGTTTGGTTGGTTTTGCTAAGAAACATTTAGTGCAATTGATACAAGTATTAAGAACAAATATGTACTTATCAAAGCGCTTTCGACTGCATTTACAATGCGTTTAAAAAGACAGGAGTACTTAATTGTGTCAGGGTGTGTAATTCCTGTTTAAAGCAATTGTGTGGACACATATCGTTTAACATTTTGATAAAATATGATTGTTTGCATCGTTTCCGTCAAAATATGTATTCAATTTTAATAAAATAAATACCAATTTTCGAGTGCGACCTTGTGTTCCTTCCATTCTCTTTCCCGATCTTCATATTCCTTTAATGTACTAAAAATAAATTATACTTTTGTATCAAAATGTGTGCACGGAGTGTAGTGACATGTGTATATATATATATATATATATATATATATATATATATATATATATATATATAATTACACAAGAACACATCTCAAAATACGATCCTATTATTGAATATTTCGAAAGTTTGGCGACGTATTCCCTATTTCACATATATTCATACATTCACAAGCTTAACACAATATATCATATAATTCATGGCATGCATATTATGCCACAAATTCCTGTATTGGGAGACAGAAAAGTTAAAGTACACTCACAGACAAGCATATCATTAAGCTCATAAGAAGACCATTTTGAACTCCTTAAAAGAAGAGATTCCCTTAACCTGTTCAGTCCATAGTACAAACATGAAACTCGTAGTCATGACGAGAAGGTAACGGACCGAAGTATTGCTGCATTCAGTGTCAGAATCATGTTATGAGTATGTTTTAGCTAATGATACTATTTTAAACATATTATCTAAACTGTATTTTGTCCCGGAAAAATATGTTGGCTAAATCCTTCTATGAAAGATAGCTTCTATGAATGTTGTCATTCATCCCGAGGCGCAACCTGTTTTCTTGCATAAAACACTTTTTGATTCGAATTACAGTAATTGGGTACTAAACGTCAGAACGCTCATCAATATTATTATTGTCAGATTCACCAGCTAGCGAAAGTTGTCAGTAAAATAACTATTGTTTCTCTCCCATTCTAACAACCCAGGTTTACTTGTGTATTTTAGTTACTACAGATGCAAATCGTTTAACCGTTTCCTTTGCCTTTAAAGACGATACTTGTTGACCTCAGAGGCATGGATACTGAATAACGTTAATCTTGTATGTCGGTTCTAGTGTTAGTTTTTCAATTGTCTTTCCGTTTTTGTCTGTCTCTGACTACACCATATCTATATATGCCTTTGTATCCAAGATTTGTATCTTCTTTAGATGTTAATTGTTTTATACCTAGTGAAGTAAACATTCTAATGTTTCACATTCACATTTTACCATCCAACAAAACTCTGACTTATTCGGTAAACAGTATCTTGGATACATTATATAATTTACTGATACATGTTCTCGTTCTGATCCCAACATTAACGAAATCATTTTCTTCTTGGGAACATTATTACTACATTTACTGCTATACATTATTATAATCGAGGATTGAAACAAGTTTTGTTAAAGTTGATAAAGGATTTATTTCCATAGAATAGAAAGTGGAAAATTTAAAAAGAACTAACAGTATTGTGAATTAGAATCTGTTGTTACTACTTGTTCCGAGGCAAGTCCAAATGTATGAAGTACTAATTGAATTCCAATGGGGTTTAAAATAATTCCAATATTGAATGTGATGATGTACCTGTGCTCTCGAACGCGCTAATGTATCAGAGGCCTGGAATTTGTTGAAATGTTAACATTCCTCTCATGAATAGCAGCAATTTAGTTCAAAATGTAGTTGTCTGAATTCACTATAATTCGAAATTAATGATTTAATCGAAGAATATTATTGAGCACTTTTAAACCAGTGAATATTGTTTTGAATAAATATGTCAACCTGAATTAACACGTGCACACAACAATAAGGTGATACGCACTGAATGTTAAGTACAGAATGAATCGACCTTACCTGGGCGTGTTTATACACCCCACCCCTTGACCTAGGTCGCTTTTACTATTGTCTGGAAGTACTCTCTCAATTTAGTGAAAATTTTCTTTTCTTGAAATTTATAAGGTCAGAATAAAAATTGTATCTTAACTCAAACTGAGATAAACATGTTTACGATTAATAATGATCTGCATATTTCATTTATAATCATAGAGAAATAATAGCTATGTATTATGTATTATGTATAAAATGAATGTCTCTGGTCAGGTATACCATTAACTCGATTTTGGACGTATGTCAATTACAAACTAAATATATTCATAACATATAATCATTAAAAAAGCCATCAAACAATGCAAATTGAATATACATAAGAGGATAAACAAACAAAGGAGAAGTACATGTTAGATAAATGTCATGAATCACGAGGCTAATACGCAGCAAGCATCTGTTACTTTAATTTTTAAGATTTCATGTTTTTTGGAAATTCATCTTTACTTCATGAAACTAATACAGCCTTCTTGAATTTTAATGTTTTGATAAATAAAGAATAACTTGTATCATTACACACGCAGCTTATCCTTTAATGTACCGTAAGCAGAATACGCAGTCCTATTTGATTTTAATTCACAGGTTGATTCTGAATCGTACATCTTGTATGGCAACCTTGTACAAACTCTACAATTATTCAGCATGTACTATGTTACATATTGCATTGCCCAAAAGTCATTCTCCCTCTCATATTTGTTTCACCTTCAGGTATTGCGAAGCAACCAAACAAGAAAATGTTATTTATCAGAAAATACAACTGTCCACCCAAACATTCTTCACATTAAATTTTGATGCGGATAGCTGTCTAAGCCATTTTACTTGGCCATTAGTATTAGGTTAGCAAAATGAGTCTCATATATGATATGACACTTTATTTTTTAACTACTGTTTATTGCAAACATGAACTTAATAATGAGGATTTAGACCAGTTGCATTCTTACGCGCGCAAATTTGGGATCCCAGGACGATCCCGACAATGGTCTTTGCACAAGGTAATCTTTATTGTTTGGCGATTATGCAGCCCCAGATTGTTTCGTTGTCGAAATCCATAGTTATATTCATGCGTTATTTCTTACAAGTTCTACCGTATTTTTTACGCAGCAATTACGTATTATTTTTTATTTTATCAACCACATAAACGGGGGAGTTGAGTGTTTTTAACTAATCTAGTCAAACCGCTGGTCTCCTATCATGAATGGCATTGTTTTTGTTACCAAATCAACACACGCCACTCACAGTTGTTGCCATAATTCGGAAACGGTAAGAGCTAGTTGGAAAATATTTATGTAGTGTGCGTTGGTAATCTGTCTGCATTTAACAATATTTTCATATCTGAAACTTTTAGATCTAAGAAATATGGACTATAAGTTTCAAACTTTCAAAGACCTTATAGCAAATATTGATAATAATAAACCACAAATCAGCGTTCTTCTAGCTCAATGACGTAATAAGGTAGTCACCACATAATGCCTTATATTATTCCGTAATTTAGAACACTTGCCCATAATTCAAAGCATACAAAAGTAAATGCAGTGCGTGGCTATTCAACACACATAATTTCCTGTAAAAAGATCTTAATTTATGATAATGTAAAACTGTTACTAACACTTAGGTTTCGTGTTAGTTATCAAATATGAAAATCCGAAATGATATATTAAGAATAAGTTTATTGTAAATTTATATGTTACTAAGAACCATGTGAGATTTAAATTAGTGGCATAGACGGATAGAGATAATCAACTTAGTTAAAGGATTTCTTTCTTAGACAACCATAACCTGGGCAAACAGAAACGAAATGGAATTCATCCTTTACCAAATACACATTTTTGTGGAATATCTCAGAATACTCTTGATTTCTGTCAATCCTTCTATGTCTTTCCGTCTCTCCTTTCAACATGATTGCTGAACACCTGAATCTAGTAAGTAACCTCCAAAACATATACGACAATCCATATTTTTTAATACAATTAATATTATATAATTCAATTTTATATTTAGTATTATGCAGACAGAACTAGTATATCGCTCTGCCAGTTTTTGGAGGTCGATTTCACGATTCTTTGCAAAGATAGTGAGGAAAAATGTTGTTCGTCTCCTGATTTAGCCAGACACGCTCAGAACCAAAACAAAATAAGTTATCCTTTACTTTTCTAGCGCAGTTGACAAGGATGACTTCATCAAATCTTTACTATGTTAAATATCCTTGGTGTGGGTAGCGAGTTCAATACATTCTTAAAACATGGCAAAAGATACAAGCTCCAAAGTGGATATCTGCCGCACTGCCATAACACAATCGCATAATTATTAGTTGTAGGAACAACTAAATACTGTTTAAAAATGTATAGCATACTTTCAATACCTATACTAAATTCTTAACCACAAATGCCTGACCCAAGCAATTAGTTTCATCACAGAATCAGGCATTTTAAAAGCATCATTTACACTAAAACGGCCAAACCCGTTTCTGATAAGACAAAATCGAAATAGTTGCTTTCTTTTCCTGGGTCCCTAGCATCTGTTATGATTTTGACCAACCAAATTATGAAGTGAAAAGCAAACCATTTTATATTTGCAGTAAGGCAAACATCCACTACATTTTTCTCTGAAAAAAACACAACATTTTTGGTGGGCTTAAGATATCATCCAATTTTGACCTACATGCCACTTTTATCACAGAAGCGTTTAATGACAGTGGTGTGTTGTTGCAGGAGCCACTCTGTAATAGCACAGATGGAGAACATCATCAACGCAAAATATTGCAAGAGTATCATTAAAATATTTTGATATACATATCCATCTATTGCATACAGGCTTAAGCTGTTTAATGAAATCATTAATAAAAAGAGAAAACAAGAATATTCTTCTCGCGTACCTGATGTGCATTCGAAATAAGTAGTTGAACCTTTATGTATCCACAAACAGCTTTTAATATTTCGATGAATACATCTTAAAGTGTTTACTGTGTTACCATTCATACCCTTAATATTTAATAATACCATTTAGTTATCAAATGTATTTGTATTCTACGAGAAGACAATAAAATTGTCGGTTAAACATAACATACTGCGAAAACGCAGTTTACTTTTCAAGCTAACTTATAAATGATAAAATACTGTATACCTGAATATGTAAAAATGAGCGTGTAATAACCATTGAAAGGGTGTAATACATGCGCCGTCTATTTCTGTATTCAAGTAACTAATATTATGCGCAAAAGATTACCAGCCATTCAACATATGAAGACAGAACATTTCAAATCCTCTACAAACAATAAGAAACAGTTGCATTGCTGATTTGTTTTCTGTCGTTGCTGTAATTCTGAGAAGGCACTTGCAACCAATTGTATTTGTTTAGAGCGTAGACGGTATTTGTTTCATCGCGGTATATTATTGCAAAACATCAATCAATTATCACATTCTGTATCAGTTGTTTACCTCTTCAAATATTATATGTATTTAGTATGACGGGAATTGTTGGTCATGGGAATCTATCCGCTATGTATAAAGCCAAATTTTACACAAAAATATTCAATGTGAAGGATATTACTATATGTAAATTTGTGCACGATATTTGAAGACAATTGTGATGATTTTCGTAATACCGAAATAAAGATGATATTTTATATATGTAAGGATACTTATTCTCCATCACTCACGGTTATATTTCTCTCACTCTCCTTCTACCTCAAATATATAAGTTATCAATTAATGTACGTGATGTACACTTTTATGCTGAATAAGTTATAGCACAACCCAATTTACATAAAGTAGGTAAATGCATAATCTATGTAAGGTATCTATCGATGTATCAATGAACATAAATATTCACCGAAGTTTGCATAATTTATATGTGATCTCCTTTCCTTAATGATGATTTAGTTATTGGGTGCTAACACACAATATCTGACCATTTTAAGAACGTTTCGCTTGAGCAATTCTCAAGTGGCGAGTATATTTTACAAACATTCTTTATAAACAAGTATAGTTTCAATTATTTCCTTATTTGTTTATTAATATGGACAAACACTTTTAAAAATCATAAAATATGTCTTACGTCATCAGTGGATTACGACTTAGTTCTTCTGATACGTCCACATATTCATCCAAGCTGTAAATATATAAGTGTAATCGTAACGCATGACAAACGATAAAAATATTAATAATTCGATCAGCTATGTATTCATACTTGAAAGGAACTTGATAGGTGACTAATCAACAGTACTTTACAGATATTTTCATTGACCACAATAGAAACAAAATTATGTTGCTGTTGCATTTGTGTTTCCTTTTAATTGCTAACAAAATCACCTTTTCAAGTCTTCTTCCCACTTTCAATGTGATTGAAAATCATCCTCTTGAAAGATTTTAAAGTTTAATCATTCTTGAAAAACTTGCTTTAATCACATCTTAACTTTTATCAGTGCATTTTATTATTTATCATATTATGGTTTCGCTCGCTTATATATATATATATATATATATATATATATATATATATATATATATATATATATATATATATATATATATATATATATACATATAGCTAGATATATACATGTATATATTCTTCTGTCTCACTTTAGGCATACACACCACACACACACACACACACACACACATATATATATACATATATATATATATATATATATATATATATATATATATATATATATATATATATATATATGATGGCACCTGACCATACGTTTAATAATGTGTCTAACAAAGGGGAACACAAACAAAGTTCAAGAACACAAACATCATCCACAAGTCATTCAAATTTTACTCACATGTCCATTGGCTCATGGCTCATTTGTATGTTGTTCATTCTTTTAAAGAAATGATGAAAAATACAGAGATTAAAGTTTTTCTACAGGAATGAAAGGAACAAAATACCAAATGTTCAAAAGCTCTAAATGATATAATAAAAAAACAATTTGTACATTAAAACGTCCGGTATAAATAATTTTTTAAAAATTGTTTAGAATGGTAATAAATATGCATTGCTGCTCCAAAACAACTTTTACTAAAGTACCAATTTGACAGACCAAATCTCTTCAAAATGTGTTGCATTTGGACAGAGATGTATATGACACTAAATATGCAATACATTAATTACGCATGATGTTTGGCTATGTGCTATGGTCCATACTCAATTTTATCTAACGCATTTGCTGTGTTCCTCTTTCTTGCAGCGTTCATTAAACTCTGCAAGAATGTGTTGTAAATGGACTTGATTCTAAGCATTAGGTTTATAAACCTGACATTTCGAAACGTGTCTACAAAGATTAATTTTCTGATCTTAATCAGCATGTGATATGGTATGGAAGTGTGTGTAGCATATGCGTTCTTAAATTCAACTGTAATATCAGGACCAATACGAATAATAATAATAATAATAATAATAATAATAATAATAATAATAATAAATAATAATAATAATAATAATAATAATAATAATAATAAATAATAATAACGATAACGGTAGTTGATCGATAAAGAATATTTTTAAGATTAAACTACCTGTAACAACAAATGCCAATGCAAGCTACCGTTTTGTTCTGTTCCATGCAATATTTTATGTACCTATGAATTGATATAGATGTGTTCCCCCCAAAAAAATTACAATACTCTTGCAAAGGAGTATTGACCCATGAGTTAAAGTAATTAACCCCGAATGCAAAATATTGCACAGAAAAGGGGTGAATATGCAAAGCCAAAGTGCACATATTAATCATGCAATGGAATTTTGCCCTGCGGCTTATGGCTTATTGCACAGCAGGGTTTCTATAGGGTTCAGGCATCTTCTGGCCGCTGACGGAGCCAGAAAGCGAAATTAACGATAAAAAAGAATACAGACGTGATGAAGTGTATTATTAGAAATAGGCTAGATGGAATGGGGCTATAAAAGCCGACTGTATTTTATTTGTTCAAAATATGATGTACTGTAATTGTCAGAACAGGATATGTCGGACCGAGTGCAAGTTACAATCTATAAACACGATTATACCTGACCGAATGGGCTTTTGAAGTAAATACCACCTTCGTTTTGTAACAATATTTTATGATGTAAGCTTCTGAACAAATATGCTGGACCAAGTGAGTGGTATCTATATGATCGGATGGCTTTCTGACGGTCTGAGAGCGGATATTATAATATTATGTCGTACTAGTACCTATAGACGTGCGTTTGAAATCAAATCCCTTTGTTGAGGCATGACAAAGAGAAAAACTATGACGTACACGATGGATGATACAAGCGAAATTCAGATAGATGTAGATACGGATCCATGTGGAATAGCAGCAGAGAGGGCGAACAACCTCTAAATGGTTCAACCGTATTTTCGCAAAATAAGCCTTCCTGGGAACTCGCAAAAAAAAAACAAAAAAAAAAACACCGCGATATCCAGCGTAAGACAACTCCGTCGATGACAAATTGGCTTACCCGGTTATCGCCGAGGGGTTTTTTCTTTGCGATACACCGAAGGAAAATATGCGATTGTGTCGGTGCCAATTTGGAGGCGCGCACTCTCTGCTGCTATCATTTATCCAAAAATTGTATCAAGTCCGACTCGAGATCGTGCTCGAGGATCATGTAAATTTATTGTTATAAATCTATGCGGGGTTGACCAAGCCTGACTAAATAAATTTCTAAACTTGCTTATGTCCATATCACTTCTACATCAGGTCTGATGAATATTTCGTAACGTGTGAGTATCAACTCCGTTAAACACAGCAAGAATATTACAATTATCCCTGATCACTTTTGGTATTTGTGTATACCGCTGGGTTACATAAATCACATCAGTGTTTTTGTGCCTGCCTCTGGAAAATATTCTAGTAGGATTTGATTGCCTATCCAGCATTACATCATCATAGACGACTAAATTGTTAATAAACCCATCAATATCATCAATACTTGGCGCTTCATCGATATCAGTGATAAACTCGTAAACATCATCGCCGTTTTCATTTAACGATTTTGCATTTTCATTAAAATCCTTTGCTAGATCATAGCACCGCTGGTCATCTACAGACGGAGATACCAAATACAACTCATCCCATATTAACCATCTCATTATCAAATTAAGTAGCAGTTGTGTTTTGCCACTTCCGGATGGTCCAATTATGATCATACGGACAGAATTTGGTAGCGTAGCATGATGCCTGACCGGCTCTTGTTTTCTTCTCGCAGAAAAATCAATTTCATTCATGGTGTATAAAAGAATATGGATTTACATTGTGTAAAATGCAGGACACGTAGCCCAACAGGTGATCTAACAACCATTACAACAAAACAACAGATCAGTGGTTACGGGTAAGTGTGAACGATGCGGTACAAAATAATTTAAATTTATTTGCTCACAGTCAAAGTCAAATAATGTTATTTAAAAAAAAACGAGGAGGTGATATTGCAGCAAAATTAGGAAAATTACCGGGAACTCCGTGGGCTAAATATCCAGGAGAAAAACATCTTCGAGGATATAATTACTGTGGCCCTGGAACCCGACTTGATATCAGACTTGACAACCAAAACCAACCAAAACCAGGTGAGTATCCGATAAATGCTATTGACAAAGCGTGTTATGCTCATGATTTAGATGTGAAATTAATTCACGCGCTAAATTCCATTACAAATAAATTCTTCAAGGAATCACTGGCTAATTGGTTAGTAAGATCCACAATGAAAGGTAAATTAGCGCTAGGTGCTAGTAATTAATTATAAATGGAATCGATTTGTTATTCCCCAAGATGATATTGGAAGGGCAACGCAGCGATTAGTAAACTCGCTGAAGCAGCAAAAGTCACACGTGCCACTGCTAAAAAGTGGTTATCCCGACAGGCAATATGGCAAATTAGCTACCACCACCTAAGCAAATTCAATTTGCACATTTTGATGTTAGTGTTCTAATGAAGTTCATCAAGCTGATATATTATTTCTACCACATGATATCGTTAAAATCCAAAGACGTCAAATAACATATAAATACGGGTTAACTGTCGCTGACGTTGCAAGGAGATACAAAGAAGCAGAACCGTTGTCAACAAAGACAGCAACTGAAGTAGCTTCTGCGTTTAAACGAATTTATCAACGTGGACCCTTGCAATGGCCACAGTTGCTACAAGTTAATCCTGGCAAAGAATTTCAGGGTGCAGTATCATCGTTTATGAAATAACATAACGTCACCACCAGACGAGGACATACTGAAATTCACCGTGATAAGGCAATTGTTGAACGATTTAATCGAACACTTGCTGAGCGGTTATTTGGATATTAATACGCGAAGGAATTCATTCAGGACAAGAGATCTCGTGAATGGGTTGCAAGATTACCAAATGTGATAACCGCGTTAAATAATGGGATTACTCGAACAACCAAAATGAAGCCCATTAGCGCAGTCACAAAAAAACATACCAGTACAACGACGTGATTTTTTAACACAGCCAGTGCTGGTCAATGACTCTGTAAGATATTTATATGAGCCCGGTGAAAGTGAAGGCGGTACAAAAAGATCGATTGATCCTATTTGGAGTATTACCACACACAAGATATCTAGCATAACAAGATCCTCGGGTAAACCCGCAATCTACAGACTGGATTCAACTGCTCCTCTACGTGGATTTGCACGTGAACAATTACAAGTAATTCCCGAAGACACAAAATTACCGCCCAAATCACTTAACTAGCGTCCCAACGTCGATTACATTCAAGACAGGTCAACATCGTATTTTCTCGTGTATGACCGCGGTGGTTATCTTTTCTACCTACGGTAAATTGTCTTGGATTATTACTCGAATACTGCCATAACGTTACACAATTACAGCTCGCACAGTGATTATTCTGCTGCTGCTTTAGCGCGTTAATAAATTCAACGTCAAGATCAAAGTCGCGATTATTTTTTTGGTCATTTGGTTTATAACCAACCAATTTTTTTCTTATTATATCGACCTGACATTTATCGTTGTCATCATTAAAATCACTGACTCGTCCATGACGATTCTCCGCAGCTGAGATATTCTTCTGACTCTGGACACTGCGAGATAAACCAAGTTCGACCACTCGATGTGATCATCAACGATCCAAACAACTGTGTCAGTGATAGTCAGTCCTTGTGATGAGTGAATTGTCATCGCGTATCCTAACGTCCACAGGGAATTATTACCGTGCAGTGCATCTTCAGCAGCATTGACATCAACTGTGATAATATCATTCAACACAAGATTCTGCTTCCTTGACTGTCCTGGTAAACGTACGTCGATATTTTAACTTCGTGTATCAGCTGGTCTGTAGCACAATGGCACTGACAGTGTTGGGAATTTCTCTTTGTGTAACTGAAACAACCGCTGTTGAAGTGTGTCTCTGACTATCTTTCTACTTGCCACTATTAAATCGTTTGGTCTCCACGTATCCCAAAAGTCGTTCATAGAAATTTCTGAAATTATTTTACACGCTATTTCACATTTAATTTTGTTCGGTTGTAGTCTGATTAATTTTTTTAAACTCCTTTAATTCTGCATCGAGAGATCTGTGATCATCAGTTATCTCCGAGTAATAATCAACAAAATTCTTCAACCAATCGTGTGGAGATGGCCAAAGAAACGGCGGTGGTTGACCGTGATCGCCGCACATTATCACAGCTGTATTGCTCAATAAAAACCAATCGAGAAATGTTTTTAATATTTCCAACGACACTGTGCACACTTCATCCCAAATGATGATCTTTGGAATATATTTCTCTCCCTTTCGATCTAGAGTCCATGTGCCAAAGCTGTATTTGAAAAAGCTGTGATAAGTACAAGAATTAACTCCTCGTTGTTCCTGACGAATCTGTCTGTTGGTGTTAGCACAATCATATCATCGTGTTTCTGTCGAAATAATTCGATTACCCGAGTTGTCTTACCAGAACCTCCCGGCCCGTTCAAATAAACCGTTTTGTGCCTGGCTACTGGCACCGACGATAATTCTGATAATTCTGATTTGCGATAACTATCTTTAACCGCAAAATCCGCGGATTCACAATAACAATGTACCATTTTATTTTTTATGCTCCACGAACCCCACGATTCATCAGTGCCTGTGAAACGAGCCAGTAATTCTGAATATTTTTATTCAAGAAAAATGAATCCGTTGCAACTCTAACTGCGGTGTGAAGAAATCTATTTATGATCGATAGCAAATTTATAGAAACATAAGCGAGCATTGAAGATCTTAAATGTGTATTCTGAGGAGATTCTCCATCAGTGTAACTAGCAATTGTGCCCAACAGTGTTCCGTTAGACATGTGAGCGTCTTCCCGATTACAAAATATATTTCTCGCAGCGGCATCAGCAATTATAAAATCTAATTCAACATCGTCCATAATCAATCGTGCGTGATGCCATTTATGATCATATGCTCCACCCTGAGTAAACTTACCAATTATTCTTCTACCGAGATCCTTTGCGGTTATTTCACTGTTGCTGAGTTTAATCTTGTGAATATTCGGAGCATCATTAGCAATGATATCAGCAGAAACGTTTGGACATTCCCGCGCATAATCTTCGATGACCTAATCTATTCTGATACGATCTAGTGTTGGTAACCAAACTGAGGTCTGCTTCCGATATGATATCATTGCTTCACTGACCGTCAACGATATTAATACGCGGTTGTCAAGCATATATCATAATAACACTATTGGTGCCCAACGTCGCTCCGAGAAGTGTCTACCAAACCAAACATAACAGCACGGATGAAGATTCTTAGCGAATTCAAACGACACTACACGAGCGAATCCTGTCAGGTCAAAATCGGGTAATGGACTATTAATCGCCACTCGTGTCATCTCGTTTGTAGGATGTCCAAACCGCACAAAATATTCAGCACACTCACCCATCCCGAGAAAACTTCCCGGATGACACCCGACCATGTCCACGGAAATGACAATCTTGTGACTATATTCGGTATTTCACAAACCGCCGTGTCCATATTCGATACAGCTCGCCTGAACATCTTCAAGGAACTCAGCGCGTGTTGGTCTCCATGAATTTCTCTCGCGTCGTGGGCAGCAACTGACGGAACTGTGAAACAATTAGTTAATAATTGCTCAGTATTTTCTGAATATTTTTCCGATAGTTTTCTCATTTCTTCATGCAGAGATACTTTACGATGTAAATCGCCGTTGGGTCTTACAAATTGGTATGTTCTTCATCTTTGGAACTCTTAAACAACCATACTGACAGGGGTTCGTTTTTACTTATCTGGCTGATAGCATCAAATATGTTTTCCCGGGAATTTTCCCCAGAGTTCTCTGACGAGTAATATCTCACGGCACGATCTCGTGGAAATATTGTTACCGCGGAGGTCCAAGTATGAGCGTTATAATCAATAATTTCAACTGGTGTTCCCTTTCCTTTATTCGCTGATTCATATACCCCCCCCGTTAATGTCTTTACTATCATTCGAAAATTTAATTTACTAGATAACTCATCGATATCGTTTATTGACGCTCTTTTATCATTGACTGATTCAGCCCACTTCGCTATTTTTTCACGTCGTAGATCGGTTAAACCTTTTCCACGCTTCGTATTTGTTAAATATTCCATTACTCGCTCGGCTACACAATTCAGCCTTGCCGAAGTCAAGGACGAAAATCTCATCGGGGCAAAATGATTAATGTTAGGTCTATCATTTAGTTGATAAATTCCATAAACAACCGCTGTCACAGGATACGATCGAGCGTAATATGGTCTGTGAATCCCATTTAACATTCCTGGTTTGGAATCTTTACTTAACACAGCAGTTTTTCCATTAGCAAGGACAGTGTCACGTTTGTCACGGATTTTCCACGTATCGGAATCTGCTTGCACAATAAACTTTATTCTGAGAAGATATTTCTGATTGGGCTAATCGATAATCGCTTTCGCTCGTGCATTGTTCATTGTAGCATCAATGACAGAGTCGTCGTGTATAATTTTGAATGTAGACCACACGTGAGATGCTCCGTCATCACGAATTACGTTTTTGGCACCTCTGATAATATCAATCAGATCAGTCAGGGCTCGCCTCCGCGAGTCAGGGGTTAGTCTGTCAATATCGAATCTAGAAGCTTTCCAGAGCTTGATTCTGGATAATCTCTCAAACTCATCCATACATAATTAAGACAAACATTTAAATAAAACCAAGAAATCAGTGTAAATGGTTTAAGGTAGGATCTGTAACTCCATGTGGCAAATCCTGCGTAAACGAATTCTGAAGGCAACATTCACAATGTCTTCGTAATGGTAGTTTAGGACCAATACCCTGCTTACGATGTGGTGTCAGAGTCCGGGGCAAGACACAGGTATGTGCGAGTTGTGGTGGTAAGCGATACAAGGATCTCAAAAGATATTATGATTAAAAAGAAAAGCCTCTGTCAGGGGCAGAGTTATAGCGTGTGAAGAGGATTATCTAAGTTTTCAGACAAATTATAAATTAGACAAATACATTATTGTATAAATGAATCAAGAATTTGTCAGACATTCTATCTTTAAGAACTACGAAGCGTCTCGTGATGGAATAGTTAGCCATTGTATATTGAAAAAACCAGTTGGCATTGTTGGTAATGCTGGTTATCTAAAGTTCAAAGTTGGGAATAAAATATGTTACAATCACAGGCTTTGTATTTGAATGTTTCTTTGGAGAGATCAAAGATGGTCGTGTGATCGCTCATATTGACGGAGAGAAATTTAACAATAATTTATCTAACCTACAAGCTATCACACAACGCTAGAATGTTGCACGTGGGAATGCCGGGGGGAGCAGAAAGCCTAAGTCAGTTCAATCTTTAAATATAGCAAACGGCGAAAAGAGAATTTTTCAATCAATGACCGCAGCTGGCGAGTATTTCGGTATTCACTCGTGTTCAGTGAAACGTGTTGCAGTTAAAATAATCAAATCAAGTTTTTCATACCGGTTTGGAAGCTGGATTATCGGTTTGCTATGTAGATGCAGATAACGGAGATAACTTTGCAACGATTGTGAAAAGTCAATTATGGAATTCCCTCCCTTAAGATTGAGTAATCCACGTCATTACCTTTACAGGTGATATATTATCCAGAAAATGTAGAACTAAATTCAGGTTCTATTAATTTTTATTTTGGTGTGGCGAACCGTCTATTGTATACACACTACAGGTAAACAATTCTCCGTCCTACCTGAACGGATTATAACATGGAAGTAAAACATCTCCAATTACTTCCCGTAGATTTTTATCAAGGACTGTCAAAACGGGCCGGCGTATAATTGATTATTGGGACAAATAATATTTTTTTTCACAGACAATATACTTGTTTTATTAAATTCATTTGGTTTCTTGGTTCATCTGTATTTTTTCTGCGATTATATTTAAGAAAAGAAATACAAAAACAGCAAAAGAAACCACGCCCATCGCGTGAGCTATTTTTGAATTTCCAAGTATCAGTCAGTTTATATACTATAGCGTCCGTATTATATACTGGGGCTTTTCGAAACCCAACAAAGTTGCACACCTTCCGCCATATCGCCATGTGGCGGTGATATTTTGCACCTCACGCGATTGGGGGAGGGTGTGCAAATCCGTAGAATATAACCCCGTATCTGTCTGTGTCGTCCTTAGTATAAGTTATAGTTAAAAAATACATGTTGTACTGTCCTTAGGATAAGTTAGACTTAAGATTATATGTTGTGTTGTCCTTAGAATAAGTTATATGTCCCTGCTGATCCGGCTAGAATGTTATAAGACAATCTAGGGGACCATATGGACCACATAAGGTTGTACTGTCCTTAGGATAAGTTAGAAGTAAGATTATATGTTGTGCTGTCCTTAGGATAAGTTAGAATTAAGAGCACCTTTCAAACCTACTAGAATGTGATAAGACAATATGGGAGGAGGGTACGGTGTAAATAGTGTAAATACAATGTTGTGCTGTCCTTATATGTATTCCTCTGAACCTCTAGCATATCATTTGATAAGCTAGAGGTTCACATGGGGAATGTTTAGTCGTCTTCGCAAACACGTCTTCTGGACCTTCTAGACTGTTGTTTGACAGGTTAGGAGTTCACATGGGGGTTGTGTTTCCGTGTTCCTGAGTCTGGTAGGATGTCACAAGACACCATAGAGACTCATATCGAGATGTGTCGTCGCTAGTGTAAAAAAAACACCATTCTGGACTTGCTAGGATGTCATAAGACAACCTAGATTTTCACATAATGGTGTAAAATATTTTTCTTTTAAATATATAATATTCGGTATATATAATAATGAATTACGAAAATATCAGTGATGTAATTGTTGCTATTAAAAAAAATAGAACATAACGGAATAAATAAATCTGATGAATTAAATTCTGAAAAAAATATTTCTGACTTTGAAACACTGCAAGAAGCTAAACATGAAGGGCGGTATATTCTGCCATCGCAATATAGATTCATAAAGAAAATTCAGACGGTTATGTGTCAATCACTAGCCACAGTAGAAGAAACGCGAATAAAGGAATTTGTTTTTTTTGTCTCGTGCAATCGAAAAAATTAGGTCGGAATTATCTCTTGAATATGAATCAAAAAAGATAATTAATTCTCGTGTGAGACAATTAAGAAAAATTATGTCAGATCGTGAAGCGATCGAAAAAGAAAGTTGATTTTATCAAGTACGTGGAAATCAAATAAGTACGTGGAAATGAAATCGAAATTAAAAAACTGATTACAGGAAAATATTAAATGTTTTTTTTGTGCTGAAAATTGTTGGATTTACACCATTTTGACTAGCTAAATACTTTCCGAATTAGCAAATCAGTCGATGCACACGATTTTGACTAGTAAATACCCTATCAAAATTAGCAAATCAGTCGATGTGCACAAAATATATATAAATAAAATATTTTTACTGTTACCCGTGCACAAAAATAAAATTATTATACTTGCTTGTGGAATCAGTTGATGCACACGATTTTGACTAGCTAAATACTTTCCGAATTGAGAAATCATTCGATGCACATGATTTTGACTACCTTATTACTTTTTGAATTAACAGCGTTGACAGATTTTCAGTAAAAAATAAATTCCTTAGAATATTTTACTGAAATCTAGCGACAGTGAAAAAAAGATATCCACCTTGACTGTCAAGAGAATTATTTTGTTTTTACTGTTTTCTTGAATCTGTCAACAGTTTCACGATGAGATCCTTAGGATCGCACAAGTATATTAATATTTACCATTTCATTACTCAAATCCAATAAGTGGCCTAAGTGGTCTATTAGTTTGAAATTTATTCTTGATAACAGTGGATTATGGCATCGTAGATAGACCGGATTGATTGGCTTAAAAATCCAGGTGGATCTTTTGGCGTGAATGAATAAAGAAAGAATCCTAGCTGGGCTTGATTTTACATTGTCGTGTCCGTGCTGTAGCTGTTATCGATTACATCACATATAAGACTGACCGCGACCACTTGGGTTATATTTACGATTTCCGGGGATACATGTCTTCCTTGCCCCGTTGGGTCATTATTGTACCGGAGAATAGTTGCCGGTTATAGTGTTTTTCTCAATTGTTCAAGTATATCAGTGAAGAACTCATCAATGATTTTGTTGGTGGATTTTTGCAGTTCGTCTGCGTTATATCCGGGAAATTTAAAATTCATTAGATCAGCTTCTGTTATCGAATGTGTAGTTGAACATTGCTGTTTGCGGTCTATCGCTTTAGTATTAATTGTTACCTGAATTACTCGCCTGTTAATATCTTTAATGTCGGACACAAGTTGATTTAATATCTCAATTTGTTGAATGATTTCGCTACGTGAACTTGTTACATCAAAAAGATGTTCTTGGAAATTTTGCTGTAGTTTTTCTAGTTGTCGCCTATGTTCTTGATTAATAATTTTAAAGTATTCAATAATTTCATCTAGGCGAATATCTAAATATTTAAATACTCCATACCCGAGATGTTCCTGAACAATATGTCAAGTTACATTCTCTTTATTAATAACGGTAAGATAATCAGTCAGTGTTGGATATGTTGAAATTTTCATATCAAGTAGACGTTGCTTGTACGACGGGGTAAGTCCGTGGTATGAATGTTTGTCTGTGACATAATTAGACTTTTTTGGTTAAGGCGGTATCGCTATTTCCGGCGGTGGGATTTCAGGCCATCCTAACACTATTCTGATCGAACTCTGATATATATCCACGGCGTAGTCGGGGGAGTTTATCTCAATTGCGGAAGACAGCGTTGGTTCGTGAGCGGTTATTGCTATTTTGGATTCGTTCCAGGTGATATTTTTTAATCGACGTTGTAATTCATCATTGATTTCTTCGATTTGATAGCTCCCGGTTGGTATTCCAACAACGTTCCAGGCGGGTGTACCATCTTATTTATTTTTTTTATTTGCAAACACAAACGAATTATTTGTTGGTAATCCGCCAAATAATTTTGATCTGATATTGGGCCAACTGTGGTATACTCGCAACTGTGCCAGCGCGATCTCGCTTACCGCAATCACAGTTGGAAAATTAATACTGCATTCAGGTTTGGTTGAGCTTACTGTTATCATTGTGGTCCTTACCGGAGTTGTATTTGCGGCTATCTGCTGAAGTAATTCCGACGTTGTCATGACATCGTTGTTATTTATCATCTTTGTTTTCAAACTGTGGGACTCGGACTGCTTGCAGTCTGCGTATGTCTTTGTCATTAACGCGAATTCGGAATCTGATATTGTTTCATCGTTAAGGCTTGATGATATCAGCGAGGTAGTTTTTAGTATGCTACTGTTGCTGTGTTTAGCCGCGTGATATAATCGTGTAGTTTTGTGTTCGTGGACGTTGACATCTTTATCGCGATTATATTAAAAACAACTGCAACTGCCGCTGAAGATGAAGCGCATATTGTTACTGCGATAGCAGTTGTTACAGGCTTAGCGCTGATAATACTACTCAGGTCGATGCAACTAACGCGGTTACCGAGTATACTGCAACGTCAAAAAATAACTGCTCGTCGCTTATATTTTTCTACTTTTGTTGTGTATTTGTCGATGATGCTTTTTAACTCTGATTGCCATTCGCGTACTTGATCGTTGATAAATTGCTGGACCCTTAACTCTGTTAAGGACTTTATCATCGATGTTGTCGTTGACATTATTATATTTTACGCAGTAAACAATTGAGGTGGTTTCAGCTACAAATTCCAAACACCACCAGTAAGATATTGAAGTTAATTTCTTGTCGGCTGCTTCCACTATAAATGTTTCTTCGGTTCCGCTATTTAATATGATAGTCATAACCCCGGAAAACTTGTCGGTGGAATGTCGCCAGGGATATGTTGTAAATATCTCAAATTTTGCAGCACTGAATACAGACAGTCTATACACACCAGTGACTGTTGCGGTATATTTGATAGTATTATTTTGTTTTGACCATGTTGCGAATCCAGATGACACCGTGTATACGATATTGGTAATATGCCCGGTAGTAACTCCAGGCAGTATTTTAATCAGACTAATTTTGTTAACAATCACAGGAATTCCACTTATGATATCTTCGTGTGTTTGTTTGATCGTATCAGTGTTAGTTTTGACATCGGAAAGTTTTGCGTCAACGGCCAATGGGGTACCAAAGAATTCTTCTGCGGTTTCATTAATTTTTCTAAAGTTTCTACGGAGATTTGTAAACGCGTTTACGTGAACGTCATACTCGTCCCGCAGCGTTGATAATTTACCGTCAACGAGGTTGCAGCCGGCGTCAACATACCTTTTCGTCGCGATATCGTCGTCGGATGTTGGATCCGCTAACACCACTATTTTATTTCCATTCATGTTGAGTTCACCTGTCATTGTGTCACCGGTATTTTTTAAGCGATTAGCAACATTATTTGCAATTTCATCTTTGACGCTGTCAATTGACATACTTGAGTCTCTGATTTTTCCGCTGTCAGTGAATACAGAAATGTTACCCGGAGTAGCTCAAATAACCCTACGAATTATTTCATGCCATTTGATATCGTTGGTTTTTAGTTTTCCGTATCGGTCTTGAAAAATAACAATCTCTTCTGGGTCTATTCCGGAGAGGATTAAAAGCATATTTTGATAATCCACATCGTCGCGTTTTTTACTTTTACTCGTGCTGAGAGATCTTCCGTAAAGATCAACCATTATTTTTAGGGATTGTTTAATTTATCCGTGGTATACTCGTGCACGACTTTGTGAGGTGGTTTGGTTGATTTTGATAAGCGTCAAGTACATTAATTAATTCACGGCCGCATATTGGTGCATCGGTTAATGTTTGTGTTGGTAGCATTGAATACCAGACTGGAATGGGAGCGGCAGTACTTCGTACTCTGTGTGCGTATTTTAGGAATTCAACCGGCGGTGCTAACCCATATGAATCGAAATAAACAATTCCACGTGGATGCATCGCGTATGCAACCCAGTGAGTTCCTGGACCATCGCTGTTGTCGAGATTAATAATTCCAGTTTCTGGATTATTCGGTTCACGCGGTAACTGATCTCGCATAAAAAATATCTCTGAAATTTGTATATTTAATTGTTTAGCGGCATCGAGTAAATCAAACTTTGACATCGGAGTCAAACACCTTTGGGGTATCTAGGAGGGCGGAGTTCCTGGAAGTCTTAGACCCGCTTCTTTTTTTATATCTCCGCCCAGTTGTTTTCTTTAATACCATTCCAGCAGCGGTTCCAACAGCACCTAACGCGGCTGCTTTTGCAATAGCAGGAGCGGCTGCAGAAATTAATGCTGGTATTGCTGCGAGAAGTGGAAATATACCACCGGTTTTAATCATGTCGCTGATAGCTCTTGAAGCTAAATCAAGTTGAACTCCGGTTTTTGCTTGCTTCGCTTTATTGAAATGTTTTAGTTGGGTTTTAGTCAACGATAACTTGTTTGAGCCACCATTAGCAATTTGATCCCGCGCTAGTGTTATCGCTGCCCCGGTTGCGCTCGCGTTTTGTAATTTTTTCACCTGACCAGGAGTCAGAGTAACATTAACGTAACTATATGACATTTTTATAATAAACACGATTGATCTAATTGTCTACATGTTTTCCACTGGTGCATCAATAACTCTCATTCGCCCACCAACAACCTCAAGTAGCATTGCTTTATCGTTGAGTATAACAGCAATTGCTCTGTAATTAGCTATAGCCCCTCTTGTGACATTAGCTCGAAAGTGTACATCAACGACATATTGTCTAGTTAAATCAAGATGCTCTAGTGAAAAGTAATAGATTGGATAATATGTCATAAAATCCAATTGTGATATTTGCAAACCAGTATCAATATTTAGATCACGCACTAGATATTTCGTCAAACGATGATATACACGTGCAACATGATTATTAGTAAAATCTAACAGTATATTCTCAGATGGTTCTTGATGCCCGTTTATTTTTAAGGAAACTTCAGACACACCGAGTCTGTCAAATATCATATGACTCCGTGTTTGTGAGTCTAATCGTGTTACATTTTGAAGAGCAATGAAAATATGTCGCGGTGCAGAAACCCAGCTGTGATGCTATATGCCATGTAAATAAACCATTAATATTACTTTGAGTACTATCTGTGGTTACTGTAAGCCATGATAACAACAATTTACCACCTTGATACATAAAGAAAGTAGTTGCTGTTTTGTCAGCACTACTTTACCAGCGTCACCAATGGGTCGCCATAAAGCATCATTCTCATCAGATTTTCTAAAAAGCGCAACCGTATGTTTTGCTCCAAAAATTACTGTTCTAGCCTCTCTACAAAATGCAAATATATGCGACAGCGGAATTACACAAGAAAAATTTATATGATTACCACCCGACAATAATTTACGAGTTGTAAATCCTAAATTAAATTCTGTATTAGCACCATGAACCACCGGCCAAACATCAGCATCAGCGTTGTTGGCATTATTTCTTGGCCGTCTAATATTGTACCGATCATTGTTAAGAAAATCAGAAGTGTCTTTAGCAAACATCATTGATGGACCAACTGATTTTGTTTAATCATCGGAATATCTCGCCAAACCTATTATTGTTGTAGCCACATCAACATTATTCTCAATTGACTCAATTTTTTTTCCGTCAATGAGATATGCAGCGCTTTCAAACAAGGCCATACTTCCGTTATTGACAAAACCGACTTTAACACCATCCCCGTATTCTGTATCATCTGTTTTTATAATTTCACCTGCTACTTCAATAAATGCTTCAGCGGGTAAGAAATATCTACTTGTATCTTAAACTTGTAATTCAATTCGTCCTCGTTGATTTGGACTTCGCGCGTCATAAGAATAATACTGAAAATCACGCACTGATTCATTTTTAAGAACCGGTTCGTCTATGTCAAACGCTGTGTCGGATTCACGTTTAAACATTTTATTATAATTTGTTATCGTCTAAAACGAAGACCACTTCCCGACACCAGACTTGTATTTATTTATTCAGCTCCTTGATTTATCAGCGCTGCTAGTTTTTGATTTGCGGCTTGATTTAGTACTTTACTGATATTTGCGGGCATAACGTCAGTACTGGGTAATTTCACTGGTGATGGTGGTTTACGTATTAATCGTGCTAGTCTGTCCTTGATTGCCAAGAATGCTTTACTGGCAACGTTACCAATAGCACCATGAGCTTCATCACGAATAATATCCATTGCTTTCATCGATAATTGTTTTGCAATTGGGATTGCTTTAGGGGCCATCCTCGGGAATAAACCCCGAACAACATTACCGAATCCTTTTTCGTAAGTCATCCTGTATACCGGTAATCGTGAATTTACCACCCTAACCATAACTGGTCAAGGATGAGAATTGTGTACGATCATTTTTATTTAATTATTCATTTATCTAACAACTAGTCACTGTGATAGTCATCAACGATCTCACCAATAAGTTCTCGGTAAACATTAATGTCCATGATACCGCCTTGAAATAATCGTTGACATATATCAGCTGCTTCATTAATTATTTCTGGTGTATTATTCCCAGCTCGTTTTCTCCCTATGAGAACTTCTAACCGCGACACGTCATTGAGGATATTATCAGGACAAGCAAAATTATTTCCTCCTGATGTAGTCAGGAAACCACTTCCTACAGCACTTGGAGGATCATCATCATCCTTTCCTGCCAACATCTGTTCCCTTTCTCTTTTAAACTTCTCAGCTGGCTCCCTCAATGTAGTACGTTGTCGGGTATATAATCGCTGCAGTGGTGAAGGTTTTTGCTGCGGTGAAGAAGATTGTTGTTCTATCTGTTGCAGTGGTTTAGAAAGTTGATATGAAGGTTCCTGCTGGGAGAGTTGTTGTTGTTCTATTTGTTTCACACTCTCTTTATAAAGTCTCTGTATTTCTTCAAACAGACCTCTGTATTCTAAATCATCATCTGTGGCCTGTTTTTTGTTTTTATATGTGCGATATATCCATTTAATAAGATTATCATCATTTACTCTTTCAGAACTGGGTTTTAAGATACTAGATTTATTAAATATACTAATTAATATTTTTTCAGGCAATTTTTCTCTTTTAGTATTTCTAATATCCTCGACAAAACCCTCCCTAAATTTTGCAATCAGTCCAATATTTTCTTTTATTGGTTTAGATGCAAGTTCTTTTTTCACGTCGGCAAATTCAGTACGAATTTTACCAATACTCTCAAGCATTTATTCGCCGACTGCTGGAGGTTGAGCTGCAGTTATATCAGTTGGAAGTTCTCGTAAAATCGTTTTTATTTTTTTTAGTTCTCGCTGCTATTTTTTCAGTCTGCTCAGCGGTTTGTTTTAATACTGGAAGAATATCCTTCTACCTCTCCTCCTCATCCTTAATATCTCCCCATATAGCTCTTTCAGTAGTCGCTTAAACTTTTTCAGTAGCTGTTGTAATGGGTTTAAATAACTGTTCTGTACCCTTAGCAAATTCAACTTGTGCTTGCTGACGTTCTTGAAGAATTTGTCTTACAAAATCTCTCACGGGAAGAAAATTTTTGATTGCTTCTAGTCGCTCTCGAGCTAATCTAGCGGAATGTGCTTCTCCGATATTTGCCTTTATTGATACAGCGATGATTTAATTTATAGCGGCAGAGAGGTCGCGCCTCCAAATTGGCACCGACACAATCGCATATTTTCCTTCGGTGTATCGCAAAGAAAAAACCCCTCGGCGATAACCGGGTAAGCCAATTTGTCATCGACAGAGCTGTCTTACGCTGGATATCGCGGTGTTTTTTGGGTTTTTTTTTGCGATTTCCCAGGAAGGCTTATTTTGCGAAAATACTTTTGAACCATTTAGAGGTTGTTCGCCCTCTCTGCTGCTGGAATTAGAGTGAACAATATAACTGTCTAGTATAATAAGACGACAATAGAAAGAGACTGTATACGTTTAAAGGATTGCATTGCAAAACAAGCACTGAACTAAAGCAACAAAATAAGAGGTAAAGTACATAGACTTAAACTCTTCAGTACGTATTCATAAATGACCACGGTATCATATCAATATCAGGTCGTTAATTAAATAAGAATAATGATCAACTTGGTGACTGTTCACAATTTACTGCAATAAAACAAGACATTATGAACAGGACAAGTTCAAACAATGGAACAAGCCCATCGTTTCGAGACCAATTGCAGGCTGGCCTATCGAGAACTCAGTGTTGAAAGTTGTGAGAATGGTTGATTCGCTTTGCTAGACAAAAAGGGGGTCAACAATAAGATCTCATTAAAAAAAATCATCCAAAAGGGCACAATCACGATAAATATGCAACTGAAACGTCAAATCCCTGACATCGGTTGTGGATATTTGCTGACAAAATTCATGTAAACACAACTGCAACATTACCTAGTTACAGGTATTGTACAGACATGGCTGCCTAATGTCTGCACTATCGTGAAAAATCACAGATTAGCTATAAGCCCAGCGTCGAGCAAATACAGGTTTAACAATGTCTAGCAATGACATAGACCTTTCTCATTTGACTGATTTCGGTTTTGTTACACGGACAAGGCCTATGTCCAGAGGTGCGAACAAAATGTTTTTTATTCTACGTGAAAAGACACAATTTATATTAATCTGTTTATATAAAGTTGTCATTTACACCACCTACACATCCACGTTGCCTTAGACTTACATGGTATATTGAGTATCCTGCTTTTTATTACCAATCTGATATCTAATACATCCTTAAGGCGTATAAATTCGAGAGATGGCGCGACGTCTCAAAATGTGTTCATAAAGTACAAAAAATATCTGAATAAAACAGAAGATAAAAGCTTCACGAGGAAATTCATTCTGTAAGCCATTGCCATTGCAGATGAGCCGAGCAATGCGTCAATCGCCATGTGTGCCTTATTATCATTTTCGGGTTCTTCGTTATTTATTCTTCAGAAGGGTTGAGTAGATAAGAAACTTAACAAGAAAATGAAATAAAAGGGCGAGGATTAAATGATCGACTTTAAAAGTCATACGAAAGAAACTAATGATCTTCACACTGCTAATATACTTTCTTCGAAAGTACATGCTGATAATGTCTATGGCGCTATGTAATACTACATTTGTCTAGTGGATTTCGCAAGAATGAGTAGTGTAGAATACACGCGGCACGGCCAATGCAGTTCTGTAACATGTATGTTCCATTAACAGCTCATTGTTATTTTGGACTACTGTTACAGCTTTCACAACATCATGAAAAGACCTTGAATAAATTTGTTATAATAAGCGATTTCAGGTCTACATCACAAGCTTCATGTTGCTGCATATTTCGATATTATGTATGTAATGAATTAACTCCATATGTCTAAAAAACAATACCAAAATACAAAATTAATGACCAAAGAGACCAAATATTTGTCGAGAAGGTCGTAGATGTAGAGTGAAACGAAACTCATCTAAATTCCAGGGCACAAAATTAAAACACACACAGACACACGCACATACACACAGACACGCACACACTCTCCAATTCCAATCTATATAGATCATCCTAATATAACATACCATTTCTAAATATGGTCTCAGTTCATATCAAACTTTTATTGTTGCTTCAGAAAAAGAATATAATGAAAACACATATTTATTATTTCACTTTAGTGATATTATTTTGTATGCAAACACTAAATCACATACAGCAGGTAAATGTTAAATGTGGTGAACCAGATTTCGTTTTCATGTTCTTTATAGTGAAATCAAGCATCTACAAATCATCCGGTTTACTTTACTGAATCCAACAATGATTACGCAACATATATAGATTACAAAGAACATATTTACAAACGATCGTCATACCGTCATTGTTTATATTTTCTTCATTCAATTATGTTATCGTACTCTTAGATAAACAAAATGCAATGCGATGGAAGCCATAAGGGACAGTGTATGCCTTGTACAAAATCGCAGCAGTTCATCAAAGATAGTTTGCACCAACATCCAACTGATATAATATAGTGTTGCTAATAAGTTGCAGTTTTAACGATGAGGATTATTTGTGCATGCAAACTAGATTTTTAAAAGTTAGAGAAAATAAGTGCAAAGAACTAAATAAATTAGTAATATATATATATATATATATATATATATATATATATATATATATATATATATATTAGTTATTTACACTTATTTTATCTGAGTCTTGACAAATACTACTAAACTCGTTTTATAGAGTCTCTATGAAACACACAGTTTGGAATTATTTTAAAAAAATGAATTTCAGACATATACTGGCATGTTTAAAGAAAAAAACTAAATAGCTAATTCAGAGCAGGTTTTCAAATATCAAATACCATTAAACTGTTACATATGATTTAATATACTTAGCACACAATACCGAGTACAAACACTTTATTGTTTCTGTTTTCCAACATCTTAGTAATGATTACAGAAACGTTTTAAGCCAACGCATTGTATTTGATCGGGTCCGTTTTCCTGTGTGCCCGTCTGGCTAAATATTCAGCCAGTCCCTCACACATTTAACCTGACATCCAGTGCCTTCATTTAAACCAATTGCGGGAGGGTGTTTATCTTTGGTACGTTTTACGAGAATCATTAGATGACTTTGTAAGTTTTGCATTCTGAATGTATCCGCCACTACCTCCACCCCAAGTGAAGAAGCGCGTGGCGCAAAATGTAACATATTCATTAGGTTATGTGGACTCTACCTTGTAACCAGAACTCAATCTACACCGGTTGAGGACTGTTGTCATAGCTGTCATGACTGTTCAAGCGGATGGATAGACGAAAACGAAGGGAAAATGCGGTCCCTAGTGTTGAGGGGGTAGGGAGGGGAAACAATTAAAATTTCTGCGATGGCTTCTAGCTCTAGCTTTCTGTTTAGACAACATCATGAATATATGTCATATATGTGGATGCGGTTGGTATTGATATACGACCACTGCTTATGAACACTGCTGTAACATTGACAATTAAACTATATATGTATGTACTCAATCCAAGTCCTTGTAAACTTATCCGGTTCTACCATAGGAATACAAATATCATCGCTTTCTATTTAAACATTTCAATTTAAAAAGAAAAGTTAATTAAGCTTATAAAATAATTTAAATCATTTGCTCGACATAGCGAAAAAAAAAAGAAATTAATCAACGCATTTGATGGATTCAATTTGACATTATCACTCATGTAAATTCCTTTAGGTAGTAAGTATTCTTAAATATAAGTATTCTTTGATACTATTTACTGGCTCTGATCGCTGAAGTGATCAATGTTATGTCATGCTTGGACGTCATGTATTTAAGTTTATACTACATTTCACTTTGCCACTAAAATAATATGAAAGCTGCTGAAGAATTAAAAATATTTATGAATATACCCTATTAATTGCTTCTCTATTTCAGACACTTAAACAAATAGTACATTTTTAAAGTTCTTATGGAACTCAACAATGAATAGTGTCAACATGAACTCAGCGAGTATACTTTGCAACATAGTATATTTAACATGATAATTATATATTGGAGTAATGGAGTATAATTTTATATTTGAACACTGGGGTATAATTACATATTTGAGTACTGGAGTATAATTATATATTGGAGTTTGTACTGCTGAATAGTGCAGACAGAAAGGCTACGACCTGGATATATAATACATGTCGTTATCATGTTACTGTCTATGGGGCATATACATGTTATCGACCGATACAGTAGAGAACAGAACATACTTTATTTTATTTTAAAGAGCATAAACATTTGAGTCAAGTACAGTGTTCTATTATATACAAATAAACAATGATAGAATATAAAAAGGAGAGAGAAAAGATAAAATGCAAAGAGACAGACAATGAGAGACAAAGACATACAAAGTTAGAGAGACAGATATGCACTCATATAGTAAGAGAGACAGACAGAAAAACTAACAGCCACATACACACAATACATTTTTAAACCTCTTATCGAACTCCACGGTGAATGGTGGATAGCGAGAGAGACATAGGGACAGTGACAGATAGAAAGAGACAGACAGTGAGAGAGATAGAAAAAGAGAAACAGACATAGACTAAGACGGGGGAGGGAATGGGTCTATGATTTAAATGAAAACACTTTATATATTGATACATTTAAATTAATGTATTATAGAGTCGCAAAACGTATCCAAATCTATTACAGGTTTGATTCAGTAAATATTCCACCGATCGGCCATTATCAAGTATTCACTTTGTGTTGTTAAGCTTTCGCATGGCCCAGTAAGTAATATGTTGTCAATGCTTGTTATGGCTCAACATATTCCCTACTTAATTTGGCACAATAATTCAAGTACTTATAGTTCGGTTTCAAGAAGTGACCTTTGGAAGACAAACAGATGCCCGATACGGGACATATCAGGCAGTATCCTGACTTCAATTAACCAGTAATACCGTGTTTGTATCTGACCGGAGGGAAAGTGCATGCATACATGTATGAATGTAATTAGATATAGATGAATTGTATGTATGTTTGTACTATACCATAGTGTATGTACCTATGCTTAAATAACTCGGAAGTTGTTATAAATACCTTTATCTAAATGGTATATGTCTCATGTCTCGGTGTATTGTATTCGTTATGGAATGTGTGGCTTTTGATCTACTTTCTGGTTAGGCTTGCTTTGTTTATATATATCCGCTACCCCCACCGCGTTCTCGACATCATGCTTGATACATATTATATATAATACATGTACATATTACATTGTGGATGTGAAATGAATATATGAACTTAATAATACCTTGAGCGAGATGAATCCTTGTATCCGATCACGGAGTGTCGCTACGTTGTGTTTCTATTTGAGAACACATAATTAACACTGACAATGAACTCAGTTTGCATATCCAGTTCAATCCGGAGTTTCAATTTACTTCCTCGTTGTTGGGCACAATGTAAAACAGGTGATTGTAATATCAGTCATGTTTAACACTACAGCTGTATCATAGCAGACTATTCAAATAAGTCATATTTGGCATATGCCAGCCGCGAGTGCTAGATACTGGCGGATGGTTAATTTGTCACACATGTACATCGCATATAACTGTAATAAGGTCATCAATTATTATACGTTACCACTCAAGACAACTTACAATCACTGATACATATAAAAATAGCATCTTGAAACAGTATGCTCGTACTGAATTCTAATTACAAATTATAATCAACAGCATATCCAGAAACATCGTTAAGTACAATTTTTTAAATTTATTTTCATTTTGTTTCTCTAACTGGTGGGTGGAGCTTAAAAAAGTAAGCGATGGGTTTTGTGTGGGACAAAATCCTCGTTTGGGACCCAGGGGAGATAATGGGCCATCCATTTAGTGCGTGTGCAAAAGTCTGACAAAGCTTGAACCCTATTCCCTCCTTGCACACATGCATACTTTTTACCCTTACTCCACATGTGTACGTGCGCTTGACGCCCCCCCCCCCTTTCTATAGAACGGCGTATATTTAATCCACGCAGGAACGATTAAGAATTAATACTGTTTAGTATTTTTAATAAAACAGATAGTCCACCGATGGTAAACGTCTGGCTGCATCAAGGAAATAAGCTGCGTAACTTTTACATGTGTGTCTAGTGTGTCCGCTAAAATTCAAACGCCGACTGAACCCAGTCGAACATGCTATACGTATTAGACATATTATTATCGAGGTTTCACCCCACCCCTCGCTTCCTATGCATACGTACATTATCAGTAGATCCCCCATACATAAGCGTATGCATTTGGGTTAAACCCCACTGCCCCCTCCATTGGTACGTACTAAATGGACGGCCCCTAAGTCTCCTGAATATAACAAAGATCTTTCGTAAAGCCATGCATGAATAATCGTATCGTATCGTACAACCATCTGCATTACAGTGGGATTAATGTTTTTATGGTTTCTGAGCAAGAACGTAATTCCATGTCTGTGAGTTTAGCCGTGAAGCGATAGATGTAGATAAAAGTGGCTATTTTGATTTGGATTAGTTTAATGGTTTAGTTTTAAAGCATACTTATCATGTAGAAGAAAAGTCTTTCAATAAACATGTAGTTCCAGACATCCAGTGTCGGCAGGATAAAAATAATGTTGAGGATTTATGCAACTCGTAAAATTTAAAAAGGGAATACTACCACTGCTACAGCTACTACTACAAGAACAAGAACAACAACAATAATAATAATAATAATAATAATAATAATAATAATAATAATAACGATACTACTACTACTAATAATAATCATAATGATAATAATAATAATAATAATAATAATAATAATAATAATAATAATAATGACAATAGTAGTGAAGTGGGACGATAGGGGGACAATGGACATTTAACATGGGCAAATTTTGAAAGGCCTTATAGCGACAAGGGAATTTAAGATGGGAATAGATTTTGGGACTGTATAGCGACAAGGGAAATTTAACATGGGAAAATGTGGAAGGCTTTATAGCGACAAGGGAATTTAACATGGGAATATATTTTGGGACTGTGATGTGATGTGATTTGGACTTTTAACGTAGCTTTAACAATTTTTCAGTCATATCGCTACGATGTCTGCAATGTGGCAGTTTATAGTGATGTCTAGCACTTGGGCATCATGCCGCAGACATGTAGCATGATGTCCCACCCAGTCACATTATCCTGACACCGGGCCGACCAGTCCTAACACTAACCTCTTAATGCTGAGCGCCAAGCGAGGCAGCTGTTAGTACCGTTTTTGTAAGTCTTTGGTATGACTCGGCCGGGGATCGAACCCACGACCTCCCGCATCCGAGGCGTTTGGGATTTTGTAGCGACAAGGGAAATTGAACACAGACAACAGACATTTTAAAAAAAGAAAGAAAATAAATGTAGGCATGAAAGGAAATGTCTTTTCGAGGCATTGGAGTGGCCCTGAGAAAGGCCTTTGGTTTTATGTTAACATACCATACTGTTAACATAGAGGGCACCGCTTAGGTCTTCTTCTTGTCCTTAAACTCTGTCTTACTTCGGGACCGTAGATCATCACTCTCTTTAAACAACCTTGTCTTTCTACGTAGATTCTTCTTTTCCACACACAGGTATCCGTCATCTTGACAATAGTCCACGTAGATCGGACTTACATGGGTAAGTCCGTTCTAAACATCATCGAAACATCATTGAAGACACAAGAGTAGAGGATTCCACGTCGGTCCACATCTGGGTGACGAGAACAGGTGAAGGAATGCAGCAAACTGCGAGTATTTATAGGGAGAGAGATGATCGAAACGGATTGAGTTGATTGACCAGTCCAAACACGCGTTATAAAATTCATTCACCATTCGTCCAATCGGAAAAGAGCAGTCCGTGAGGTCACATTCTGTATATAGAGACACTAGCGTTTGTGCGCAGTCAATCCATGCGACACAGTGAGCATAAACATGACGGAAACTCAGAAGAAAATGAATTGAGGTGCACCAAGGGAACCCGGACTTACTTTCAGAAGAGGTGAAATGGGATTTTGTGGATTTTCTTTCGCAAGAATTTGTTCCTGAACCAGTACCTTCGTCACCTTCTTCTTCTTTACCACACGTGGAGAATTTTAAACAGAGACAGAAAGAAGAATTGGAGAAATTTATACAACAGCAAAAGGAAGCGGAAAAAGCTTTTCTCCTACAACAACAAGAAGAAGAGGTAAGAAAGAAACAACAAGAAGAAGCAGCTAAGAAACAACAGGGTGAAAGTCAAACGGTTACGGTACTGTTAGACATTTTAGCGGAGTTAAGAAGTCTGAAACAAATATATCAGACTTCTTTATTACGACCGAAGAGAAAAGGACCTTCCCGAGCTAAACAATCCAACCCTGTGACAACACCTACCATACCACCTTTAATAATTTCTACTAAATCATCATCATCAACCGTACGCAGTCCAGAAGTAGGCCTTGGCCGTGGCAAAGGCTTAAGACAGTTAAAGTTGATTGCTTCCTAAGTTTGTTTTTTAAAACCCACCAAGACATAAAGGCCATTTAAGGGCCACCCATGTCTCTCGAAAAGAGATAGTATTTCAATGGCCAACATCAATTAAAACTAAAAAATCCCTTTCTTTACCCCTACATTACGTGTGAATGATTGAGTGCATGAGTGTAGATTCTTATTCTAAAAATCAAGACCAATAGACACTTACGTTTTATAGACTGTCTATTCTGGTACAAATTTTAAAATCTAATTCACAACACCACATAACACTTTAAACAGTTCATAGGCTTCTTCTTTTTCTGTCTTCACTCTCTCTTTTTTAAAATGTCTTCACTTTCACAGCTTTTCCTCCTCTTCATTCTCACTTTCTTTTCTTCTTCTTTTTTTCTCCTGTTTCTGTTTTTTCACCTGTCTGCTTTCTTCCTCTTCTTCCTCTCCATCACTCCCTCTTCTTCTTGCTCCTGTTGTTTCTTAGGGCAATCTGGAGACCAATGTCCTTTTTCTTGATAATGCTAACAGGTACCTTGACTTTTGTCTCTTTTAACCCCTGTTTTGTTTTTTTGACGGTCTGGACACTCTGAAGACCAATGGCCTTTCTTCTGACAGATATAGCAAGTATCTTGACTTTTATCTCGAAAGGAGGGTGAATAGTCCGTCGGCTGGTCTGAAGAAAATTTTCTGATGACCCCTCGCAAAGCTCTGATGAAAAGTTCGATTTGTTTAGTCTCGTCCATGTTCTGCTCGGTTTGAGAGTGAAATGAATAGTGGAAGGACAAGACACACACCCTTTATATACGCTGGTCTGTCATGGATATAAAGTACCCCATGGTGTTTAAACTTTAGTCATTTAACTTTTTGCAGTCAAGATGAAACGATCCAATCCAATCGAGAAGAAAGGAGAAAAAGAACGTAAGAGACAGAAACGTGATCTATCGCCTCGTAACATTGCTGAAGACTTGGCACAAATTCATGCCAGTGATTTTGAAGAGGACATGAGTGAACCAGAATCCAAACCCAGAGAGTCTGCACCTAGCCTAAGTTCACCACACTTAGTCAACCATGAAAATTACTATCACATTCGAGAGACGGAAAAGCGCACCTCTAGAAAATTTAGAACCACGGCTTACAAATACACGGCGAGGTTTAAAGATTTCAAGTCCGACGTACCGCTGGAGAAAGCAGAAGAGTTCATCACCGAGATGTGGGATTCTTTGCTCACCACACTCAAGCGACAACGTCAACCCAAAGAAGACGATCGCTTGTGACTTTCCATACAACACGACGGCTTGAAATCCCCTGTTTGGATCGAGTTTAGTAGCCCTGCAGAACTGTCCCCTTCCAAAGTCATGGACAAGATTCAACACGTGCAACAATCCAATGACAAGTTTGACATCACCGATGGAAAAGCCACACTGGACATGACCCACGTCTCTCCTCCTCAAGGGACTTGACAACGCAAAAAGGTGTTATTGGTGAACGGCCTTCGCAGCATTAAGCGTAGCCTGCTTCAAATTCACAATTCTCAAAACCACATGTGTTTAGCCAGGGCTATCGTGGTGGAGCGAACCTATGCCAACAAGAACGACACGGCAGAATGGAAAAGAGCCTGGAAAACTATTCAAAAATCGAACCGAGCCAAACAACGAAATGAAGCAGAACTCCTGTTACAACAAGCCGTCCTGTCCAAAGACACACCTTGTGGCATTCCTGAAATGCAAAAATTGCAAGATGTCCTAGCTCCACGCTACACTTTGAAAGTGTACCTTCAAGAAGTGCGCGGACCTCTGTTGTTTCCAGGCCAAGACTTTAAAGATGGAAAATACATTCATCTCCATCATCACGATGAACATTTCGATACCATTACCAGTATCACCACATTCCTGCGATATGGTTATTACTGTGAGAAATGTGACTACGGCTATAACACTCGAGTGCAACACAAACATTGCGGATCGAAATGCTCAGGATGTTTGGCCTCTCAACCCTGTCTGGACGAAGGACAAGAACGAGTGCATTGTTATGCTTGTCTGCGCACGTTTGTCAGCCCTATCTGTTACCAACAACATCTCAAGACACACGGTTCACAGCAGAAATGTGCTTGTCAGCTCTTGAGATTGTGCCCTATGTGTGGACAAGGCATACTTACCAATAATGTCAAGGCACACGTATGTCCAGGAAAGAAAAAATGTCACATTTGTCACCGAATCGTGGACATGGAACATCAATGCTACATGCAGAAGTACCAAGCCCCAAGAAGAGAAAGAGGATGGTCACAAGAAGAAGAAAGGCAATTTCATCTTTTTCGATTTCGAATGGATGCAAGAGACCGGCATTCACATTCCTAATTTCTGCGTGGCTCATCGAGCGTGCGAGAAGTGCATTCAAGAACCTATTTTCAGTCATTGCCCTCACTGCAGCAAGATTCCTAGAGGACGTGAAAAAATATTTCGGGGACAAAACAGGCCAGCCGATTTCGCCCGATGGGTCTTAGACCCCATCGACAAGACATGGAGCCAAGAGGACATAGGACGTTACCGAGATTGTCTTCGTCATGCCACGGTGATGGCTCACAATTTCTCCGGATACGATGGAGAGTTTCTTCTCAGATACTATACGGAACATGGTACGAGCGTCCTAAAGTCACTTTGAACGGAGCCAAACTCATTTTCATGCAAGTGGGACAAGTACAGTTTAAAGATTCGATGAGTTACTTGGCCATGCCTTTGAGTCGAATGCCTAAAACGTTTGGAATGACAGAAATGGCTAAAGGTTACTTTCCACACTTTTGCAATACGGAAGCCAATCAACATGTCGTTCTACCCCATTTGCCTGAGGCTAAAAACTACGACCTTGAACACCGAGAAGCTTTCTAATCTTGGTACCAGCCCCATGCCTCGGATCCTTTTGACTTTCAGGAAGAAATGCTAAAGTATTGTCGTTTTGACGTGGACATTTTACGGCGTTGCTGTGGAAAATTTCGAGAACTGTTCATGGAACACGGAGTGGTCGATCCTTTGAAAGAAGCTTGCACCATTGCTAAAGCATGTTCCTTAGTCTACCGACAATTCATTCCTGAAAATACCGCGGCTGTCATCAGTCCTGAATCGAACAACTATGTCAAACGTCAATACTCGGTCAAAGTCCTACGCTGGTTACATTACTTGTGCGACAAGCACGACAAATGGATTCAGCATGCCCGCAACGGAGGGGGCGAAAAGACCATTGGAACGTATTCGGTCGATGGTTGGGACTTAGAAAACCCCAAGATCGTGTATGAGTTTAACGGATGCTTATTTCACGGATGTCCCGCCTGTTACCCTGACCGTAGCACTAAAAATCAGTTTTTACAACGAACCATGGAAGACTTGTACCAGGTAACTTGTCAGCCACGCCTAAAGTTAGAACAGCAAGGATACCAAGTGGTGGAAATGTGGGAACACGAATACGATCACCGTTTGAAAACCGATCCCGAGTTTAAACGCATCGTGGAAAGTTACCAGTTCATGGACTCCCTAAATCCGAGGGATAGTTTGTGCCGAGGAAGGACCAATGCCACCTGTTTGCTGTACCAAGCCGATGAAGAGAAAGGAGAAGAAACCAAATACTTGGACGTGCGTTCGCTGTATCCCTACGTGTGCAAATAGTGTCGCTTTCCTGCAGGGCACACTCAATTGTTAACGGAATACATCGACCTGAAAATCATTCGACAAAACGAAGGCTTGATCAAATGTAAAGTTTTGCCTCCCACGGATTTGTACTATCCCGTATTACTTCAAAATTTCCAAGACAAACTGATGTTTCCTTTGTGCCGTACTTGTGCCGAAACGTGCAACCAAGACCAGCCTTGTCAGCACAGCCAGGAACAACGTGCCTTGACGGGGACGTGGGTTAGCGTGGGATTGTTCAAAGCTCTGGACATGGGATACAAACTGTTACAAGTGTACGAAATTTACCACTTTCCCAAGACACAAAAATACCACGAGGGTGAACCAACTCAGAAAGGCATTTTCGCCGACTACGTGGTTGCTTTTTTGAAACTGAAGCAAGAAGCCAGTGGCTATCCTTCCTGGTGTCACACTCCCGAAGACCAAAAGACATTCAAAGAGAAATACTGGGCACAGGAAGGCAATACTTTAGGCCACATCGAGAGAAACGAAGGCAGGCGATCGTTTGCCAAAGTGATGTTAAATTGCTTGTGGGGTAAAATGGCACAACGACCGTGTTTACCCAAGACGGAATATTTGACAGAACCTTCCCGCTACTTCCAGATGATTCACGACAAAACCAAATACATGAAACAGGTGGACGTCGTTCGTGAGGATTTGATCTTAATGAATTACGAAGAAGAGCTGGACTTTGTACAAGCCGACGAATTTGGAAATGTCATCATTGCGGCTTACGTGACAGCTCGTGCTCGCTTAAAATTGTACGAAGCTTTAGAACTGTTAGGGGAACGCGTCCTGTACTTTGACACGGACAGCTGCATTTACATCGATCACCCGAGTCAACAGCACCCTGACATCGAATGAGACCGTTTAGGAGCCTGGACAGACGAGCACCCTGACGAGAAAATTTTAAGTTTCGCAAGTGGCGGTCCTAAAAATTATGGTCACGAATACCGGGACAAACAAGGAGAAGTACACACGAAGTGTAAAGTGAAAGGATTGACTGAATTATCGTACCAGTCGAATGGTGAACTTTGACGTATTGAAAGAAGCCTTGCAATCTAGAGAAGATGACCACTTTAAAGTGACCACCTATCAGCCCAACAAGATTGTACGTTTACCCACTCACTACATCGTCAGTCGACTCTTGGAAAAAGTCTATCAAATCGTGTACCAGAAGCGAGTGCGACTTCCCCATCACTTCACTTTACCGTATGGACATGTCGGTATAAAACATTGGTTGTAAGAGGAAAGCCACCCACCAGAAGGATGACTTCGCCACAGCAAGAATCGAGTGAGAAATCCAGTGAGAACTCCAAGTTCAAACCCTACCATTTTCCGGTCTTCTTGCCTGACTATTGTGATTGTGTCCGTCGATTGGAAACGTTTCAAAAATGGCCCACGGATAGGGAAGGATTACCTACTTCGAATGTTTTAGCTAGAACAGGATTTGTCTACTTGGGACCTGAGACTGGATTGGGATACGAAGTACAGTGTTTCAGTTGTGGCCTGAAGTTACGAATGGGTCTATGTATCTATAAAGATCCAGCTATTCTGGAACATACTCGATGGTCTCCGCACTGTCCTTACCTTTCTATGGCCTTTCCACCTATTACACTACGGTACAGTTATGACGGCACCTTAGAGACGATACCTTCCAAAACAAGACATAAAAAAGAAACGATGTACAAGCTTGAGACTTCATTGGGACTAGTATAAAAAGGAACCATAGGCAAGATCGATAGTTCATTGTAACTACCAAGACCAAGCGAACAAGATGAATCCTTTGAAAGAGACATCGTTCCAGTTTGGGGATTGTAAAAAAGGTTTACCTTCCCTTAGTGTGACTAATATTGGATGGATAAGACCTATGCATTCGACGGAAAATGTCCGGGAGGAAACTGCAAGTGTCCATGCGGTTACCATTGTAATTGCGTAACGGAGTTTGCAGACGAGTGCGATTGTGAGCCTTGCGTGGCATTGGTCAGAAATGCTTTACTATGTGGATTACTTTTGCTCTATGAGAAGATTGTAAATTATACTGACTGACCTATTCATGGATACGTTGCAAGAAAACATTCGTGCTTTGCCTGTGGAGTTGAGAGAACTCATTTACTTAGAACTGGTCAAAATACAAGTGAAACGTAAAGAACAATGGCATCCGTTAAGTCACCAGCGTTTGAATCATTGGTACCTGAATGCAATACAAGGACTGATTCAGTTAAAAGTATTCCATTGGACAGACATTGATCAATGATCACATGGTTTAAAACAGGATTGGTTTGCTATTGATGATTCTATGTACTACATTGTAAACTTACTGCATCGAATTCCAGAGGAAGAGTTAAAGATTTACCAACATCTTTTACACAATGTCAACTTAGTAAAAGAGGAAACTTCTGAATGAATTGTAATGTGTAAATTAGTGACTAAACGATTTAAATTCGACACTGAAGTAAAACCATGTCTGTGCAAACGGTATATTTCTTGTGCCAGACAAAAGAGGATATAGTATTCATGGATACTTTACAAGAGAATATTCGTGGCTTGCCTGTGGAGTTGAGAGAACGCATTTACCGAGAACTGGTCAAAATGCAAGTCAAACGTAAAGAACAATTGAATCCGGTACGTCACCAGATGTTTAACCACTGGTACCTGAATGCTATAAGAGAACTGATTCGTCAGAAATTGTTTCAGTGGTCAGACCTTGTTCAATACTTCCGTGTCTCAAATGATCGACATGTTTGTGATTTTGGTTACTTCGACATTCACCTAGTGCAACGAACTGAGGAAGACAAGTTAAAGGATTACCAACATATTTTACGTGGAATCTGCTTAGAGAAAGAGGAAACTTCTAATCAAACTCTGAAGTGTAGGTTACAGTTTGGAGCATTTAAATTTCCAACTGGAGAACGAAGATCTCTGGGTAGAAAGTACGTGTATTGCTTCCGAATAAAAGAAAGTATAAAAACAGGCTGCGATGCCAAGGCTTTTATCACATGTGATTGAACAGATTCCGTGGAAGGAACTCAATGACCATATTCAAACCGTAGATCATTACCATCAATTATTACAAGAACTGTTTCCGTTCAATTTGGGCCAACAAGTGGTGTGTGTCTTAGTGACTTGTTTTCTGGGATTTCGTTTACCAGCCGATTCCTTGTTCCCTCTTTTCGAACAGTACTTACCATCCAATTAAACATGAAAGTGGTGCCTTTAAACGGTCACGAAAGACTCATTTTGCTCAAAGCTATGCGTTTTCATCTGGATACGTCTCGACCTCTACAGTAAAAAGAGATTCGTCAACTTTTAGCTACCGAAGACGTGTATGACGATGTGTGTGTAGCTTGTGACTTACACCCCCTTTTGGACAGATGTACGTGCCTGGAAAAGGGGGATTTTGAAGCTTGCACCTAAGAAGTGGCTCATTATGCTCGAGAATTGTGATCCTTCCTTTCAACGTCCAAAGAAAAAAGTCACTTCTAAACCTGTGTTAGTGACAGTACCAGAAGAAGAACTCGTCACCCAGGACAGGACTGTCGTGGACATTCCTGAAAGACCCTTTCGGGAGGACACTTGTGTGACCTTACCCCCTGTTGAACTGGTGAGAACATTACCCAAAACATGTTGTACAGAAACTTGTTTCTATTCCACGTTGATCGTTTTCATGTTCCTTTTATCGTTGTACTTAAGCCTTTGGCTTTTATGTATTTTTGTCTTTCGTATTCATGTTTAAAACATTCAATAAACGTGTCCTGAAAAAAGTATAAAAACTCTTGTTTTGTTTGTTTTCGTGTCACAAGTGACATTCCTAACACTCTGGCTACCTCTGCTGTCTCTGCTCCCTCTTCAAAGTCATCGACGAACACTTAGATCGTGCCAGTTGGGAGGCTTTGTATCTTCGCCATCCCTTTAACATGCTCATTGTTGGACCTAGCTGTTCAGGCAAAACCGAATTTGTCAAACGTTTGATCGAACATAAACATAATTTGATCGATCGTCCACCTCAACGCATCGTGTGATGCTACAAAGAGTAGCAATTGGAGTACAGCCTCTTGCGAGAAAGTCAAGGCTATTGCATCGTGTTTGTGGAAGGCATTCCTAAAGAAGACGATGGAATTGTGTCTGACTCCCGTCAAACCCATGTGGTCATTTTCGACGACATGTTAGAAGAAGACGAAGAAGAAATTAACTTTGGTTTACGCGCAAAGGGCATCATCGTAATGCCAGTGTCGTTTACATCACTTAAAATTTGTTTCAACAAAGTAAAGCCCATCGCACCATCAGTCTCAATGCTCATTACGTGGTCTTGTTTAAAACCCCTTGAGATAAATCGCAAGTGCAAGTCTTAGTCAAACAGTTAGGAACGCATTGGCTCACTCAGGCGTACGACGATGCCACTCAAACTCCATACACCTATTTACTCGTCGATTTGAAACCCACTACCCCCGATGATTAGCGATTTCGTACCCAATTGTTTCACCACTGGTGTCAAGACGGAGGGCCTGTCCTGTACACGTCTTCGTCCTCGACTTAACTCCAAAAAAATCTATACAAACCTTAGACACTTTTCGATTGTCTCACACAGCCTCAACATAACGTCCCTTCAGTCGCATCTTCCCGTCAAATTGATTCGTGCCTTGTATGGCATCAGTAGCGAATAAAATCCACAAATACGGGCTCGTGTCTTAGAAGCCAGTCTCAAAGAAGTCTTACAATGGTTCACGGTGAAAGCACGTCAATTACTGCAAGGCGTCATTCAGATTCCTCATCAAACCAAACGCTTTTTAAATCGAAACAAAGTCGCTTTAACCACAACTGGCCGATCCCCGCATCGACACTTAAACCAAAAAACAAATCATTTTGAAACCTGGAGGGAGCGGTACTCTAGGAGGTGTCATCATTCGCTCTCTCTTAAGATGGGATCCTAATGCTCCCAAAGTTCTCCCCAAGAAAAAAGCCAAACGAAGCTCCAAGAAGAAAAAGAACCACGGTGTCAAGACCAGGGCGCCAGGGAGACCCGTGTCTCCAAGAACTTCTCCAGTGGCAGGACCCTCCTCTTTAGCGGCAGTGGCCGCTGCTCACAAAGTACCGTCTCCCAAAATCAAAGTCCAAGAGAGATAGGGCATGTTACAAAGTTTACTGGATCTGTCCAGTAAGAACTGGCTCGATTTAGTCCGTTACGTACCCCTGCACGACGTGTCATGCCTGTCCTCAAGTTAATACGACGTAAAGACAATCAGTGGCGACGCGTTCCAGTATAAAAAGGTCTGTGACAAAGTAGTGGTATCAGTGTTTTGGTGCTCCTGAAGACTCAAAGATATCCCCCTCCAGAAAACACCCCTCTTCTAAGCCCAAAGGAAAGAAAAGGAAAGGACTGCCTCCTCGTTTAGTCAAAGATGGGGACATGTTATCTGTCCTGTCCAAAGCTTTTCCACCCCTACGAATAAAACTCATTCAAACAGCCTTCAAAGAGGTCATCGATACCGTGTGCAAATGCTGTTTGAACGTTTTGAAAGGCACGATTCCTTTGTCCAAACACTAGAAACAATGCTTAGGCAAACATCGTCACGTTCTTCGCCAAATGGTTCAAAAGAAAATCCCCATTCGTCAAAAGAAGAAGATGTTGGTTCAACGTGGAGGAAATTTAACCCTCTTGTTAGGTCCATTGCTGAAAGGACTCTTGGGAACCATGTTGGGAGGACTGGTGGGAGCAATATAAAAAGGACATCTGAAGTCCCAAGATCTCAGAATTGACCCTTGACATCCAGTGGAAGGAAGAAAACTAGCTATAGTGCCTTACGAACGATCGATGGAATACCATCGTTGGCAAGAACAACGGACCCCGCATTTACATCCCAATCCTAATTTGAGCGAGATGTCACAGTTACAACACGAATTGCAGTCCTTGATGGATCGCCAAGATTTGTCCGAAACAGAAAAATCGCAAAAGTACGGTCAACTCTTGCAACGACTGCAACTCTTTCACCAAAAAGCTTTAGACGAAACAGATCTTCCCACTCTGAAAGATTTAAAGACCTTAATGAAAAGTCTATCCCCCACACTGCCACCACCACCACTGCTACCATCCTCAGGGGTCACCAGAGACGCTACCCCACGAAGACCTGATGAAGAAGTGATACGAGAAGTTTTTCAAACACCGTCAGCAGCTCCCATTTCTAGCAAGATTGCAGCATCCTTGTTGACCCCTTCTCCCACACCACAACGAGAAGAAATGAAAGCTTGGGTTAAAAAGATAACGTCCACTCCTCCTTCGACAGAAGTGAAACAGAAAGAAGGGAAACCAGAAGTGAAAAAAGAAAAGACCAAAGCCATTACATTGCCACCTCCGCCACTACCTTCGACTTCTTCTCCCGTAGCCCATCGGACACGTAAATCCGTTTCCAAGCCACCCTTTCGTCCCATTCCAAGTAGCATCAGCGAAGAGTGGGTCACTTATTAACAAACAAATTGGAAAAAGTGTTAGTCAGCATTTACTTCGATCCATCCCATCCCGCAGGTTACGGAGGAGTTCAAAAATTGTATCGTGCTGCCAAAACTCGACTGAAAGTCTCCGTTTACCTCAAGTGCAACGATGGTTACAAGAACAAGATACCTACACTTTACACAGACCCGTTGGACGCAAGTTTCCCAGAAGTCGCACCCAAGTGGAAGGCATCGATCATCAATGGCAAGCCGATGTAGCCGATGTCTCTCATTTGGCCAGCTACAATCGCGGCTACAAATATTTGTTTTGTGTCATCGACGTCTTTTCCAAATTTGCCTGGGTCGTGCCATTGACTTCCAAATCGAGCAGTGAGTTAGTGCGATCCCTGCAACGGGTGTTGAAACATAGTGGTCGTCACCCTCTTCGATGGCAAACAGACAAAGGCACCGGATTTCTGAATCACGCTTTCCAAAAAGATTTAAAGAAACGTGACATTCATTTTTTTACCACCAAGAATCCTGAAACCAATGCCAGCATCGTGGAACGTTTTCAACGCACTTTGAAAGAACGCATGTGGAAATATTTTACGCATCACCTCACTCTGAAGTACATCGACGTCTTATCGCATCTAGTGCAAGCGTACAAGCAATCTTGCCATCGAAGCATTGGACGTGCCCCGCAAGAGGTGACCCCCGACAACCAAGTGCTGGTGTCTGGTCGCCTGTTTGGTACGTCCCCGACGAGGGCTGTCCCCAAGAAAAGTGGTGTGTTGGCCGTAGGAGATTGGGTGCGCATTGGCAAAACCAAAAGCACTTTCGACAAAGGTTACTTACCTAACTTTACAACCGAATTGTTTCGTGTCACTGAACGAGTGCATGGCCGTCATCCTGCCGTCTATAAATTGGAATGCATGAACGGAGAAGTACTCAAAATATCGTTTTATTTGCCCGAGCTACAACGTGTCACCAAAAAAGAAGACGACGTGTACGACATCGAAAGCATTGTCGAACGCAGAACCCGTAAATAGGCAAACGATGTGTCAAAGAAGTCAAAGTACGTTGGAAAGGATATCCACCCAGTTTTGATTCTTGGATCCACGCTTCGTAAGTCATCGCTTATAAAAAGAAGTGACCATAATATCTTTCACACAGATTAAGCTACTGCGACCACTCCTTCACCCAGTTCTTCTCTACAAAATTTACAAAACAAACCTTGTGGGTAAGGTGTGGAGAACGTGTGCCTAAAACGCCAAATTACCTCAGGCCATCCAATTAGATCACGAAGCCCATTGAGAAGTAGCTTTGGTAGAAATCATTCACCCGACCAATGTCCTCAATGTCCTTCCCAATCAAAATTATTTTTCAGTGGAAGTTCATGACGAATAATTGCAACATTACTTGGATACCCATGTCAAATGTGATAAGAAAACCCCTAGCACAAAAACTCAAAAGTGGACCACCTATCACTTGTTCGTTCCCCCAGGCTATTATTTTAGTGGACAACATTTGGTCAGTACCATAGCCTCCAGGTTTAATGTCGTGTTTCTTAAAGCATTGGCGAGTGCCAGAAAAAGTGTCACCCTGGAGTACCATAAAGTAGCTCGTCGCTTCCTGATGAAATTTGCTGAGGGGGTAAAGTGTTGTCCATTTTATTTTGTCCTGAATTGTTTACCATGTTGGGCGGGGGCATGGAGATGAAGAAGAAAGTAGAAGAACAAAAAGACGAATTAGCAGTCATTTCCGACAACGATTCTTTTGCCATGTTTTTTCGTGCCCCGGTAGAATTGAACCAAGGACTGAATTTGATCTTTGTGTACTCCCATGTGGTGGAGTACAATGTGGTGGGACACACCTCCGTACCGTTACTGTGTGTCATTCCTTTCAAAGTGGATTCTGCCACGGTCGCTGACGAGGAAGGTGGAAACAATTATCACGTTCACCGCGAATTTGTACATCCTCATTATTTACCTGTCAGCAAGCCTTATTTGGACACGGTCAACATTGCTATTAAAGAAGATCTGGGACAAAATATTCCATTCACCAAAGGGAAAGTCTCGGTGAAACTCCATTTTCGAAAACGGTTCTCTAACGACGCGTAAGTCATGTATCCAGTGTACCGAGGGGCTGCTAGACAGCGAGGACACGGTTTAGGAGATATGTTAAAATCGGCCTTTCGTTCGGTGGCCCAGGTGTTGAAACCGAATGTGACACGCAGATTGCACGCCTTGAAAGATGCTGCATTGACACACGGTAAAGAATTTCTCCAAAATGTCATCATCTACAAACAAAGCCCTAAAGAAGCCTTCTTGAGGGCAGGCAAAAATGTCTTGTTGCAAACGGGCAAAGACCTTTTGGGTCGACGAGAAACGCCTATAAATGCCCAGAGCTCTAGTGAGTCAGGCATTCCTACTTCCCTGACGCCGCAACAAGGACAAGGCAGAAAGAGACAACGAAGAAAATACCCTTTCACCAGACTTCACACTTCTAAAGCTAGAAAGACAAAGAAAAGAAGAACCGTTCGAGACTTAGACGTTTTTGATTATTAAAGTATTGAGAAACAGAAAAATGATGCACCGAGAGTCTTGCGCCTGTTCCAAGTCGGAACTAGATCTGTTTGCCATGCCACCCACCATGATGACCATGCAAGAATCCCAATGGGTCAAATTTCATCCCGTCTCTTCTTTGACGGATTCAGCTCCTATCGATTTGAAATAAAAGGACAACCTGAAGATTACATCGATCTGAATAATAGTTACTTGTACTTGAAAGTGAAAGTAACCGAACTGGACGATTACGCTCTCAATAATACGTCCAGAGTAGCTCCCGTCAACAATTTCATGCATTCCTTGTTCAGTGGAGTCGACTTGTATTTGAATAACAAACTGGTCAGCAGCAGCATGGATACTTACCCTTACCGAGCGTACCTGGAAAATCTCTTGACGTACGGAAAAGAAGCCAAAAACACTCATATGGATGCTTGCGTGGTATGGAAGCCTAACGCATTAGGTGCAAAGTTCGACAACACTACAATTGATGGGGATGCTCAAAATGTATCGGGATTTATAGAACGAAGAAAAAAAATTGCACTAAGTCGTAGTTTAGAACTGATGGATTGTTTATATTTGGACATGTGGTTAGAAGAAAAGTAACGGAGTGGATGTCCGCTTGAGACTAAATCGCAGCAGTGCTACTTTCCATCTATTGTCTAATGCTAACGATTACAAAACTGTCATCCAAGAAGCCAGACTCTACGTACGACGCGTGGAAGTGTTACCTAAAGTGGGAAACGATATCAGTCACACGTTGAGCAGAACGACCGCCAAGTATCCGACCCGACGAGTGGAAGTGAAAACCTTCACTATATCCGCTGGAGAGCGATCGATGATCGAAGATCATCTCTTTCAAGGACAGGTACCCAAACGTTTAATCCTTGGTATCGTCTAGAATACAGCCTTCAACGGAACTGCCGATAAAAATCCTTTCAACTTTCAACATTTTGGCGTGTCCAAGATCGAAGTCATTCGCGATGGCAAGACCTTGTGTACCAGACCCTTCGAACCTAAGTTTAGTGACGAGAAGAATTACTTGAGATCGTACTTGTCTCTGTACGAAGCCCCCGGACAGTTAGGAGCCAACACCAGTCAAGGTATTACGTACGAAGATTATGCAGGAGGATATTCTTTGTGGGCTTTTGATTTCACTCCAGACCAAGGCAGCGACGAGGGACATTTCCACCCTATAAAATCCGGCCAGATTCGAGTAGAAATTCAGTTTGCAAATCGAACACCTGATGTAACGGTGAACATCATCCTGTATACAGAATTCGATAATACCATAGAAATCAACAGTTTGAGAGAAGTCATTCTAGACTATTAGAAGTCATGGAAGATTGTTATCCCTCTTCACCTAGTGGAGAAAGTTTGGACATGGTATGTGAGGAGACCATGAAAGAAGAATCCCAAGACAAAGACGACGAAGCTATGATGAAGTCGAGATGGCCAGAACAAGAAGCGCATTTAGTCTCTTGTTTTGCTATAGTCCTGGCAGAAAAAATGAAGGAATTGATCAAGGAAGATTGCAATGGATGTCACAACGATCATCCCAGCCAAATTCAACACGATAAATGTCTGATGCTGAGTCAAGAAGAAAAATTGGAAAAGTATCTGGACGAAGCTTGGGATCTCATCTCGAAAGAAGTCGTGTTGCATCAGTGGCATAAAGGCTTGCGTGAACATTCTTGTCCTCCAATAACGCCTCTAGAGATCCGTCGCATAAAAACTCTCGTGAACCAGTGTCCGAAGTCGGAGCTAAACGCCTTTTACTTGTCAGACATTTTCCATGAGAAAGTCAGGATCGAATTGATCACTTATCATTACCTGTGAGCAAAAAACAAACACAACACAAATAAATGGATACCTGGGAAATTTATTATCTTTTGAACCACAGTTCGTATACTGCTTCTTGGAATCCTATCGTATGTGCTAAAGATGAACTCTCTCATCGCAAACCTCAAGAACATCAAGCTAATGTGAACAACACGGACGATAGTCATCTCCCAGGAACCCACTGGGTAGCTGTCTACTTTCCTCAAGGAGGAGGTGTGGAATATTTTGATTTGTATGGACTGCCTCCTTTGGAAGACGATATCATTGACTTTATGAGAAGAAATGCTCAGACCACACGATTCAATAATGTGAAATTACAAGGCACAGATTCCTTGGTGTGTGGACAATATTGTGTGTATTTTCTGCATCATCGCAGTCTGGACTATTCTTTTGAACATTTAGTGACTCATTTTGATCCTCGTTCTTATTCTAGAGAAACGATGTGAAAGTAGATCGATGGTTTTGTGATCATTATACTTATCGTTTGTCTCAAGCTAGAAAACGTAGTGTCCATCGATGGCCTAATGACTTCCAACTGTGGAAATCACAATTTCATTCACAACGTTGTCAACCCTGTCCAAAATAGATTGTGAGTTGAAAAAAAGTTGTTATTTGAAAAAATGTTTAATATTATATTGAATGGCTAATGTTAAAATGTTATGGTTATTTGTTAGTGTTAAGTGATTTTTGAATAAAAATGTTGTGTTTTGAAGAACAAAATGCCTTTGTGGTTTGTTTGACTATAGGTATCGTGATTCATGCTCTTTGACTTTTCTCTATCCCTCCAATGACACTCATTGAACCTTCCGACTCTAAAACCGTGTATGAATGTTTTCCTTCACGTCCGCGCTTTGACCATAAAACCGGGGCACTCTCCAGTCTGACCATCCATTGTCGACTGATCCTCCTACGAAGATGTGCTCCAAACTAGCTAAGCTAAACGAAGCCTACGTGAATTCGCATAGGGTCAGACACAGTCTGATACCGAAGTCTGAAGAGATAGAGAATGTTAGAATGTTGAAAGTCACTGAAGGCCTGATAGAAGAGCTCTTCAGAGAAGAAATTAACAGTGATATAGAAGAATGGACAGAGAAGTGCACACTTCAGAAACAGCAGAGAGAGCAGCAGTAACAACAACAACAACAGCAGCAGCAACCTGAACCTGACAGAGGCTTTGTCGAATGTCGTATCGACACCAAAGAGTTCTTCTTCTCTTTCCGAAGAAGCAGACCTTATCGAGGGAGAAAGCCTATCGTCAGAGGAGGCCGCCATCTTAGAACCTAAAAGACTGCCATAGCTTCAAGTTCACACACAAAACAACAGCCCTTTTCAGGGCTACCCCAACCTCTAGAAAAGAAATATCAATATATTGCCTATAATAAGTTAAAAAATAGAAGTGCGTGTATAAGCACATGAATTATTTACCTTGCTTAGAAAGTGTGTGTGTGTGTGTGTGTATGAAGTTTCTTTAAGTGGATTGTCAATTTTTTTTAGAATAGTGATATGTAGCATAAAAAGTAAGTTAGTGTTTCTTTTATTTTCGCGCGTTTTTTGGTATCTAGGTAATATAAGTTTTGGGTCTTAAAGGGATGTTTTCCTTCACATCCGCGCTTTTCATATAAATTGAAAACAGATCGGCAGTCTGACTACCCTTGTTGATTGATCAACACTACAAAATGAGCAGCAGCATTGATAAATTAATTGAGCTTCAGTGGTATTTGGACAATGCCAGACCTATTCTGGAGGATATAAGGGTTGAAGATAGAAGATTGGAGATGGAGAAGGAAATGGAAAAGGAGAAAAAGAAGGAGAAGGAGAAGGATATTGTATTAGTGATGAGGCCAATTTGCCATATAAGGCCAATTAGAACAGAGAAACCACGTCCAGTCTTCACAGTATCTGTTACAGAGGACAGGGATTGGGAGTTAGAGCTAGAAGCCCGCTGGCCCCAACACTAAGAGAGGCTTGAAGTTTTTAAAACAGCCTTTTTCAGGGCTACCGAAAGCTGTATTAAAGAAATAGTAATGAATTTGCCAATGTGTGAATGAGGAGTAGTGTGAAAATAAACACTCACTCCTTTCCTGGTGTGATTGTATCTGTTTATGTGTGTGTGTGTGTGATTGTAAGTGCTTTAGTAGGTTTGTGTGGATAGTACATTTGGGTTTGGTTATGCTGCTTGTCTTGTGTGGATAGTATATAATATGAGATGACAAAAGTAGGGGATGTTTTCCTTCACGTCCGCGCTTTTTATATAAGAACCCACAACGTTCGTCGTTCCAACCATTCTATGGAAGAACCCAAGAAAATGAGTATCGAACTATTTAATGAGCTAAAGGAGAGTTGGTACTGGATGACAGATGCAGCCTATGTGATGGAAAGACTAGAGAAGGAATGGATGCATGAAGTCACGAAGGACTTTGTCAAAAGTCAAGTGACGAGTCTAAAACTTGCCATGGATCTGATTGAGGACATGATTGAAGAGGAGGTTAAAAAGTTAAGAGGCTTCATGCAACTTGACTATGTGAAAGTGGGTGAGCTGAAAGAGGCCCTTGATTATGCTTTTGAAGTCAGGTGTTTTAACAGATATTTTGAAGTGGACTGAGTGGTCCTATGTGAAATGGGGTTTAAGCCAACTGGCGAAAGCAGAGGAGATGATGAGGAAAGTGAGGAGAGAACAAGTCAAGAAGATAAAAGACATTTGGACAGTAGAGAGAAAAGAAAGAGAAAGAATAAAGAAAAAATAAGAGTTTGAAAGGACGAACAACAACTGGATGAAGATACATGCCATGTTCAGAGCGTTGGGTCATCCTGACTGGATGCCGGAAAATGATGAGAAGAAGAAGAAAGGATTATTAGGGAACGTCAGGAACTAGACGAAGAACTGGAGAAAATAAAAGAAAAAGAACCCAAAGGCCCCCTTCAGGGGCATTCATACGTCTCGAAAAGACGCTGACTTTCTTGCCTATTTTTTTTTAAATGTCTGTTGTCTGTGTTCAACTTCCCTTGTCGCTATACAGTTCCAAAATCTATTCCAATGTTAAATTCCGTTGTCGCTATAAGGTCTTCCAAATTTTCCCATGTTAAATTTCCCTTGTCGCTATACAGTCCCAAAATCTATTCTCATGTTAAATTGCCTTGTCTCTATAAGGCCTTTCAAACTTTGCCCATGTTAAATTTCCATTGTCCCCCTATCGTCCCAGAGGTGTCTGTACTGTATTTTCCCATTGTCCCCCATCGTCCCACTTCACTACTGACAATAATAATAACAACAAAACTAATAATAATAATAATAATAATAATAATAATAATAATAATAATAATAATAATAATAATAACAATGATAATAATTACAATACCAAGAAGTAGAAGAAGAAAATAAAAAGAAGAAGAATTGCAATATAACTTACTTTCTTTCACGGGGGAAGGGGGAGATATATTATTTTTAAACAAAGGCTAATATCACTTTTCTAGATCTGGTATGAGTTGTAGGGGTTCAGAAGTCTAATGTCGCTAAAATGTGCAGTATCTACCCGCTGAATCCGAAACAGTATCTTAATGTTACTATGTATTTCACCATTAAACTTGGAAAGAATTTCATTTGAATGCACGATGATAACATGTTTGGATCCCAAGTAATTATTTGTGTGCGCTTGAATATATAACATTTAAAACATTATATAAATAAATAATGTACTTCCAAATTAAAAGGTTAACTATCATTGCATCTTATCTTTGTCCAAAAAGTCAGTTTAATGATGTAATCAAATAACCTATTCTAAACTTATATAAAGAGTTTAAATTTCAATAAATAGAAAACATCTATTTTATACACAAGCATTTGAGTATTTGAAACGTTTCAGATGTATCAATAATATTTCAGTGAACAGAGATATTACAAAAATATAACACCCTTCTAAAATGTTGTAAAGTATGTCGTACAGGTGCAAGCATCAAAATGTACAATACTGACTTGTAAACGATCCTTGCATGCCATAAGTAGTAAAATCAATATATAGAATTAGCATATCCGAACAGATACAAAAATATTGTCTGAATTCATTTTACCATTATCTTAATACCACTTTTTAATCGAACAAACAATGACATAACTCTAAAAATAAAAACAAAGTACAAAAAAACTCCCAAATCAGCACAACCTGCAACAACCCTAATATTCCTCTTCATCACAATATTAATCGAAAACACATATCCTTTTCGAAACGTTCTAGAAGTAGATCAACGTTTTGAAACAAATATAAAACAACAGATAATGAAAGACGTGTTTTCATCTGTAAATAAATTGATTGAGGAAGAACATTTAAATACTGCTAATGAATATATTTAATATCTATAAGTGATGGACACACATGACTTAAGGATGCCCATATTTCTCTCTCTCTCGAATAGTCAAAGGACTAACATAAGAAGGGATAGCTAGACTGAATATAGGTATCCGTTAGTATCTGGTATGCAAGTTAGGAAGCACAGTATCTAATATAATATATTACAGCAGCCTGCTTCTACTCTAGAAAAATTGTAAACATTATATTGGCAATTTAATGTTGTTGGTCAAGAATATAACTCAGATGAAAACATTTCAATAAAACGTTAGCCATAATTTTAAGATTGAAAATTTATGCCAAAACGATGCTAATGGCACTGATGAGATATTATGTTTCCAAATGATAACATAATGGGCTACACCAGTAATCTATAAATGGCATCATATGCGTTAGTCTATGAATATATAACACTATGCCTACTTGGTACAAATGGATCCCATGCAGTTGACAGTGTGCAACAATTCTTCAAAAGACACCTTTCAAAGTAACTACCAGAAACAAAGGCAACGTGACGGGTACACATCCTTATAAAGAATTATATAGGAGTTTCAGGTACAAATCCTGCCTAAGAAATATGTAGAGACGACGGGTAGAAATCGTGACTAAGAAAGGTGTAGACAAGACGGGTACAACATCATGACTAAGAATTCTGTAGAAAAGACGGGTAAAAGAATCATGACTCAGAATAATGTAGACAAGAGGGGTATACAATCATGACTTAGAATTATTTAGAGAAGACAAATACAAATTCATGACTAAGAATGATGTAGGAAGAACGGGTACAAAATCCTGACTAAGAATTATGTAGACAAGACGGGTACAATATTCTGACTAAGGCTTTTTATAGCAAAAAATGCACTGAAAGTCATGCTTCTGCCCTTGAGCATCTTTCAAAGTGTTATCAATATGGCGATAGGTACTGGAGCATGTCCACGTAACGTTTTAAAGTTTAATATCTACGAGACTATTTTTTATTTTATCGTCTTTTTCTGCTGTGTCTAAGCCTTGATTAAAACGGTACATGACAAGGCCATAATTCCATATATTTTTTTAAAAATAAAAGCTGCTACAGAAACAATTTGCCCGTCGAATATGAAAATCAAGCCTAGTACACTGTCAACGATATCAGTCAATTGCACTGCTGCTTTTTTCCAGTCCAGTTAATTAAGACAAATGTGTCTTCCTCCTAACTAAACATGTTCTGTATGGCATCTGTAGGCATCTGCAAACTTTGTATTATTAATATTCTGAACACTGTATTAAAATCCCATAAAACCTGTACACTTAACCGTTACTACCGGTAAGTCCCAGGTTCTTGTAAGTTACTAAGTACATGTTCATATGTCTTCATTTCTATCACTTCACAGACTCCTTTGTCTTCTATCCCGTATGCATTAGAGAGACACAGAGAGAGAGAGAGACATGGACACAGGGATCATAGGGAAAGCTCAGAGGAGTTTGATGAAATTATAACCCTTGTTTAATTTATTTAGAAGAACAGTGATCATTAATATTTGTTATCGTTAATTTGGTCCTACATGTCATTCTTTTATATCTGCCTGGTATTTATTTATGGGGACAGTTGGAGACCCCAAGATACACTACAGCTACCTGTCCAATCTCAACTTTTGGACTTGCTCGAGGAGGAAAACTGGAGTGTTAAGCTCATCAGCTCCTATGGCCAATGATTAGCTGGCAAAGCATCGGGGTTCATATCGCAACGGCTAAGGAAGCTTTTGCTGGTCGTTACTCGCATGTCCTTTGTTTGTAACTGCAACCTGCCCTGAGCTGCGATGTATGTAAGGCAGCGATGTCATAGTGTTGTTTTCTCTGGAACGGTCAAAAAGAACGGACACCGGAACGTAATGTTCACATTATTTTCGGACGTAAGGAGAGGTGGCACGTACTTATCGCCTAAGTCAATAAATCTGGTCCTGAACGAAATGCCTTTCAGCACATGCTTTTTGAGGTGTGGCAACAATTCGTTGATTTGTGCACTGTCTCTGCTTTTGCAGAGTTAACTACGCTGCCTGCAGTATATTTCGCGTTGCTATTTATTGGAACTACTTGTGGCAATACGATTTGCATACACTAGTTATTGTTCTTAAAACGAATATCAAATCGAACAAACCTCTTGGTGAACCGGTTGCTCTATAACTGGTATTACATTCTTTGCTAGAACTAGTATAAATATCTGGGAAATTACGTTCAGCCAATGATGAACTGCAATTGGAAAACACATATTTCTTGTGACTTCGACTGTAACCAATCGGAAATGTAATGCAGGCTGTTATTTCTGGAATCACTACGGACTGCAGTGCAAGGATTGGGTAGGTTAGCATTAGGCTTACTAGCACAATCTTTCAAATCTAGTATCGAGGCGCTCGCCCCTTTCATGGGATTGAAATATTCGTTCGAGTTTTACATAGTTGTCTTGTACAGGGTATTCCTTACCAAGGCTTTTGGCAAAGTCCCCGGACTTAATGTTGACGACCATGACATAAACAACTACTCTTACTGAAATTTATAATCACCACTAATTCCCCTGGTAACCATCAAGTGCAAGCATACTATGACTATACGTTTTCTTTACTAACTGAGCTGCAAGCGCTATAGGGATTGCGCCACCATTTAACATGTAATGAGATGAGAACACCCTGAAACACGAGGCAAACAATGACATCACCTCCCTGTCCATTCCTATTATCGCTATACAACAACTCCACTTTCCCTGAACGATATACAGGTCCAATATCTCTCATGTTCAATTCCCCTTGAAGCTAAAAGTGTCCAGGGTGATCTGATAAGTCTATACAGGACGGGGGGGGGGGGGGCTGTAAAGTAATTTCCATTGACGCTATCTCGCCGCCATTAA